>JAJGOT010000682.1:2500-364370 GCA_022457155.1 Cladopsammia gracilis | reverse complement strand
TTTTTTAACCCTCTGAAGTTCCCTAGTCTTTAAGAAAATGTTACAGTTAATGTAAATTTACTGCTGACTCAAATGGATCTCATCACCTCAGAAACTTGGGCGTGCCACCTGTAAGCTTACATGAGGGAGAGGAGACCCCTATGTTAAAAACACTAATTTATTTAAATTTCCCTAGTCTATAAGAAAAAGTTACAGTTAATGTTAATTTACTGCTGTCTCAAATGAATCTTATCACCTCAAAAGCTTGGATGCGCTGCCTGTAAGCTAACATAATGGAGTAGAGACCTTAAAGACTAATTTATGAAAATTTTCCTCGTCTACAAACTTAGTTACAATTATAGTTAGTCTACCACCACAAATGGGTTCTGATATCCTGATCATGCCACAAGCTCAAGCATGCCGACTGAAAGCTAAATGAGCTAAATGTATAAAGCTAAATATCCATAAATGATCTATTGCACAGCCACAGTGAATGATTTGATCGGATTTTTTCGAATTAAAAGCAACTGTGTAAGGTGTAAAATAAGTCAATCCAGGAATCAAAATAAATACTAATCTGCATACAGTACCGCTCAAAAGTAAGTTACCACCTCTCGTCTCGTTTCTCGCGAGACGAGATTCTCGTCTCGTGATACGAGAATCACGCGATTATCTCGCGAGAAAACGACTTATGTCTAGCAATGTGTTTGTCACAGGTTAAAAATCGAAAATCACAACGTTAGTGCAAGCACTTGCTTAAAATTGCACACTTTATTCCCAGATTATTTTTAGTTCAAAGCGCATTGAATTTGCATGTTTTGTGCGTGTGAGTGAATTGAATTTGATAGGCTTTTGAATCCAAAAACTGCCATCACAAATGGAAAACTTGAATGGAAGTTATGTTAAAAATCGGAAAACACGACGTTAGTGAAAGCGCTTGAATTGCACAGCTTTATAAATATAGCAACAAACCCCGCTGCAATCGATCGAACTTTGTAAATGTGCATTGTTTACAAACACCGTCATGAATTAGTCACGGTTCTTTTTTGCTCCTTGGCCATCTTCACTTTCATAACATTCGATTATCGATTATCAACACACGTTTTATTCAAAACTACAGTTTTATTCAACAATGAAACTAAAAGTTAAACTAAACTAAGTTTTATTCAACAAGTTTCCCGAAAATGTTTCGACCTTTGACAGTATGCAAATATGAGCGCTTTTGGAAGTCCAAAGATGTCCCGTGGGAATGCACTGTGGGCTCATTCCAAGTCTGAGATTATTCTCGCTTTTAAAAAGTGGGATAATTTTTCTCTTTCACCGCCCTCATCTTCATTCACCATGTTCCTTTTTTCCGGGAAAAAAACTTTTGATAAGAAACGCGTTATTCACGTGAAGAATTTAGTCGGTGAAAGTGGAAACGCAAAGAAACGAAATTTGATACTCGTGCCTTTGACAACGTGACACGTGTGACTAAGCGTGTTGCAAAGAATTTGAAAGAAAGCAAGGTTTAGAATCATGCCGAAAACACTCACAACTTCAAAGTCTACTGATATCATAATTAATGACAACTGTCGAAGGCAGAGTATTTTACTGTTTCAATTGTAACTTTATAAGCGTTGTGGAATCAACGATATTCAATGCAAATCAATGCGGCCACGCCAACAAATTGGCGCCCGCTTCTACAGGTATGTTTACAAAAATGAAAATTTGCTCGCACTAAGTAAACGAGAAATACTCGGCACATCATGGAAATTTTTATCACTAAAGATTGTGCCTTTTACTTCCAAAGATACATAATAGCGGGAAAAGCGTCACCTACTCCGAACGGCAGTGTTACAATCAATGACAAGCGCAGAGTTCGGGGAAACAAACTAATCGGTCCGTACTGGCAACGCCGGGTAGCGATCGGCAAATTTTAATATACATGTAACTGGCATGTTTGAAGACGCTGAAAGCCATGAATGTTATGTTTTCGATTTAAAACATAAAACTTAACACCATTCGTATGAATACGATTTTTGAGGCCTCGTAGATTTGAAAATTTGAAGACTATAATCTGAATGCACGCACTACATAACAGAGTTCGGCAAGTGAAGCATAGTCAAAGCGGAGTTTCGTCGCGTTCATGTTGCGACAGTGTGGTTTACAATAGGCTATTAAAATCTCGCGAGAAGTTAAGGCAGTGAAACTTACAGTTTTTAAAGCTTCTCGCGATACGAGTGTCTCGTCTTTCGATACGAGAATTGCGTCTCGCGATACGAGAATCTTGTCTCGCGAGATGGTGGTAACTTACTTTTGAGCGGTACTGTAAATGGCGTGAACATTTTGGCGGGAATTCCCAGATTTTTGGCGGGCTTTCATTCGACTCTAAGGATCTGTTGGTTTTTCATAATTTCAAATGATTCTTACAAAATCGAATACTAAGAACTTACAGGATTCACGTTATAATTCAAAACTAACAATTAGCTCGATTAGGAGGACAGTCGCCCATGCTAACGTCCCTAATCAATTCATTTTGTGCCTCGTATAAAAAGAAATTAAAGTGTATAGGCTGGAAAATGTCGGTGAGAGTCGCCCATGCAAACATGATCCACCGAATCAACCAGGAAACTAGTCCTCAGATTTAAACAGTCGCCAACACAAAGGGGGAAGAAAATAATGAAAAATTAAATACCTCAACCAGTCCAACCAGGTGGGTCAGCCGCCCATGCAAGCATGACCCAGCTAGTTGACCGCTGAGAAGACAAACAATAAGTCCGTGCTAACTGCCTTAAACAAGTGTATAAGCTGGAAAAATTCGGTGAGACAGTCGCCCATGCAAACATGTCCCATTGAATCAACCAGGAAGCTAATCCTCAGATTTGAACAATTGCCCACACAAAGAGGAAGAAAATAATTAAAATTAAATACCTCAACCAGTCCAACCAGGTGGGACAGCCGCCCATCCAAGCATGACCCAGCTAGTTGACCATTGAGAGGGACAAAAAATAATGGACGGCCATTGCTAGATGAATTCTTATCACTACACAAGAAGAAAATTGCAAATATGAAGCTATGAAACCAACAAGGTGAGGCAGCCGCCCATGCAAACTGAGCCGTCCTTGTTGGCTGCTTGAAACTAAAAAAATTAGAAGTGTCTTAATGCATGAATATTAAAAATCTATTGAAAGAGACTTAACATGACAATTTGGCAGGTCAGACGCCCATGCAAACATAACCCACCAAAATGGCCAACACAGTAAAGAAGTATTTTTCGTTTGTCTCGCGATGTAGTCACTTCTGATGTGGATCGCGACGTTTCGACTGCATACTGCTAGTCTTCTTCAGGCGATGGGGTCGACTGGTTACGCGTCACCTTATGAAGCACGATGCTCTGCTGTGATTGGTTGGTTTTCAACAGCTGTGACTGGCGCATTTTGATCCTCGTTGTTTCGGCGAATTGTTCCCTCGGCGGTCCGTAGTCGTACGGCACTCCTGTTGTTGTGTTTCTTGATCGTGGGCATCCATGCTTCTGGAATTTCTATTCCACTGTCCCTGTTGATGTTGTTGGGGTTAAGTCTTATGTGGATCGCCTCTTTTACCCTACGTGTGTACCAATGAGGATCACGATCAATAAACTTTACTTCATTCCAAAGCGGGTGGTGTCCGGTGTTGTTGGCGTGCTCTGAAACGGCGGAGGTCTGGGTACGGGCGAATCGGATGTCTCGGTCATGCTCTTTTATTCTGTCTTGCATAGGTCTTCCAGTCTCGTCGATATAAACTTTACCGCATTCACAGGGAATTCTGTAAACCACGCCATCTTGTTTAGTCGGGTCAACAGCGTCTTTAGGCCATACTAGGTGTGATCTAAGTGTAGTCTCCGACTTGAAAACAGCGCGTACGCCTTGTTGTTGTAGGCAGCGGCGAAGTTGTTCGGACAGACCTTTGACTAATTACTTCTTACTAAATTACTTATTTCTAATTACTAAATACTTCTTTACTAATTTTTGAGTTGATTAAGGGTTCTTTTTGTCATAGCATAAGTTGTCTTTGAGTCTATATTCTGAGGGATACTGATTATACGTTGTAAAGTTTAGAGAGTATATAGGCTGCAATTGGATAAATTAGAGAGCTGCTTACTGTTGAGTATTCGTATAACGGGTATAAACTTTTTTATTACTACCTGCGGCCACATAAACAGCATTAATAAGCGTATCCTTTCAGTGGAGCCGCACTCAGGACAGATTATCATTTCTTTTCACCATCATTGAAACCTGCCTTTTTTGGCCATGGCCCACTTTAAATCTATATGCTTCGTTTCTAACAGCTCAGTAGCCTACATGGCAAGCGTTCGAAGGAGAAGGGGGAGAATTGAGGCACGCGAAGGGCGCGCAAGGAAGGGGGAGGGGTTTTGTGTGTCTTACCATTGGTATGATTTGGAGTCTTATATCAATACATTTGTCCCAAACAAAACAATCCTGGTCCATTTGGTGTAGATTTGTCTAAAACTATTTGTGCTCCTTATAGCCAAGGAAATAGTGTTTTTGGTTGTAGGGTGGGCTTTGTGGCATCTTTTAACCAGAGAAATCGTGTTACATCTCTGTCTTCAGGTTGAAGTCCCACTTGATGAAATGCTTTTTCGACGTCAGCAATCAGTGCCACTTCGTTAAGTCTGAACCTCATCAGGAGTCCACACAAATCTTCCAGTATCATTGGACCACGATGTAGGCTTTCATGTAGGCTTTCATTTAGGCTTTGACTTCCCTTTCTGGTTTTGGCTGAAGCGTCAAAGACAATGCGTATCATTGTTGTGGTCTTCTCGGGTGTCACAATCTCATGGTGTGGAATGTAGTGCTTCAATGAGTTTGCAGATTCTTCATCAGGTACAATTTCAACAATGCCCTTGTGTAGCTGGTCCTGGATTACGGCGTCATATTTTGTCATGTTCCGGGTTTTTCGCAAGTCTATTGACAAGGGATCTCAGCCTTCCCATTGCCATTTCATAATTGGTTGGTAACAAAGGACATTCTTCCTTTCAGGGCCAGGTTACCTGGTAACGTCCATCTTCAAATCTGACAGTGTCATTAAATTTCTGCAGGGCTTTGTCATCGTCATTTACACTCACAGGCTCACTGATTCCAAGTGTCTCAAGTTTCCAGAAATCTTCCAGTTGTGGTTTCTGTTCGGTTGTTAGTTTCTAGGCATTAAACTGAGCAGCAAGATGTGCACTGACTGGACTGGATGTGTATGTGAGCATTGACACTGAAGGAGCAGATTGAGCATCTCGACACTTCTCTGCCTGTGGGAATCCATCCCAACTTGGATGCCATGAGGTTTAATCCTGGAATAACTTGTTTCTTTGGTATATCACCAGAGAAAATGTCACAGTAATAATCATTTCCAAGCAGTAGCTTTATACTAGCAGTTTCTTTTGAAGTAGGGATTGAGTCAGCAAGAGAATGTCCTTAAGAAGGTGTTCAATTTTCTTTGTGTCAAAGCATGCTCTTTGCAAAGTACCAGTTATCTTTGGTACAACATTCACTCTCAAATGAAGGGATGATCTATCTTTCGTCAACAGTCTGAGTTCGGTAACAGGAGTTTGCATCTGTCTGGGTTTGGATGTGCTGAATGTGTAGACTGTCAGGGTCTCAGATCCCTTAATTGGCAACTGCAGTTTTTCTGCTAACTGTTCAGTGATGTATGTTCTTTGAGTACCTGTATCCAAAAGCAATCTGATGGTCTGTTTTCTTGATTTTTCTAGATTTTCAACTTCTGCTGTAGCCGTTTGCATCAGAACTTGCTCATCCGAGGCTAGTAATGTATTTCCTGTGACGGTGGGCATGGTTTTAGTCACTACATTTGCATCTTCTGCAGGTTTCTCTTGGAATTTGTTATGCAGAGACTTCTGTGGTGTTTTTTCTTCTGTTGACAGTGAACACACACTTTATTGGTTTTGCAGTCCTTCTGATGATGGCCTGGTTTAAGGCAAATGAAACATTGTCGCTTTATTTTTTCTTTTCTTGCTGCCACAGTAGCATACTTACATTCGTTGCTCCAGTGTTTGCCTTGACAGTAGATACAGATATCTCTTCTTCTGACTTTCTGATCTTTGGGAGGCTTGGTAACAGAGAAAAGTGCTTCAGTAGTAGTTTTCCCTTCTTTATCCTCGGATGTGGGCCACATGCCGATAGGGTGTTTACTGTTATCTTTGGTGCCACATTGTCGTTCATCATTTTCCCTGTTTGTGATGAATCTATGCAACTTATCTCTCAATAGCTGCACTGTCTATTCTTTTTTTTTACATTTTCACGAGACCTTTTTTCATTGAATTAATTAATTTTAAATTTACATCAATGTAAGTAATACAGAAGCAAAGACAACAATATACAACAAAGGAATAAATACAACTACTTACAGTAAAAAGCAAAGAAAGTGCGACGAAAAACTGTCTGTTAAAGGATAATTTCCCAAGTTCGGTAGAAATTGGGAAGTGATTTCTGTTTAGTTGCGATCCCTTTTAAAATTTGTAGTTTTTCTTGCATTTGCAGAAGGAAGTTACGGAAGGATAGTATTTCTCCACGTAAGCTAGTGCAAAAAATGCAGTATTTTGCGATTAAGATAGAGTAATTTAAGACCTGCCGATGCTTTGTTCTCTTAAACCAACCATAGAGTATATGACTTGCGTTTAACACAATGACTTCATGTGGTTTATCATGCCACCAATTTTGAAACAAAATCCAAAAATCGGCAGATAAACTACAGTGTATTAACAAGTGGTCTAGGGTTTCTTTCTAAGTTGCACAAATTGCAGATGTCATTGTCAACAAGCCCATCACGGTAAAGAGTCGCTTTGGTGGGAAGTATGTTGTGTATCACTTTGTCTTGGAACATTATTATTTTTATTTCTTTTGTGACAGTATAGGGCAATAGATAAACTTTTGGAATGTTTTTCTTGTTGAATCCATGTCGACATATTTTACTTTCGGATGTTGGAGGTACGAAGGCATTTTTTAGCAGGGTAGAGTAAATTGAACTGGTTGATAAGTTGTTGCCTGGGGAATTTTGATCACTGTATTCGCCGTGACTTTTAAGCCTTGCTTTCCACGTTAATGGAATGGCGTTAAGAAGTCTGTAATATTGAGTGAATGGTACATTGAGCTGGAATTTTAAAGAGAATGTATAGTTCCAGAAAATATCCATACCCCCACCACGGAGGGAATTGGAAATTCCGGAGGGGTGGGGAGGTCAAAAGCCCAGGAAAATCCAGAGGGGAGCGGGGGTCTGAACGGTTAAATTAGTTTCCAGAGGGTCAACTTCGAATCATTTCACGAAAGTTGCTACTTACCGAATTTGTAGATCTTTCTTGAGGAAGTGAACTAGTTTAACTACTTAATAAACACTTTTGTTAAATCTAAAACAGGTATCCTTTCTCCCAAAAGCGCTTTGGAAGCGATTGAGGCCAAACCGAGATAGAATATCGTCATTGCGTAGAAGTAGCCGCCATTACTCGGTACCAGTCTTTGGGAATACAGCAACGCGTATCAGGAGTGGTTACATTTACTTTAGGCGAAGTCTAAACTAAATTTTAAACTTACCTTCGCGATTGATGACATTAATTATAAGGGTTGATTACGAACAATCAACTCTTCCCTTTGAATTTGTGGCAACTGGCAAGCGAAGTGTGATCTCATTCAGTCGTCGAAGTCATGTTTTGCTATTAAAGCTCAGCAACGAGAATTATTGCGAAGTTCAAGTATCGCCAAATATTTTTACGCGCTTTCTTGCTACTCTTGCACAAATCTGTTGAAAGACCAATAGTCAAAGCCACAGGGTAACAAAGTAAAATTCGCGGCAAGGTAAATATCCACCACTACCCACCTAACTGAGTTGGGGCAGTGTACCGACTGCATACACGGCATTCCTTTGCTTCCCTGGTTTCTTGTACGTCGTTAGTCGTTAGAATCCGTAAGTTTTGTTCCTTATTTTGTTATTTAGCTGGGATAACTGATCATTTATTAAACAATGAAGTGAACGTTTTACATTGCACCGATAATGGTTTATGAATTTCTGCCACTCTCTACACGATGATAGACATGATAGCAAATTAATTTACCATTCCGACACCTCTACAACCAACAAACTGAGGTGAACCGTGAAAATATGCTGCAATTCAATGACTTTGACCTCGATTCTGATCAAAGGACATTTCAAATTTGCAATTTTGGCGAATTTGAAGAACTTTAATTTTCTTTTTCCGCCGGAAGTGGAAAAGCAAACACACAAATGTAACACTAGTGAGGCTCACAATAAACTATTTACATCAGCACCATGCAGGAAAATGAAGTCACGCAAACACAAGAATATATTTAATCTTTGAGCAAAGAATGAGCCAGGAGTTAACTTTTTTTTGTGTCTACAATGTGTTTCATGTTGCTAAACACTGCATGTACTGCATCACACAACTGTGGCCAGGAAATGTGTCAAGACAACAGCACTGTTTGTGGTGGGTATTGTTTCACTTTGCATGACCGGCCTTGACTGTTCAGAAGCGAGATGTCTGTGATATGTTCATTGGGTAAATGGGTAGAAAAAATGTACTCGAGTAAGCCTTAGGTAATATTGTAACATCTCTTTCAGCCTACTTTAATTATCCGCTTGATGAATTATTATCCAGCGAATGAGATTCTTTCCGCTTACCGTATTTTCTCCATTAGTCGCCCCCGGCATTTATTTCAAACTTGGCCTGGTGGACCCGACCCCTTTTTATCGAGCCTGGTTTCCATTAAGCAACGGTTTTAATTCATTATTTGTGAGAAAAATGTATCTGGCTAATATACATACAGCTTATTATACCTTAAATAAATACCCGAGGGGGCTATTTTCAACTCCACCTTGGAGACCCGGCTTATATTCGGTACTCGGCGTTTAATCGAGAAAATACGGTACTTATCCGCTAGATGAATCAATATCCGGCGAATGAGATTAATTTTTTTTGGTTGGAGTGCATTTCATCCCCTGCTGGATTACATAAGGTCATTCCGCCTTTGAACAAATGGTACTGCTGCGTCACACATTCTCATTGTAATGTGTAGGTTCCACCAAATGCCGTTAATTCTTGGTCACGAAATCGCCGCGAAACAGCAACAACAATAACTTTATTATCACGGTAAAAAGTCATGAGGCATTTACAAATAAATTTTAAATCTTAATCGTCAAAATCATTGGGTATGAGAGAGATGAACTTTAAAACTATAAATATTTGAAATCAGTGTCGCAAAAAATCGCAGCAAACTTTATACTGAAACGCGGGGAAAAAACCGCAAATTAAAGTGCAATTTTTTGCGGCCCAACACTTGAAAGATTTTTATTTGATAACCCCAATTTACCGGAAAAAAAACTTAATTATTGGGAAACAGTGAATATAAAATGACTTATTCAATTAACCGCGAATTCCATCTGCAATTTACAGCCATGCTCCGTCACGCGTGACCAGTATTTTTGAAACTTTGAATGGATTTTTCAAGTTTACGCGTCGGTTTTGTAAATTCATTCTGAGATTCGGAATTCCCGTAAGAATTTTACCGCATTTTCGGAAACAAAGAACAACAAAATATCATTTTAATTGAAATGTTACATATCCGAACAATATTTGTTTTTTTATGCGCGTAACGAAGTTATTTTTCCGTTAACTCGTGACTTTCAAAGTGTTTTCCAGAGAGATCTTCACGGTTTCATTCAAATCTCGGACGTTACAAAGAAATATTCAAATGTTCATTTCAGTCTTGTGATTTACTGGTCACGCGTGACGGAGCATGGCTGTAAATGCAAAACAAATCAGAAATAACATAACTCTTGCAGCGATACTTTAGATTGAAAGTTTTAACGATTGTCTCCCGGTCAGGTGTTTTAAGGCGAATGGGATTCCTCGAGTGAGTCAAGGTCATCTTCCTCTTTCTGCTCTGATTCTTCAACATTCAAACTGTCAATTAATTTCCTCTTATTGTCAATGGATTTCCTTAAGGCATCTTGTGCTTTGCGGAGCTCGGTTAAATTCACCTCCAATTCGCTTTCCTTCTTAGAACTTTTTTCGATGGCTTTTTTTCGCTGGCAACTGTTGGTGCACTTGAACAGTTCTAATCGTACATCTGCCAGCTCCTTTTGGGTGTTGCTTAAAGATTCGTGCGCGTTTTCTAATCTGCGAGTGTTTTTCTCAATAGTTTTGACAGACGTCTGTATTTTCTTCACTACAGCATGTGAACACTGCTGTCCAATTTCCATATTGACTTCTTGAACTTCTTGTTTCAGATGCCTTGTTTTCTCGAGAGTCCAGGCAACGTTAATCGCTCCTTGTATTTCACCCGCTTTGAATGACCTAAGGCTTTGGCTTGAGCAGATCTCTTAGTGTTCCAAAACTTCCTGTAGACCTGAACAAGACCTGTGCTTTCGTTTATCTCACTTTCTGTATAAATCTTGACTTTCCTTGCTCTGGCGGCGGAATAAGGGTCAGATTTAGGTAGCTTGTGTGAGCTTGGTTGAGCACAAAACTGTAGGATGGACGGTTGGCGGGACAATTTTCTTTGTTTTGATGGCGTTTCGCCTGTGTCAGCTTTGTCGGCGGAGTTTTCCATTCTCACTGTCTCCTTTTGCTGGCTGGAAGCTGATTCAAGCTTTTCCGGTGTTTTCATTTCGCATTTCGATTCTTCTCGAATTAGATAAATCGCTTTTTCGTTGGCTTCGGTGTCTATAAAACATCTCCTTGCTTTGATTACAGCTTCTTGCTTCACTCCCACAACAATGCGCTTGTCATTGACCAGCCGTGTAAATTTGTATGGAAAATGAATAATGTCGTCGACTTGTTCGTCAAGAACGTCTTTGCGGAAGCTTGCCAAAGTTTTATCATCGTCATCACAGATGACCGAGCAAGATAAAGCGTCATTTACGTAAACTAAAATTTCACTCATGATTTGCCACACAGACAACTCACAGCTTGGAACGGTGCCCTTTGTGTTTGCTTCTTTTTCCGTTTGCCGCGATTTTTCGCACCTGTACTTGACATGATTTTTCCAGATGATTGGTTTTATTCCTAATTTATCAGCCAATCAAGGAGTAGCGATCGGCACATTTTCACATCATCTCTGCTCAGTCAGCTGTGAACAGTGTTGGATTGTTATCTCATTTGGCACCGATTAACCAACAAAAAGCGTCCCTAACACAAGCAAAAGCTGAATTGAATTTTGGTATTTCAGTCATCGAACGCATGAAAGTTGAGAAAACCTGAAGGGACGCTAATTTATTAATCTTAGCAGATAAGGCAGTGATTGAATGCTCCAGAGGAAAACTATTGAATGCAAAATTCAATTAAAGCTGTCAAACCAGTGATTGACAACCCCACAGGAAGCCATTGCGCACAAAATTGTTTTGCAAAAGCGTGAAAAAGTTGAGTTGAACACAACGGAATATAATTTGTAGGCATTTGGAAGTTGTAACACGTGGCAGTTAAACTAGATCGACTGTGTTCGCAATTTGTAAATTCTCAATGGCTTTACAGGACCTAAGGCATTTGGCCGCTTGCCGTAAGAATTTCCCTGAGTATGCGAGAATGTGCCGTGCGCTTGACAAAAAGTATGGTACTCCGATGTTCAACGGCGTGAAAGATCAAGATGCTAGCCAGTATCAAGTGGACAAAGTGTCTTTACAGATCATGCCCGACTCCTACAAACAACCATACTTACCTGTATGTTCTACCGGCGATGGCAACTGCCTTTTTAATTCCGCAAGCATGGCAATTTGTCAGGATGAGAAACTCGCGGTGGAACTCCGACTGCGTACCTGTCTCGAGCTTGCCCTTAACCAAGAATATTATAAGGAACACCACGTGCTGAAAGAAGCTAACATTAAATTTCATTCTCGGAAACATGGCCTTGGTGTTCTACCCATGGAATCACTGTTTGATCTGACCTGTTTTAACTCTGAATCTGAGAAAGTCTTTGGAAAAGAAGGGTTCGAAGCCGCATTCAGGAACGAAATAACTAGTGCGTCAGTTACTATACTTATAGTGGAACCTTACAAATCATGGGGCTTGCTAGTGTTGTCAGTGTTCCGATCGAAACTTTGTACCCAGAGCAAAGAAGTCAGTTATTGCCTGTGTACCAAAGCACTTTCCTTCCGAGAAATGCTACAAGCAGTACGCAAGTCCTTCGAATAATGTGGACGAATACAAGCGGGTGGCCAGACCGTTCAAAAGAATTCAAAGTGAATCACTTTGTTCCACTCTTTAAGCAGAGCTCTGGAGTAAACCACAACGATGACTGGACTTATGTTACCTACAAAAAAAAGAAGCAAAGTAAGAACTGGGGAGAAACCAAAACAAATAATAAAAATGAAAGGTTGAGAAAAAAACAAAGGCAAGAATTGAAAAGTGGCCAATGTCTAGGGGAGAAAGTAACAAGTCTCAGAGCGAGGGGGAAAGTGCGGGACACTGCTATGCGAAGTGAAACCGTATCAAAACTAGAAAGAAAGGAGAAATGTGCGGATAGAAAGAACACTGCCGATCAAAAATCATCAAACATGCAGGCGAAAGTGGACACGCAGGACAGCCCTGAACAAACTGCCAAAGGGTCGGATGAAGACGGCGGGAATGTGCAAAATGAGACAGAAACCAATGAACAACAAAAACAAAGTGCCGAGCACAAACCATCAGACGTTCGGATGACAGTGGACACGCAGGACAGCTCTGAACAAACTGCCAAAGGGTCAGACGAAGGCGGCGGGAATGTGCAAAATGAGGCTGAAACTACTGAACAACAAAAACCAAGTGCCGAGCAAAAACCAACAGACTTGCGGACGACAGTGGACACGCAGGACAGGTCTGAACAAACTGCCAAAGGGTCAGACGAAGGCGGCGGGAATGTGCAAAATGAGGCTGAAACCACTGAACAACAAAAACCAAGTGCCGAGCAAAAACCAACAGACTTGCGGACGACAGTGGACACGCAGGACAGCTCTGAACAAACTGCCAAAGGGTCGATCGAAGGCGGCGGGAATGTGCAAAATGAGGCTGAAACCACTGAACAACACAAACAAAGTAGCACAAGGGCCAGAGTGGAAACTCACGACAGTTGTATGCAAAGTGAAGAAATAGAACGTAGCATGGCAGGGGACATTAATAGTGACGAAATTAAAAGAATTGATGATCCTGGAACTGATGATGCAGATTTAAATCAGAACAAAGGCAATCATAATGCGTATTCTTTTAGCCAGTATATCAAAGGACGGTCAGCATTACCTTTCCCATGTGCCTCTAAAAACTTTTATGCGAAACAAAATTTCAAAGCAACCAAAAACAATAAAAAGAACTGCGCAACGTGCAAATTTGCCAGTAATGCAGGGACCCGACAGGAAAAGGATAGGCGTGCAGCGCAGCAAGGCTGATGGAACATTGCAAGAAAACATAACCAGCATCGAAAACGAGCTGATGACCTGCAGTGATAAAACGAAAAAAGCGGAGTTACTGGGTGCGATCAAAGTTGCAAAAGAAGTACAAAAGAATATACTTCTATCGACACTGGATGCCGCTGATTTATATAAGAAAACGAAAGCTGCTTGCTTGGACAAAGAAAAGAGCAATTATTTTTGTGCGATCGACACTTGAATATCGATCAGATATACATAGACAAAAAAGCATTTATAGTTGAATCGAAAGGTTCCTCACTTGATGAAGTTGTAGCCCACATTCAAAATGTTTTGGAGAAACTTAGGACGACCGATGGTGTAGCAAACAAAGTGAAATCGACCCTAAAAGACAATTTCAAGGATATTTTAGACTACCTTGATACTAAGAAAGACAGAGAGGTTTTCGAGGCAATAACTGCGAAAATAACCAGCGTCGGGTGTGTTGTTTCCCTAAAAGGAACACAATTTAAAGGTAGTGTTCGTGGACATGTATCAAACTTTGATTCCAACGTAGATCGGTTCAAAGAAATGCGAGCCAGTCTTCAGACAGTAAGAACAGATAGAACGGCACCTGAACAGCATGCTGATTTTCAGCGAGCCAAAGTAAAAATGAAAACAAACTGTTTCAAATCAGTTGCAGAAGGTAGAGGAAGGAAACTTAAATGCGAGGAATTTCCGGAACTCTCTCGTTACATAGAATTTGCGTTTGGTGAAGGAGATAGAATTTTTCGAGGGGGTGGTGGGCTGCAAGCAGATCATCGTTTATTAGACACCTCCCTTTTCAAAGCTGCTGATAATGCTACGGTAATGCGTCATGCAAAAGAGATGATAAGTGAAGTGAGACCTGATTTTAAAATATCAACTTCGTGTTTATACACTTACACTATGAACTATCGGAAAGGGTCAAAACAGGCTGAACGTCATCATCACGGTAAAGGCGTTAACGCCAACATCTCTTTGCACAAAGCGCCTAACACTTCTCAGCATATTTATCCAGTGAATGCGCACTGGTCCTCATCCCACGTAAACTATCTTCTCGACTCTACATCTGAAAATCCCAATGGCTTTTTCTTGGACTCCAAAGACGCCAAGTGCATAGTATGCGGTGACATCGCCCCGGTTTTAAAGCCGGGAAAAACTTGGTCAAACTTTGAGATTCCTGACCATTCGTTTGACCAGTCGCGTGTGAACGCAGTTACCCCCATGACACACCTATTTATGGATGTATGTGAGCTTGAAAACGTCGATCTGCAAATCCCAGGAACTGAAAGCACTGTCAACGTTACAAGATCTGGAAAAGCCATAACTCTGATAAACTTATCTTTATTCGAGCCTGAGAATGTATTTCGTGTTTTTAATGAACTATTTTACTTAATGTCCATCCCGTCACTTGACAAGTATTTCCGAAATTCAGAGACAGGAAATCTTAAAGAAATCATGGGCTTCATTGTCGATAACGGACCTTCTGAGGCGCCATCTAGTTTCCTCGTGCAGATGCTGCTCGTTCGCTGTTTAAAATTCCTCAATCTAGACAAAGTTACACAAAGATCTTTTGCGGAGTATCTAAGTAAAAGGAACTTTGTGGAAAGAGTCCATGCTGTTGAAAACCGCGCTTTGTCATCTCACGGACCCTTCTGTTCCAAGACAATCCACAAGAATGTGTCGCCCGGCAGTAAGGAGCACAGAGAAAATATGGAAGGCATGGCTAGTGAAGTTGTTCATTGCATCAGTAAAGCGGTATACAACAAAGAAAATATCAAGTGTTTTCGAGGGATTGGTTCAGATGAAAGGTTCATCTTCAAAGATGAGAACGGTTTAAAGTCATTTAGCTTGTTGTCGGACGAAAGAAAAGAGGAGGACAAGACTACGTACCAAGCCACTAACAATGACATTTTAATGTATCTTGAAAATGTTTGGCACGTGAAAAAGAATTTCACTGGAAAATACAGCGAAGACTACCGCACTTTAAAATCAGCAAATACAGCCTGTATTGATAAGTACAGCACATCCATCTTCCGCGAAAACGAAGAATGGAAGGTGGGGAAGCCATTAGAAAGATTTGATCGGCAGCCACTACCTGATTACAAACGATGGAAAGACAATGGCGAGCTTCATTACTTGAGTTACGAGGCCAGGCGTGACTTCCCGTACATCTGCCAGCTCCTTTTGGGTGTTGCTTAAAGATTCGTGCGCGTTTTCTAATCTGCGAGTGTTTTTCTCAATAGTTTTGACAGACGTCTGTATTTTCTTCACTACAGCATGTGAACACTGCTGTCCAATTTCCATATTGACTTCTTGAACTTCTTGTTTCAGATGCCTTGTTTTCTCGAGAGTCCAGGCAACGTTAATCGCTCCTTGTATTTCACCCGCTTTGAATGACCTAAGGCTTTGGCTTGAGCAGATCTCTTAGTGTTCCAAAACTTCCTGTAGACCTGAACAAGACCTGTGCTTTCGTTTATCTCACTTTCTGTATAAATCTTGACTTTCCTTGCTCTGGCGGCGGAATAAGGGTCAGATTTAGGTAGCTTGTGTGAGCTTGGTTGAGCACAAAACTGTAGGATGGACGGTTGGCGGGACAATTTTCTTTGTTTTGATGGCGTTTCGCCTGTGTCAGCTTTGTCGGCGGAGTTTTCCATTCTCACTGTCTCCTTTTGCTGGCTGGAAGCTGATTCAAGCTTTTCCGGTGTTTTCATTTCGCATTTCGATTCTTCTCGAATTAGATAAATCGCTTTTTCGTTGGCTTCGGTGTCTATAAAACATCTCCTTGCTTTGATTACAGCTTCTTGCTTCACTCCCACAACAATGCGCTTGTCATTGACCAGCCGTGTAAATTTGTATGGAAAATGAATAATGTCGTCGACTTGTTCGTCAAGAACGTCTTTGCGGAAGCTTGCCAAAGTTTTATCATCGTCATCACAGATGACCGAGCAAGATAAAGCGTCATTTACGTAAACTAAAATTTCACTCATGATTTGCCACACAGACAACTCACAGCTTGGAACGGTGCCCTTTGTGTTTGCTTCTTTTTCCGTTTGCCGCGATTTTTCGCACCTGTACTTGACATGATTTTTCCAGATGATTGGTTTTATTCCTAATTTATCAGCCAATCAAGGAGTAGCGATCGGCACATTTTCACATCATCTCTGCTCAGTCAGCTGTGAACAGTGTTGGATTGTTATCTCATTTGGCACCGATTAACCAACAAAAAGCGTCCCTAACACAAGCAAAAGCTGAATTGAATTTTGGTATTTCAGTCATCGAACGCATGAAAGTTGAGAAAACCTGAAGGGACGCTAATTTATTAATCTTAGCAGATAAGGCAGTGATTGAATGCTCCAGAGGAAAACTATTGAATGCAAAATTCAATTAAAGCTGTCAAACCAGTGATTGACAACCCCACAGGAAGCCATTGCGCACAAAATTGTTTTGCAAAAGCGTGAAAAAGTTGAGTTGAACACAACGGAATATAATTTGTAGGCATTTGGAAGTTGTAACACGTGGCAGTTAAACTAGATCGACTGTGTTCGCAATTTGTAAATTCTCAATGGCTTTACAGGACCTAAGGCATTTGGCCGCTTGCCGTAAGAATTTCCCTGAGTATGCGAGAATGTGCCGTGCGCTTGACAAAAAGTATGGTACTCCGATGTTCAACGGCGTGAAAGATCAAGATGCTAGCCAGTATCAAGTGGACAAAGTGTCTTTACAGATCATGCCCGACTCCTACAAACAACCATACTTACCTGTATGTTCTACCGGCGATGGCAACTGCCTTTTTAATTCCGCAAGCATGGCAATTTGTCAGGATGAGAAACTCGCGGTGGAACTCCGACTGCGTACCTGTCTCGAGCTTGCCCTTAACCAAGAATATTATAAGGAACACCACGTGCTGAAAGAAGCTAACATTAAATTTCATTCTCGGAAACATGGCCTTGGTGTTCTACCCATGGAATCACTGTTTGATCTGACCTGTTTTAACTCTGAATCTGAGAAAGTCTTTGGAAAAGAAGGGTTCGAAGCCGCATTCAGGAACGAAATAACTAGTGCGTCAGTTACTATACTTATAGTGGAACCTTACAAATCATGGGGCTTGCTAGTGTTGTCAGTGTTCCGATCGAAACTTTGTACCCAGAGCAAAGAAGTCAGTTATTGCCTGTGTACCAAAGCACTTTCCTTCCGAGAAATGCTACAAGCAGTACGCAAGTCCTTCGAATAATGTGGACGAATACAAGCGGGTGGCCAGACCGTTCAAAAGAATTCAAAGTGAATCACTTTGTTCCACTCTTTAAGCAGAGCTCTGGAGTAAACCACAACGATGACTGGACTTATGTTACCTACAAAAAAAAGAAGCAAAGTAAGAACTGGGGAGAAACCAAAACAAATAATAAAAATGAAAGGTTGAGAAAAAAACAAAGGCAAGAATTGAAAAGTGGCCAATGTCTAGGGGAGAAAGTAACAAGTCTCAGAGCGAGGGGGAAAGTGCGGGACACTGCTATGCGAAGTGAAACCGTATCAAAACTAGAAAGAAAGGAGAAATGTGCGGATAGAAAGAACACTGCCGATCAAAAATCATCAAACATGCAGGCGAAAGTGGACACGCAGGACAGCCCTGAACAAACTGCCAAAGGGTCGGATGAAGACGGCGGGAATGTGCAAAATGAGACAGAAACCAATGAACAACAAAAACAAAGTGCCGAGCACAAACCATCAGACGTTCGGATGACAGTGGACACGCAGGACAGCTCTGAACAAACTGCCAAAGGGTCAGACGAAGGCGGCGGGAATGTGCAAAATGAGGCTGAAACTACTGAACAACAAAAACCAAGTGCCGAGCAAAAACCAACAGACTTGCGGACGACAGTGGACACGCAGGACAGGTCTGAACAAACTGCCAAAGGGTCAGACGAAGGCGGCGGGAATGTGCAAAATGAGGCTGAAACCACTGAACAACAAAAACCAAGTGCCGAGCAAAAACCAACAGACTTGCGGACGACAGTGGACACGCAGGACAGCTCTGAACAAACTGCCAAAGGGTCGATCGAAGGCGGCGGGAATGTGCAAAATGAGGCTGAAACCACTGAACAACACAAACAAAGTAGCACAAGGGCCAGAGTGGAAACTCACGACAGTTGTATGCAAAGTGAAGAAATAGAACGTAGCATGGCAGGGGACATTAATAGTGACGAAATTAAAAGAATTGATGATCCTGGAACTGATGATGCAGATTTAAATCAGAACAAAGGCAATCATAATGCGTATTCTTTTAGCCAGTATATCAAAGGACGGTCAGCATTACCTTTCCCATGTGCCTCTAAAAACTTTTATGCGAAACAAAATTTCAAAGCAACCAAAAACAATAAAAAGAACTGCGCAACGTGCAAATTTGCCAGTAATGCAGGGACCCGACAGGAAAAGGATAGGCGTGCAGCGCAGCAAGGCTGATGGAACATTGCAAGAAAACATAACCAGCATCGAAAACGAGCTGATGACCTGCAGTGATAAAACGAAAAAAGCGGAGTTACTGGGTGCGATCAAAGTTGCAAAAGAAGTACAAAAGAATATACTTCTATCGACACTGGATGCCGCTGATTTATATAAGAAAACGAAAGCTGCTTGCTTGGACAAAGAAAAGAGCAATTATTTTTGTGCGATCGACACTTGAATATCGATCAGATATACATAGACAAAAAAGCATTTATAGTTGAATCGAAAGGTTCCTCACTTGATGAAGTTGTAGCCCACATTCAAAATGTTTTGGAGAAACTTAGGACGACCGATGGTGTAGCAAACAAAGTGAAATCGACCCTAAAAGACAATTTCAAGGATATTTTAGACTACCTTGATACTAAGAAAGACAGAGAGGTTTTCGAGGCAATAACTGCGAAAATAACCAGCGTCGGGTGTGTTGTTTCCCTAAAAGGAACACAATTTAAAGGTAGTGTTCGTGGACATGTATCAAACTTTGATTCCAACGTAGATCGGTTCAAAGAAATGCGAGCCAGTCTTCAGACAGTAAGAACAGATAGAACGGCACCTGAACAGCATGCTGATTTTCAGCGAGCCAAAGTAAAAATGAAAACAAACTGTTTCAAATCAGTTGCAGAAGGTAGAGGAAGGAAACTTAAATGCGAGGAATTTCCGGAACTCTCTCGTTACATAGAATTTGCGTTTGGTGAAGGAGATAGAATTTTTCGAGGGGGTGGTGGGCTGCAAGCAGATCATCGTTTATTAGACACCTCCCTTTTCAAAGCTGCTGATAATGCTACGGTAATGCGTCATGCAAAAGAGATGATAAGTGAAGTGAGACCTGATTTTAAAATATCAACTTCGTGTTTATACACTTACACTATGAACTATCGGAAAGGGTCAAAACAGGCTGAACGTCATCATCACGGTAAAGGCGTTAACGCCAACATCTCTTTGCACAAAGCGCCTAACACTTCTCAGCATATTTATCCAGTGAATGCGCACTGGTCCTCATCCCACGTAAACTATCTTCTCGACTCTACATCTGAAAATCCCAATGGCTTTTTCTTGGACTCCAAAGACGCCAAGTGCATAGTATGCGGTGACATCGCCCCGGTTTTAAAGCCGGGAAAAACTTGGTCAAACTTTGAGATTCCTGACCATTCGTTTGACCAGTCGCGTGTGAACGCAGTTACCCCCATGACACACCTATTTATGGATGTATGTGAGCTTGAAAACGTCGATCTGCAAATCCCAGGAACTGAAAGCACTGTCAACGTTACAAGATCTGGAAAAGCCATAACTCTGATAAACTTATCTTTATTCGAGCCTGAGAATGTATTTCGTGTTTTTAATGAACTATTTTACTTAATGTCCATCCCGTCACTTGACAAGTATTTCCGAAATTCAGAGACAGGAAATCTTAAAGAAATCATGGGCTTCATTGTCGATAACGGACCTTCTGAGGCGCCATCTAGTTTCCTCGTGCAGATGCTGCTCGTTCGCTGTTTAAAATTCCTCAATCTAGACAAAGTTACACAAAGATCTTTTGCGGAGTATCTAAGTAAAAGGAACTTTGTGGAAAGAGTCCATGCTGTTGAAAACCGCGCTTTGTCATCTCACGGACCCTTCTGTTCCAAGACAATCCACAAGAATGTGTCGCCCGGCAGTAAGGAGCACAGAGAAAATATGGAAGGCATGGCTAGTGAAGTTGTTCATTGCATCAGTAAAGCGGTATACAACAAAGAAAATATCAAGTGTTTTCGAGGGATTGGTTCAGATGAAAGGTTCATCTTCAAAGATGAGAACGGTTTAAAGTCATTTAGCTTGTTGTCGGACGAAAGAAAAGAGGAGGACAAGACTACGTACCAAGCCACTAACAATGACATTTTAATGTATCTTGAAAATGTTTGGCACGTGAAAAAGAATTTCACTGGAAAATACAGCGAAGACTACCGCACTTTAAAATCAGCAAATACAGCCTGTATTGATAAGTACAGCACATCCATCTTCCGCGAAAACGAAGAATGGAAGGTGGGGAAGCCATTAGAAAGATTTGATCGGCAGCCACTACCTGATTACAAACGATGGAAAGACAATGGCGAGCTTCATTACTTGAGTTACGAGGCCAGGCGTGACTTCCCCTCTGGACGATGGGACGAGTGCCCTGGTTTGTTTTTGCCTGAAAAGGTCTTGGAAACTTGTTTTCGAGCAATTCCCTTCCCCTCAGATGAAGAGTTGAAAGCAGTAGCTTTTCTGGCATGGGTCTCAATCAAGGAAGCATCGGAGTTCTACGAGAATGCTAGAAAACAACTACGATTGCAAAAAGAGGAAGATTTAAAACGGGAATCGTGGAAATTGCATCCGCTATACAAAGAGAACAGAGCAACTCTAATTAGTAAGTTAAATGAGGCCAATTTAATTCAAACTGGAAAGAAATACGAGCTGGTTCAACGAATTGTGGAAAGCAGAGATGAAGGTGATGAATTCGTTAACAAGCTTTCCGAGACAGACCTTTATGATGGAAATGCCTCCTCGATTCCAAACTCAACGGCGGGCCTCATGAAGGTGTCGGTTGCCCATTTAAGGGCTATCCTGAGAGCGCACAATGTTCTTGAAATTGGTTCGAAGGAGGAGCTAATTGTTAGAGTTGGTCTCCTGAAAGCGGGCCATCTTGAATCAGCCTTTTCACGGGAACGTTTATGTATACTTCATTGCATTATGGTGGCTAAAGAGATATCGCGAATTCAGGTGGACAAATTCTGCAATACCATTCGTACAAGAAAATTTGCGCATGGAAAAACAGAAACTATGACCACTAGGAACAGTTGCCTTCAAAGTTTGTTGAAGGACAGTGCCCCAGGAATCGATAAAGATTGTTCAAACCGCGAACCCCAAATTATCCTTTCGACTTTAGAAATCAAATTAAGCGAACAGGAGGAGAGAGCACGACTAAAGATCACCGAGATGGAGCAAGGAGAGAAAACTCGACCAAATGTAACTAAAGGATGCAAGAGGAGGAAACCAATGAAAAAGGAAAACACGATTTCGCAGGAAAAGAAAGAGAAAGGGAGTAACGAAAACGTTAGGCGGTCGGAACGAAAGCGGAAAAAAACAGCCAAATTAACTGATTCTGACGATACGCCAGATTTTTTATCTCATGTTGGTACCATGGTGGATGTCCTTTGGACGGAGCACGAATTAGAACGGACAAACTGGGCACCAGGATGGTATCGTGGAGAGGTACAGAGCTATGACGAAGATGACGACACCATTTATATACTTTATTTTAAAGACCGCTCAGTTTATAGCTTGAATGCTACTGGATCCTTTGCCGATGGCATCATTCGTTCAGTTTAAAACAAAGTTGTGAAAATTACAGGTGTCTCCCTTTTCGACTACAACAAAAGCGGTATAACATTTATCAGTTTCGGATTCCCTTATATTTAATGTTATAACTATTTATTCCTAGTTCAATTGACTGAGATCAGTCGCTTTTCTGTAAGAATAAGTCAGAGACGATGTGACAGGCTAGATGAACTTTTGTGTAGACGCCTGGCACTGTGATAAACTGCCATCAAAAGTCAAAGGCAACGTTGAAATTTCGAGAAAAAATTGGTGCCTATCAGTGACCCTCTGATACCAACGGTTAGGTTTTGACTGTCATCATTGTAATGTACCTCTCAGAAGTTTTACCAAACGTAGTCAATAGGTCAGTCCGGTTTTCGCCGTAACCACGATTGAATACAAGACAATCGCTAAGTTGGATTTAAAGTTCAAAGATATTTGTATGATATTGAAAGGCGTCGTGACAAAGCGTAGAAATAGAACGCCCTTTTTCAACCTGCAGTGTTATTTTCTTTCTGCTGTCGACTTTCGCACTGAAAATAACGTAATAATAATAAGATGAAGAAGAAGATAAAAAGCGCCTGATCAGAGGCTATAATAGCCAGAGCTTTCATGTTGTTCACGCCCACTTGGTGACGTCACATTTTCATATGAAAAGCACTGGGTACTAGCTTACTTCGTTTTCGCTGTGCTCGAAGTCTGAATCCGTCGATTAAAGAATCAATAATGGGCTCTTAACTGAGGGCTGGTATGCAGTGTAAGGATTTTAGAGAACTCAATATCTTTTATTCTTTCTATTTTGTTTGTTTCCCCTTAATTTTGTTCGTGCGTTTGTTTTGTTCATGATTGCGTTCATGTTGAAGTCATGTCAACACTACGGCCCTTGGAAGAATTCTTCGATTGGAACGAATGCTTACATGCTTAAGCTTAAGCTTATGTCAAGGTAATTTCACAGATACCTAAGACAACTGTTTGACTTGGGAAGAACACTGTAGTTTGTATTAGTAAGATAATATGTTATGAGTATGTCACAATTGTGTGATTTTGATCGCTAATAATTAATATAAGCTTAAATACGTACTACGTAACCAAAATGGCTTGGCATCTATTCAGTTTCGATCATTTGCTCCATTTTTGACACTCTTCCTTCTCGAACGAACTTTTCCAGAGGGGTTGGGGGGGTGTTCGTCATTTTGTGGAAAATCCAGAGGGGTGGGGGGGTCATTGTTTCCTTCAAAAAATGGAAAATCCGGGGAGGAGGGGGGTCCCAAGTAAAATTCCCTCCGTGGTGGGGTTATGGATATTTTCTGGAACTACACAATTCATGAAAATTTAAAAACTCGTTTTCATGGTTTAATAGGTCACTCAGGAAGACGATCCCGGAGTTAAACCAAGGTCGGAAAAATACAGGTTTTTTGTCTATTAGAATATTACTGTTGTTCCAGAGAATCTCGTTTTTAAAATTCACATTTGTGTCACAGGTTGAGACTGAAATTGCACCAATAATCTAGAATGGTTCGATAAAATAAGGGTAGATTTTTAAGATCAAGATTTTTGGTCCTATTGTTGCATTTTGTTAAGAAAGCGAGATTACCATTTTGACGCAAAATATGATCAGGAATAATTTTCCAAGAGGCGAGCGATTCATCTTGTATTCTGTTGACCCATGCAATCTTCAGTGCTTTTTCCATTATCTTGAACTCACACATTTTTAGACCACCATGTTCTTTTTCTCCTATTATTGTACTTCTTTTCACTTTTGCTGGCTAGTCATCCCATATGAAGTTGAAGGTGAGTTTGTTGATTTCATGGACGTAATGGTCGGGGACATTTAACACCGACGCGGAGTAAATAAGCTTAGAAAGACCGAGTGTTTTTACTATGTTAATTTTTCCGTATAGCGTAAGATTTCTTTTTTGCCAGGTGTTGAGCATTCTTTCTAAGGATTGTATTTTCTCGTTAAAATTTCGTGTGTCAGCACTTATTTGGTTGTAAGAGAAAAAAACGCCAAGGGCATTGATTGGTTCCTTTGGCCATTTGAAGCCAAAGGGGGTATCTTGTTTTTCTTTCCATTTACCTAACCACATTGCTTCAGTTTTCGAATTGTTAATTTCTTGTCCTGAACAAGCACTAAATTCACTTAAAAGGCTGAGGTGTGACACGGATTCAAAATCCCTGACAAAAATAGTAGTATCATCTGCATACTGGCTTATCTTTATTTCGTGTGGGCCACATGCCTCCGATAGGGTGTTTACTGTTATCTTTGGTGTCACATTGTCACTCAGCATTTTCCCAGTTTGTGATGAATTTATGCAACTTATCTCTCAATAGCTGCACTGTCCATTCTTGATCATCCTCTTTTTGGTCAGTCAGGTGAGTTATCACATCTTTGGCAGTTTCGTCATGATAAGGGATACAAGCATTTTTGTGTTTACGTCCTCTCCCAGGGCTTGTAGTGATCTGAGGCGTTTCTCTATTGAGTCATAGCTTGTACGTAAGGCTGATGTAAGGCTTGAGGAAGCAGGCAGATCCATGAGACTAGTATAATGAGCATTGATGATGATTTCATTTTGACCAAAGCGTTTTTGCAATAGTCTGATTGCTTCCTCATAGTTAGCATTTGTCAAGGTTAACCCTGAAATTACTTCTGCAGCTTCTCCCTCTAATTTAGCTCTTAGGTAATTCATTTTCTCCACTGGGCTGAGTGAGGCATTGAAGTGTATTGCAGAGTCAAATGAATCCCAGAATTCCAGCCACTTCAGTAGCTCCCCACTAAATTTATTGAAATCGAGCTTCGGTAATTTTACAGTGTTACTTTTCGTACCTTGTTTCGCGGTTTCTACTTCAAGTTTCTTCGTCAGTTTTTCTTTCTGCTTCAATTTGTAACTTTCAGTATTCAATCTCAATCTTCAAACTGTTTAGGGGTCCAATAAAATTATTTCTTTGGAGGATCATTCCCTCGCACTTTTTTGGGTGTGGTACCAGAGAATTCTGTTTGCACCAATGGGTAAGTTCGTTGAGGGCTTTGTTAAGCGTTGCTGTGACCTTGTCCACAGATTCCCCAACACAGTAGATTGTTGTATTGTCCGCATACATAGACATGGAAGGTCGCTTGTGTATAGGGAGAAAAGTATTGGCCTGAGTACAGAGCCCTGTGGGATACCGCAGGTTACTTTGATATACTCGGAAGGAACACCATTGATTACAGTGTACAGTTTCCATTTCCTTAGATAGTCCTTGAGCCATGCTAGTAAGTTTCCCGAGATTCCAAAATTGTGCTTTAGCTTGTGTAGGAGAATCGGGTGTGAAATGCAATCAAAATGTCTTCTGAAAATCTATATATACCACTCCCACAACGAGTTTTGTATCAACGGCTCATCTCCAATTTTTGGTCAGGTGAGTGAGCAGGTTCTCTGTAGATTGCCCTTTTCTCTAGCCCCATTGACTGTCAGTGACGAGCTCTTTATCCAAGAAAACGTGTTTCACAATTGTGTCTGCTAGACATGATTCGAAATCGTGCTAGGGACGCTTAGCATGGAAAGTGGGCAATAATTTCCTGTCTGTGGCATCATCTTTTTTGAAAATGAGGGTTAGTCTAGCCACTTTCCAATAACTATAAACCCTGCATTCACGCATGCTGTGCGTAACAAGGCTGGTCAGCGGAGTAGCGACAGCAGATCCTGCTACATGTAGTTTCAATAACTTAGGTGAAACCCCCGTCTGGTCTGGTGGCTTTGTTCATCTTCAAAAATCTTATTTTCCTCTCTATTGTATTGCTGGATAGTTGGATGTCAGTTACTTTTGGGACCGGTGTGATAGAGGGTCTGCTGAATACAAATTTGTTTTAGAGTTAATATGGAAAGAAAATGTAGCGACCCAAGCAACTGGTGTTCACTTAATAGGAGGTCCATTTAATACAGATTTCACTGTGGGCTCTTTTAGTGCAATCGGAAGCTCTTGTAATTGACATATGACAACAAACTGTACAGTTACAAATGGACTTACGTGATGTTGTGTTTCAATCCAAATGTGCTGTTGAATAACTGAAATCAGCTTATGCTGGGATTTTTTGCAGCCGCAACGGTCTGATCAAATCCGTTGATACGATTTCGAAACAATCCTGTCTGTTACTTTTAAATGGTCTTGCATTTCGCCGTCTGTTATTGAATTTTAACTTTTTAGCCGTCATGCGGCATGGTGTCTTACTTCGGCGTCTGGAAATAGTGAGAAGAGAAATTGACAAGGGACGAAACTCATTTGGACAAATTTCTTCGGAAGCCGTTCCGTCTCTTAACCGTCGGAATTAAGCTCAAAAACCACACTGAGTAGTATCTGAAAGGTTGAAGTTGATGTCAGACCGTTTATTTCACGTCGAAAAGTCGTTATTCATTCATGAACTAAACAGAAATCTTTAGCTCCTTTATCGTAGCATCAATGACTTAACTTGAGTGGACCGGAAGTTGGCATACACTTTGTGACGTGTTTATCAATCAATATCTTTTGTTTAAGTGGCGTTTTCCACACGCTAAATACATGCTAGAATATTTGTCGCGCTATGTTCCTGGTTTTCTTGCGTGTAATTTATTTGCTTTCGCGGGGCTTCTTTTTAACTGGCTCGTCGCTCTGTGACGAGTCAGTTCTTAAAATACCCTTTTTTTCCGTCGTGTCACCTGCCCCGGGAATCGGTTTTGCTGCGGCCAACACCGTACCAAGTTTACTTCCGGTTTTCTGAAATGATGTAATCAGTGATGTCATCAAAACGGTGTCACGGCAACGTCACACGGTCACGCCGTAACGCCACCAACCACAACCCACACTACACCTGTACACTAACCTTTACCTTCAAGTCAACCTATATATTAGGCAAAGACGAATCAGGGGCTTCCCTGTGGTAGAGTTTTTTTTATAAATTAAAGCAATTTGAAATAGAAACGTGCTGTACATAGCTGCATATTACGTGCAAGATATAATTCTTGGGAACATGCAGATTCTCATGGTGTTGTTGCTTTAGAAAAATTGCTGCTTTTGTTATGGTACATTAAAATATATGACAAATGTTTCTTACGCGTGCGCATGTTTATCACGCAAAAGGAAGATTTTGTTCTGCTCGATTGATCGTTATAAAAGCAAGTGATATCGTTCGTTTGCTGTTGTAAAACAAAACGATACTGTAACAAGACTCGGCTGTTGGATTTGTGAGACATCGATGGTCAATTTGATGCAGTTGCTGTGACATTCATCAATCGCTTCACTTTGACAAATCTCCAAGGTAAGCGCTCGATTGTCTGCAGCCGTTTTGTGATTAGTTCAAAATACAACCATATGTTTTCCACATTTTCTTTGTTTTAGGAGACGTCTGGGAGGAAGTCATAATCATTTAAGGGAAATGGCTTTGCTTTGAGATTTATATCCTTTGTATATCGCTACCGTGTGTGATTTTGTTGTGTTTACACAAGTAGTATAGCGAACTGAAACCAATTATTAGGCAACTACAATTCAAATATTTACCGTTCTAATTTCCACAGAATTGTTAAACAATTTTAGGATATGTTCTATTTCTGGTAAAAGGAAAGCGGGTTGATCTTTTCTAACCAAATCAATTGTCAAACAGTTGAGTTTAGATCAAATAAGTCGTTAAACACGTCCAGGCAAGTCTAAGGACTGCTGAGTAAACAATTCTCATGCATTACGTCATAGAGTCACGCTCAAATTCCACACATCTCGTATTTATGTCACGCTATGGTCGACTGTTAATCATTTGATCGATCATGTTGATTTTGTTAATTTATTTGAAGCCCCATCACCGATTCTCCAAAATACTTGTCTTTAAACAATCCTGATTAGGTGGTTTCAAGGATTTTAAAGCGAAAAAGAAATGTACAAAGTTCTAAACTTATTTTTTTCCAACAATACCGAGCCGATCAGAGAAAAAAATATAGAGCCCTGAAATTGTAGCCTACTAAGAGATGGACGATTTTATGGGAGGGGGAGGGCAAGGGGGGTGTTGGGCAATTTTTCTGATCTTGATTTTTTTCTGTCTTGATGTTGTGCAAGAATTTTTATCGGGATTGTTCCATACCTGTTTTTTTCCATTGGCTCGCTGTGCATTATTTTTTCTTTACTTGTCCTGTGCAGGAATTTATTTTTTTAATAATTGCCCAAATACAAAGGGGTAGGATATATTGGTTAAGCTTAAGGCATCCTTTTTATGCAAATTACCCCTTAGTATTACATCTCCTCCATTGGTGAAGATCCAAATCGAAGAAGATTTTCCAGCTGCCACGGTTTTCAATATCGAGGTACTTTTGGATCCAAGTGGCTTTTAACGATTTGTTGAGAGAAAAAATATCTATCATTTTGATTCCTCCTTCTAAGTAATCGTTTATCACAACATGTGACTCTCCATACCAAAACAAATCTTATCAAACATTGTAATTTAGTGAAACCGGGTTTCAAAAGGGTTTCCAAAGGGTTTCAAACCCCCTGAAACCAGGTTTCCAAAGGGTTTCCAAAGGGTTTTGAATGGGTTTCCAAAGGGTTTCCAACGGGTTTCCAACGGGTTTCTAAAGGGTTTCGAAAGGGTTTCCAAAGGGTTTCTAAAGTGTTTCCTAAGGGTTTCCAAAGGGTTTCTAAAGCGTTTCTTAAGGGTTTCCAAAGGGTTTCTAAAGCGTTTCTTAAGTGTCTAAGCGCTTCCGAAAGGGTTTGCAAACTCCTCATACCGTTTAATCAGCCTTGCTTTTGTATCATATCGTTGAAAGCTATAACTAAGAGCACGTAATGAAAATTACCTGCAACATGTTGTTCCAACTAATTTCTGTGTAAAAACATTGAAGCCCATTTATGTTCACGTCAGCGTTAAAACTTTAAAAAATCGCGGCGTGTGCTCTCTCGGACAGATGAAACTCACGCAAGATCATAAAATTTACGGCCGGGTGAGTGCGAACGCATCAGGTTTCTGAATTAATTTGTGAGCCGAAAAATATTTTTAGCATGCTATTTTGATGTTTATACTCTAAATTAAAATTGCTACCTTAAAGAAAAATTGCGTCAGCTACATTCCTGGTTGCGAAATTTAATGATAATCTGAAGATAATAATCCCAGAACTGGTGTACTCTGTTTTCTCTGGTTTGCGTGACCGTAACCTAAACACACCATGGCGTGTTCGACAAAAGTGGTTCGATTCTGAACCGAGATACAACGTTCATAAATAGCTGCTTGCAAATTGGTTCGAATAGAGACGTGATTTTGATTGCAGCGATATTTTTTTACAGCCTTTGATTTTTGACCTTTTCACAAAGTTTTCTTTTCAACTCCGTATCTTTTGTTTACTATATTACAGTAAACCGGAATACTCAATGAAATGAACTGGCCCGCCTCCGCCGTGCGTACCTTATGGTTTATAATGAAAACTTCTAAACAAATTGCCCCTAGTGGCAATACAAGCCAGAAAAATGTAACAAGCATAACCTACAGTTCGTCGAAATCTGTTAAAAACTGTTTCTAAACCCGCTGTTTTCAAACTCACGCAAAATCGAAAAATTATCGGCCGGATGAGATGAGCGCGAACGCATGAAGTTTCAGGATTAATTTGTATAAAAAATATTTTTAGCACGCTATTTTGATGTTTACTCAAATCAAAACCGACTTGTGAAATGAAAAAGCCTAGTTATTCGCAGGCGGTCACGTTATGAACTTTGTAATATGCGTTGTTTACAAACACCTCATGAATTAAGTTTTAAGTTTTTTTTGCTCCTTGGCCATCATCACTTTCATAACATTCGATTATCGATACACGTTTTATTCAAGACTTAAGTTTTATTCAACAATATAAACTATAAGTTTTATTCAACAAGTTTCCCGAAAATGTTTCGATCTTTGACCGAATGCAAATATTCGATTTGAGTGCTTTTTCAAGTCCAAAGATATCTCCCGTGGGAATACGCTGTCGGCTCATTCCTTAAGTCTGTGAGATGATTTCCCGCTGGAAAAAAGCGGGAGAACTTTGCTCTTTCACAACCCTCATCTTCCTTCCACTATGTTCCTTTTTCCGGGAAAAATCATTTGATAAGATACACGTTATTCACGTGATGAATTTTTTTGTCGGTGAAAGTAAAAACGCAAAGAAACGAAATTTGATACTCGTGCCTTTCTGACTACGTGACATGACTTGTGATTTAAGCGTGCGACGAAGAATTTGAAAGAAAGCAAGATTTGACACATGCCGAAAAAACTCAAGTTCAAAGCTACTGATATCATAATTAATGACTACCTTCAAAGGCAGAGTATTTTACTGTTTCAATTGTAACTTTATATGCGTTGTGGAATCCACGATATTCAATGTAAATCAATGCGGCCGCGCCGACAAATCGGCGCCCTCTATGTTTACTAAAATGAAAATTTGCTCGTAATAAAGTAAACGTGCAATACTCGGCACATTGTGGAAATTTTCATCACTACAGATTGTGCTTTTACCTCCAAAGATAAATAATAGTGAGAAAAGCGTCACCTACTCCGAATGGCAGTGTTATAATCTATGACGAGTGAGATGTTTATAAAGTCATTGCGGGACGCATTGTCGAAATGGTTGCATGGCAAGCGAATGCAGACGATTCATACGGCTGTTGTTTCTCTCCGGCGAAAACAAATTGATTTGTTTTACGCTCAAAAGACTTAGATTTTCAATACGGTGTTAGCGGTTTTGGTTGTTTACGTTTGCAACATAATCAAATGCATCGATAGTGCATTTGATAGAAAGCGAAACCATTCAAATGAATTTAAAAGACGAAAAATGTAGGAAGCAACGCCGAATTTCTCTTTCAGTGATTTAAAGCGTGTAGCTTGAAAAATCTTTTGTTTCATTTTACTATTCAAATAGCCACGAAAACGCCTGAGAGTATTTGCAAGGATTGTTAAAGTGTTAGCAAAGCGAGATATACGCAGTTGTTTCAAAGCGAACCAAAAAAAAGATTTTTACAAAGCGTTTCCAAAGGGTTTCCAACGGGTTTCCAAAGGGTTTCCAACGGGTTTCCAACGGGTTTCCAACGGGTTTCCAAAGGGTTTCCAACAGGTTTCCAACGGGTTTCCAAAGGGTTTCAAACCCTCCGAAACCGGGTTTCCAAAGGGTTTCTAAGTGACCTCAAACCCCCCAAAAAACGCTTTATTGATAAGACGTGTTTTCCTATGGAGGGTCACACATTTCGCTTTATTCTATCACCGTTGCCACTCCAAATAAAGTCATAAAACATCAAGTTTATTTCTTTCAAAACACTATGGTTTGTTTTTAGAGGAAAAAGAATGTATACTAGTTGCGACGCTACAAGCCTTTTCAACACCGTGACTTTCCCCAAAAGGCTGAGCCTTCGAAGTTTTCTGCAGTGTAAGATCGCCCTTACTTTTTCTAACTTTTCATTGTAGTTTTGGGACACTGTTATTATTGGATTTGTTGACAACCACACCCCAAGAGTCTTGACCTTTTCTTTTGGCCATTTAAAATTCCATTCAGGGCAGAGCCTAAGCACTGAATTTGTTTTTGAACAGATTCATAAAGCCTCCGTTTTTCTACTATTGAGTGTGAGGCCAGAAATCTTGCCAAAGCTATCCAACAACTTTAAGGACTCTTTCAGTGATTCTTCGGAACCATCTATAACTAGTGTTGTGGCATCTGCATATTGACTCAATTTAATTTCAGTACCATTTACAACTATACCCCTAATTTCCTTGCTTTTACGAAAGGCTTCATCCATTATCTCTACTGCAAGAATAAATAAATAGGGCGACGGAGGGCAGCCCTGTCTCACTCCCCTGCTGAGTTAAAAAAAAATTGCTCGTCCATCCATTGTTTAGGATGCAACTTTCAATATTGCAATATAGGACATTTATCCATTTGATCAAAGATGGGCCAAAACCAAAATGCTGAAGGGCTTCGCATATGAAAGACCATTCCAGAGTGTCAAAGGCTTTCTCAAAATCAAGAAAAAGGAGAAGCCCCGGAATCTCCTTTGCTGCTGCATAGTTAATAACACTGTCTATTAAACAAATATTCTCTCCTATGAATCTGTCCTTGATGAAGAAGCCTGTTTGGTCGTTTGAAATAAGCTTAGGGAGCGTTGTCTTAACTCGGCTTGCTATAGCTTTGGTTGCGATCTTGTAGTCACAGTTTAAATGCGTCAGTGGTCGCCAGTTATTTATTAAATTAAGTTCAGAGTGTTTTTTTGGTATCAACTTGATAATTCCTCGTCTTTGTGAGATTGAGTCTTCCTAATTCGTAAGAGTAGTTTAAGGGATTAACCAAAGTTTCTCCTATATCATTCCAAAAAACTTTACAAAATTCACAGAGCAATCCATCTGTTCCGGGCGTTTTGTCAGAAGCCATGCTTTTAAGAGCTCCCAGACATTCCTCTTTGCTGAGTAGCCCCTCGCAGAAAAATCGTTCTTGGTCATTTAGAAACTTTTCATTTTGTTGTGGCGGAAATGTAAAATCCATTATGACCTCGTGTTCTGTTTTGGAGGTATACAGCTTCTTATAGAAAGTTTCGCATTGGTTTAAAATCTCTTTATCTGTACAAACGAAATCTTTGTCGTTAATTTTGAGCTGAGCTATTGTTGCTTGTTTACAGTGTCTCTTTTCCAGATTAAGAAAGTATTTTGTGTTTTTCTCACCTTCATTATACCATCGAGATTTCGATCGCAAGATCGCGCCTTTTGTCTGGTATTCAATTATTCTCTCCAAATTGCGTTTCTTTGTTTCTAGTTCCGCCCATATGTTTTGTTTCTGTTGGTTGTCATGTGAAGCATTAGATAATCGCTTTTCTAAAGTTGCAATCGCCTGTTCAATTTCGTCCTGTTCTTTTGCCATTTCCTTCTTCTTAGTTGCTTCAAACTTAATAGATCTTTCACTAACTTTCATTTTCACCATTTCCCATAGCAAGCTAGGATCAACAGTGTCATCATTTGCATACTCATGCCCAGTTTCATGTATTGTTAATTTGATTTGGTTTACGTATTCTTTATCATTTAAGAAGGAAGTGTTAAGTTTCCAGAACCCTCGGCCTCTGGTGTTGGAATGCAAGGAAAACTGTAATGATATCATAGAGTGATCCGTTTTATATCCTGGTATAATGTTGACTTAATTAGTGCTACAGAAAGTGCTCTGATTAATAAGAAAAAAATAGAGCCCGCTATGAATTACAGGTTTCCTTTGTCGCCATGTGAATTTGGAGAGATCGGGGTTTAGCACTCTCCATGCATCAATCAAGTCTAGATCTTCACAGAAGGCGTTAATGACCTCGAGCAATTTTTGATGTGTTCTGGCAAGGCTGCCCTTTTTATCTTTTTTAACGTCAAATACTAGGTTAAAATCACCACTGATTATTATCTCCGCATTTAAAATCTAGCAAATGCTCAAAAGAAACAAGTGAAAAAAATAGCATCGTCTGTTTGGAGCATACAAATATGCCAAGGTCAAATATTTTCCATTTGTTATTAAATCACATTATAAAGTGTCCTGGGGATTGGTAAAAATTTGCAAAATTTGAAAGCTGAAATTATTGTTGACAAGCATTGCAACACCTGCCCGGTAATCATGCATATTTTGTTCGGTACAGTGGGCTTCTTGAACAAAAAATACAGACATGTTTTTAGCTCATAGCCAGTTAAAAACTTCTTGTCGCTTTAACCGGTCCCCTAAACCCCGAACATTAATAGATGCTATTTTTAGATCCATTGTTAGTTGCTATGTGAAATTGATAAGATTGGCCACTCGCCCAAGAACGCTTTCTGAAAATTCAAAGAGGTGCAAATTAACTAAATGAAAAAGAAACAATGAACAACAATAATAATAACAAAGCGTACAAAGAAAAACCAAGGAATACGAAAAAGTTACATGAAGTTGCACTTCTTAAAAACGAAAATGAGACTTTGTGAGGCAAATAGTGCAGTGATGCCATTTCGATTAAGCCTGTGTGTGGAAAAATATCTACTAGACTGTTTCTAAAGTCCGCCATAAGCGAAGATTAAAGTAAAGTGGCCTTTTGTTCATTGCATATCATCTCTTAAAGATAAATACTAGAGAGATTAAGAGCTTTCAGGAATAAAAAGTTCTTTACCAACAGGCCAGAAGGCGCCTCTAATATACAGCTTGTCCGATTGAGCAGTGTTGAAAGACACTGGAATTCCATGTCTACGAGCCATTTTCAGCGTTTCAATTTGAGGCTTACGTCGGTCAATTATTTCTTTCGGTAAATCTTTGAATGCGAAAATATTTTCACAATCCTTATATCTTAGGAAACGACAGAATAGGTTGCGGGCCGCCATTCTTTCCTTTCCCGATCCGATGTACTCGTTGGATCTCGACGTTACTTGCTTCCACAAAGCCAAGCTCTTGTTCTAAAAAGTGTCGCAGTATTTCCTCCGTGTTCTCCTTTTGATCACTTGATGTTGACTCCTCTGCAACATTCATGAATTTTATATTTTCCCGTCTTGAGTATGCTTCCATGTACAGATTCTTAGTGTGTAGTTCCTTCGTCTCGTTCTCCAACTGGGTTACCTTTTGAGTCAATGTTACCAGTTCAGACACACAAGTTTCTTGCTGTTCATCCAGCTACTTGACCGTCGCGTCTGTTTGGGTGTTGCTGTCTTCGAGTCGTTTGATGTCGTGTTCAGCCGTAGTTTGGAAATCTTCAAGTCCCTTCATTCTGTTTGTAGATTTTCTAATTTCGCATTAATACATTGCAATATAATATAATATCTAGCTTTTGAAGCTTCTCTAATATTAACGACAGCTTGTTGCTCACTACAACAGTTTGGTTCTCTGCCATTGTTAGTGCTGTTAACACCTCCTCCTCGAAGTCTTCTACTTCAGAATCTTGATTCTTTGGCTTTTTCTTATCCGGAGAGTCAGTATAACCGTCAGATGCGTTTGAGGAACAATTTTGGCGTTTGGTTGTTTATTTTTCGATAATATTAGCCATGTACCACTGTGAGAAGAGAAAGGAATTGGCAGACAGTTGGACTTTAGCTCCTCACGTCGCCATTGCTCTTGTTTTTTTACGCGACCGGTTAACACTCGATAGACTCGCGATGTTCAAAACGTTATCTGAGTTAGCTATAATAATTTTGTGCAGAACAGGGCCAGGTTTTTAAATTAAGAGCGCAATCGTTGCGCGATGCTCTTTACAAAGAATTATGTATGTCACAAATTCATGTGCAACAATATTTTTTGTATGACTCAGTAGACTCGCGGTCATCAGAAAATGTTTTTAAAATTGTTTGATTAGTGAGTGTGATGCACCGGTCACTCTCAAGCAAGCGGCCGCTTCATACAGGCTCGCCCACGAGGGGCTTGGTATTATTTGTCCTGAGATAATTATTCAAATTTGGATCCGTTTTAATTGATTAAAGCATAGAAAAGGCCTGTTAAGTTTTATTTCAATCCATTCAGTTGCTAAAACTACTTTGGAGAAACGTGTCGAAGCGTGCCAGACATCAGCCTGGTTTTTACGCATCATTATTGAATGATATAACTATCGCGGATTTAGCTCTAAATACCGACACAAGACAAAACCCGTTATGGGTATTTATCAAGTTGAGCGCTTAGTTGCCAAACTAAATTGAGGAGGCACAGCAGAGTACTTTGTCCAGTGGCAGAACTACTTTTCAACAGAAAATGCTTGGGAACCAGCTGAACCCTTGCCAGAAGAGCTCATTGCCGCCTTTGAGAGCAGATCTGTAGATCCACTTTGCGCCAATGAATGCTGGGAGAGACTCGCTCTTCTGTTCGAGAAGGGTTTGAAAGCGCCACTGGCCTGCAACGAGACCATTACATTGTGGCACAATGTGCTACGAGCGACCTTTCTTGATTTGTCGTCAGACCTGTGGGGAACACCATACCTCGCCAGTGAAGGAGAACTCATCTGCGCAGGCCTTGGTTCTTCTCAGAAATGCTTGACAGTGACAGGCGGTGGTTGTCGCGCGGACTCTCCCGTCAACGTAAAGTTGTTTCTTTGCAAGTCACTTCGCTTCCTAGATGAGAAAGGACGCAAATCAGCTTCCTGCCCAGTGGAGAAAGTCCAGGTGAAGTTCACGAAGGCTTATTTTGCCAGAAACATGCAGTGAGCTAACCGCTGCTACCAAACAACGGCTTCTTTAGAAGCCACCAAATATAATGGAAGTGTATGACCGACTTGATGTTCAGAAATGCGAAATTGCAAAAGAATTAGGGGAAAAGATAAGTCGAGACAGAAGTCACATCACAGATTTATTAATCACATTTTTGAAAACAATTTTCCTCTCTATCCTGTCAGGTTCTCCTATATTCATTTTCCAGCGCGGCACTGTGTGTCTGCGACCCTACAGAGAAAACAGAAATAGTTGTGGACGTCTGTATTTCCCGGCACAGATTTACGAACTCAGTATTTCATGCGATTTCACAATTTCGAGAAATAATAAACAAAGTCGTCATTTACCGTCCAAGATTTGATCCACGATGAATATCAATGCAACAACGACCATGTAATCCCTGCGGTTAAGACAGAGTTTATAAACATACAACAAGATATGAATTGCAACCGCATAACATACTAACAATAATTCACCGGCAGTGGTATCAAAGTCTAGTTTGAAAATCATCTGACTACTTACCACCTGGTTGAGAAATGCATGTGTGGTCTGGCCTGAAAATCAGTAGAAATTTTAAACTTTAGTCTAAATGCACGTCATTTTCGATTAAATTTGTTGTAAGAAGCTCTAAAGCTTTTGCCGTCCACACCTATTTGACTTGTGAAAACTCTGTCTGAAACAGATCAATTTCTTTCCATGAATGCATGAGAGGTCTAAGAGCTTTGATTTTAAATTTGTTTGTACTACTTCTACTTACCACATCTAGCTGGGCTAAATGCCCTTCCATGAAATTTCCTTACTCCTCCAAAAAGTCTGCAGTCTGATTATCAGTGAAAGTAAGCTGCATAAAGAAACGTTTTGCGAACCTCATTGAATGAAGCAGAACCCAGTTAAATTTTTAGCGAAGATTTAACTGTGCGGTCTTACCATTCTCTGATCCGACATACTGATTTCCTGACAATATACAATCTTTACGGTATTGCTGGTTGCACTGTCATCGAAATTCTGGCAATCTTCTTTGCAGCCTCCTGCTTCCCATCATCCCAATACTGCCTGTCTCCTTTCTGATAGCTTCTCTTTTCTCATTCCTTCTCTCTCAGCACCTCCTGTCTCCTCCACCAGTAACAAATTAGTTGCCGCATCCCATCGGTTGATTTTTCGATGGAAAAAGCACCTCATATCGTCATTCTTCTTCTCAACACCTGTTGTGAAAATTTTTTGTAGTATTATTAATGGCATATGTTGTTCTTCAAATTGCCTTTATTATTAACCTGAGGTCAATTTAATAAACTTTCACAAATGTAATTTACTAGTGTAATTATTGTTTCCGAGGTTGAAGACAATGGTTACACTGTTCCACATTTGGACTCTTACTAGTAAGAAAGAGCTAAACTAATACCTTGTCCACTGAAAATTCCAAGGCTTCCATGTCTTCTGAGCATGAGTGGGATGTGCATGTATGGTGTGATTATGACAGTGTGCTTGTACCCAGGCCCCTTTCCAGACATGTTGACCATCTGTTTACCCCAATTTAATGCCTGCAAAAAAGCAATACAGTTGAAGCTCTCCTTGTGACCACTCGTGAGCGACCAGCTCTAGTTGCGACCACCGTTGTGAATTCCTGTTTGAATTGTCACTCAAACTTTGTAATTAAAAGCGACCGCTCCCGTAGGAGACGGCGACCACTTTTGGGAATTACCAACTGGTCTTTTCCTTTGTTTTTAAACTGTCGTAAACGACCACTCAGAGTCTGATTCGTATTAGTCAACACTTTAATAAAATTACACTTCATGATCACATTAACAGTAACCCTAATGCATGACAAACAGTATTGCGCTAATGGTTCATTCTTAACCCTATTCGGCCTGGGCTTTTTTTGAGTTCCTGAGCCTGGGGGGGGGCACATTGTGCCCCCCCTACGTAACTTCAACAACATTAAGGCTACGACAATGAAACTTAGAGGGTACATAGTACGTCCGAAACTGTCTCCTTTGCGGTCCGCATAATGGAACGATGACGTCATATGACGTAGTTATTAGGTAATTAGTTATACGGCCGCCATCTTGGATCCGCCATCTTGGATTTCTGAAATTTTTTAAAACCTCTTAGAAACCGTCCAAATTGACTCAAAATTAATCAAAACCAATAAATAAACACTAAATGACGTAAAAATATAAAAGTTATACCAATAAACATTGTTTTTCTTCATTCAAAGGTACAAATATGCAAATTTCAAAAAACATGGCTGTCAAAATCTTGTTGCCATGGAAACATCAAGTCACGTGATCAAAAAATTGTCAAACAAAATTGTTGCCAGATAAATTTTAGGAAAAGTCACAAAGTTTGATGGCGTTTGAATACATATTAAAGAAGTTATGAACGTTCAAAGTTAGCGCGGGCACTTTGTGCCCCCCCCCAGGCCGAATAGGGTTAAAGATCTCAATTAAAAGTTCAAGGTGATTTCCGGCTTAGTGGAGCAAATGAGTGGTTCATTTATGATCTAAGTGTTTCATAAACTGCGGTCAGGTTTAAAAAATAAAATGATTATAGAACGTCATAGCTGAGACTTTCAAGGTTCGACTTCAGCCAAGGTATTGGCATATTTTTGTCCCCAGAAAATATGTAGGTGTCTGGCTCTTCGGCTTATTCTGGGGCTTCCAATATATCCAGTGAGATCAAAGGTCTGACCACCGCCACTGCATTGGTATCCTTTTTATTGTTTGGCTCACGTTTCAAAACTCTCTCCTCTTGAGGCTGTGGATCCCAATCTGCTACATCTTTATATACATGGTACCCACGAATAAAGGATTCGACAGTAATGCTTGAAGTTTCAAAGTCAGCCATGTTGAGACACATTAGCAATTAAAATACTACGAGGTATGCGTCTTGTTAAAGCTGTCAAAATGTGAGTTGGTAAAATCGCCACCATGAGAACAGTAATGCAGATGATGATTGGTTTAAGGTTACACCGTAGCCCCTTAACCAATCATGTCGATGAAAGCGCAGGAAACGACTGACATCACCATGTGTACTCTTTCTAGATACAGAAGGTGATTTGTACATCTTGATTTCTTTCAAAAAGAAATGTCTCTGTTTAGGTTGTTCGAGTCCAATGAATTACGTTTGTTTGAGCTGCAAGACACCTGCGTGCAATAAGTCAAAGAATTGTTCTGTTCCCGCAAGCGAAGAAACTACTGGTTGGAAAGCAGGCGTTTCTGTTGGTTATTGCGCAAATAGTTCCAAGGCAGAACCTGACTTAGACAGGTGAAGCCCGATGATTCTGATTTATGTTATTATGTTCAATAAAGTTCCACTCATTTTGGCGACAAAACTTCTTAAGGATTTTGTTGACACTTGAGACTTTGCCCTCTTTATCATCCACTCTGGCAATTAGTCCTGATATTGTCAAATCTGTGCGTGGCGCGTCACCTTCTATTTGCAGAGCCAAATTGATGATACCTTCAGCTGTCGCCCTGGGTTCTTGAGAGTTTAAGTCGTTTGTTCCAATATGAATGATAACATTATCAGGATTTTTTCTCAGAATAGGCTTAATAAAATCTTCCATATCTTCAGTAGTAGCACCTGGGAAGGACTTTACAACTGTTTTGTTGGCTTTAGAAAGAGTCCAGCCTTGAATGTGCTGAATGATGGAATCACCTGCTATAACGGTTACAGGTTTCACTGTAGTTATTACCTTAGTCATTTAGTCATTTATTTGTTATTCTAGCAATTTATATAATTTTGTAACTGAAAAACCCTTGCAGGGAGTTACAGTTAAGTATGTATGTATGTATTTTCGTTGCTGCTAGAACCAGCTTGTGATTCCTTTGAAGTCGGTGCATTGTTTCTACTACGCCATGTTTTATGCTGTGTTGACCAGCCACTGTCTCCCAGGTTAGGTTCAGTAGGATTAGCTGAAGATGGTGAAGGATCTTTAGAGGCATTCGACATTTCTTTGGTGATAATCTGAAGAGCGGTTCTGTAAGAATCCCACTCTTCGGTGATATTTTGAAGTGTGATATTTTGCTCTTGAAATGCATTGTTTTTCTCTTGAAGTTGGTCTTTAAGCATGCTAATTTCTTTTGATAGATCCTGATTCTTTTGTTGAAGGGTGCGAATTTACTGAATGTTATTCATTTTGTTCTTGCTTGGCTCTTTGATTTGGTTTTTCATAGCTTCCATTTCAGACCAGGTTTTCTTAATTTCTTTGTGAAAAAGAAAGAAAGACAGAAAGACATCAGAAAGACGCACCACTTCCAGTTTTCCGGAGGCTTCTTTCAAACTTTCAGTGTGCTGATTGAACATTATGGTATTTTAAAACGTATTTTGTGTTAAATATAGTGAACAAAACCAAATTATTATGGCTGCAAACAAAATTTTAAAACTTCACACAAACCCTTGTAATCAAAACTGCAAATTTGCTGCGAAATTACAAGTGACATGAGGTTTCGAATTAAGTTTTTTACAAACGTTATAATCTCATTTTCGATCAGTTTAATAACATAGATAACATGCACAAAAATACCTTTAAATTTTAGGAATTCCGTCGATGTGGAGTGGAGCTATGGAGGTTCAAAGTCGGCAAAAATCCCATACATTTATTGTAATTGTAGTTATGTTTGCCCCCCAACCAAGATGGTGCCAAAAACCATGGAAGGCTCTATTTTACAAGGTGAACGAATCTATGTGGAACCATCAGATTCTAACCTATAAGGACCGGAGCCTGAGAGGAGTAAACTTTGCTAAGTTGAAGGAGAATCTTCCCAAGTAAGGAAAATAATTGTTTTTTTAATCTTGATGTTATATATCATCACCCGGAGAAATGGGCCATTCCATTTAATATTCACACCTCCCCTATTGAGGTATTGCCTGAAAGCCCCCTTCAGATAGAACGTTTTGAGAGGGTCCCGCCTTTGATTTTGGCGATTTGCCACCCCCCAGAAATTTTTTGGTTACAATTTTCTGTCTCTGAAACTGTTTCAGAAGTGTTAAACATCTCGTTTATTGAGGAAAATGGTCAATGCAATCAACATTAGGATCCATCTACTGGTTATTAACTTCCATGTTACAATGTACATCCTACACGTGGGTAAAAAACTTTTAAACTAAAAAATATCTTACTCTTGTCATATTAATTATTCACAAAATGCCAATAATAGGCTTTAATCACATGGCAGCCATCTTGATTTATGAGAGTAAAAACCATTGCCTGGAACCCTTGGCCTCGCTCTAAACCTATCCAAAGCCAGGTTAGGGTGGAAAATATTTTTTTACTATCCAAAATGGCTGCCATGTGATTAAAGCCCATGAATGATTGAAGACCCCTGAAGAAAAAAGGCACACCTAATTGACATCACATTGCTTGCTACATTAATTAAAATGATTCACTTTCAATCAGAAAAAATAGTAATTTATCCTCACTGTATATCTGTTGTCTCGATCACGCTGAACTAAGTTATGGGAGGAATCCGCGACCGCCTAGGCAAAAGATATGCAGCAAGGCTAGGTGAGAGGTGGTCACCGCCACCAGGGGAGGGGGGAGGGGCGCAAAGTGTCTTCCCAGGCAATCTTGTCAAACTGCGAGATCTCGCACCGCGCAGCCGGATTTTATGCCAGAACGGCCGCAAAGGATTATACCAGACGCCACTTGCCCAGTCCCTCGGGATTAGTGGAATGCAGCGTGCTAACGTGATACGCTAATTATATATGCAGTGAGAATAGTAATTTATCCTCACTGCATATCTATTGTCTCGATCACGTTGAACTAAGTCATGGGAGGAATCCGCTCCTGGCCCCGACAGTTGCCATGCTTCGCTGGCACCGCACGCCGTCCAAACAATGACACACAAGTGGAGAAAATACCACGTTACGCCCCCAAAACGCTAAAGTTGCTTTATTCCAGACATCCTTTCCATTACTCAGACCCCGTACACCCAATGTTAGTACCACTAACCCTGAATCATGAAAGTACAGAAGCATCCAAGCGATTAGACTATTGGTTGGATTTTTTCCGGATGAGAAACTGTGGAAGTAACAGTCAAAGCTCGGGGCATGACGGACTCCAAAAGGTTAAGAGTACTGGATGTCTGAGATATACCTGTATAGTGCCTGGCCATATCACTGCTTTTCCATCCCAGATACTGGGCTATCTCATCTAGAGAACAGCCCAAAATGTGGATGTTGGAAAGCCCGACCCTGAAACTGTGGGGTGTTTCCCCATCACAAAGTTTCGCCTCGGAGAGATGCACACGCAAACGATTATTGACCACCGAACCAAGAAATGGCCTCCCCCCGACACACTTCCCCCGATCGGAAGCTCAGAAAAAATATCCCCAAGAGCCTGGCAAGCACGAATATAATAATCCAACCAAAGAACAGGGTAAACATCTGGGTCTCGAAAAGGGAGAAGGACAAATTCACGGGGTGACCCCTTGCGAACTGTTTTTGTAAGAGACAATCTAATTAAAAAACCTTCCCGATCCCTTAACCTGAAAACTTGGTTGCAAGAGAGCCGCCCTAAATCCGATGCTCTGTCCCCAGTGAAAAAATCCACAACAAAAAAGGTGGCATCCCTAACAAGAATATACTTACTAACAAGGGAAAAAGACACACTTGCCGCTATTTTCGTTCTAAAATGACCGATAAGCGACTTGAACTTTGTAAAAAATAGAGGGATTGCCTGCCTCAGAGTTACCGCCAAACCAGCTTGCTCTTCCTTAGTAAACTTTACATATTCCTTTACCAGGGAGTGCGAAACAGGGTTTGCATTACTCAAACGGCCCAACTTATCATATATAGCGCGCAACTTCCCGACGAGGGAGTCTATGGAACCTGCCACTAAACGGTGGGGCATTTACAAACTTTCTTATCACATGAGTGAGTGTGAACGACAGTTCTGCCTTTGCCATCTTTACTAATGTGAAATTTAACAATGTCTTTGGAAGTAGCGAAGGTTATGCACCTCGGAGGCGAAAGCGAAGCAAGGAAACTTTACAACTGCCGTTCCAAGGAAGACTTTTGCTTCTGATAAGGCTTGTTACTGGAAACGATTTAAAGTCCACCAAACGGCTATTTATTGCTTTCATGTCTAGACAAAAACTGGCAAAAACTGGCATCATGATCGTTGGGATAGAGGCAAGACACACACCGCCGGGCTGCTTTCCAGGGACGTGAAACTTGATGAAAAGATCTTTATGTAAGCAACATGTTCGCTCAACAAAAGTGGTGATATCGTTACTCAACAAACGAGACGAAAAGCCCAAAGATCTCCTTGTAGTGGTCTAGGAAATCAGCCCAGAGTTACGGCAGGAGGAAAAAATAAAACAAAGTCGTCACCCTTTCGCCCCAGGAGAAATTGATCAACGCCCGCGGCCTGCAAGAACGCCCGCGGCTTGCAAGAACGCCCACCAGTACCGACGGGGCTGAATGCCTGGCAGGACTATAGTGAATGGGCGCCGATAATGCGAGTCAATGAAGAAACGAAGGAGTGGAACAAAAGGTTTCCCTTGGTAGGTAACTGCTGTGCAAACACATTGATGCCAGATGACTCCGGGGTGTGGCAAGGCGTGAAATGCGGTAGGCGATTACCAAGCCGATTACGAAGCTGATTACGGCGGCAGTTGCTGTCTAGTGACGGGATCAAAAGTATGCGGTCCAAACATTCTTTGGACACAGGACCACGCCTCCTCGGAAAGGGTACAATCAAGATCTGAATGTCGACGCGATGGGGGGTCAGCCGGGTTTTGAGCAGAAGGAATGTAGTGCATGTCAATCAAAAAGTTGAACTCTTGACTGCATTGTAAAATAGTTTTAATCACGTCATTCATCTTGGAGTTATTTCCACCCTCGCTCTGCCATGACCCCAACAGAACTCTGTTGTCTGTCTGGACATCAACGTGGGAATTTCGAATCTTTGACTTGAAAGCGTCCAAAGCACAGGACAACGCCTTAGCTTCTAAAAGATTTATGCTGTCCGATTCATCTTGCCAGTAATCACGGGCCTCAACTCTGTCGCCATCCGTCGTCAACACGCCTCCCCCGACCCATTTAGAAGTGTCGCAATACAAAGAGACAGTGATGTGTCTTTCCGACCTCCAAGGCAAACAATCTGTCCAGTCATCTAAAAACTGCCAGTATTCCAGCTCAGATTGTAAAAGACCAGTGACCTTGGTGGCTGCCTTTGAATTACGCATGAGACCAGTGATGACTTTGAAGATTTCACGAAGGTACAACCTGCAACCAGCTATAGCCAGGTTAAAGGGAATGCTCTTACCGGCAAAACGCTGAAGGGTTTTCAACGTTACTGTCTTTGATGCTAAAATGTTCTCCCTAAGCTCCTTGAATTTGACCTCTTTCTCCTCTGGGAGCAGGAAAGCTTGCCAAATAGAATCACATATAAAACCAAGGAAGGTGACGAAGGTGGACGGGACGCATTGAGATTTATCCAAATTAACAAAATAACCGGCCTCCACAAGCAAATAACAGAGAATGTACGCTGCCGCCTCAGCGTTCTTGTAGCTTGGGGCCCAGGGCTGCCCAGATGACTGTACTAAAAGCTGACAAACGTATCATCGATATACTGAGAAAGTGGGACACTAAATGAACGGGCTGCACCAGAAACTGCCAGGCCCAAGTTATGGTAGAGGAAAGCGCTAGCCTTCCAGCCAAAAGGTAACGTACAAAATGTAAAGTAAAAGCCCTGCCACTTTAGGCCGAAAAAAGTACGGGAAGATGGGTGGAGAAACACATGTTGATGACTGCGTTTCTCATTGAAGGATGTCTGGAAATGGCCGGGGAAGACATACCTCAGCAAATCCGACCAATGGTCTAACTTGAAAGGAAGATCCTTGATCCATAAATTCAGGTAACGTTCGTCGTGGCAGAGGCGAGGTTTTGAAGGCTCAACCGTGAGGGGTAGGACCAGATGTGGTGGTAAGACCTGGCCATCCTTGCCCCAAACTGACAGGACTCCGGCCGATACCCATTGCAATATTGTAGAGGAAATAAAATCCGAAAACTGAGCACAAAACTTGGAATTTCCTAACACGATAGGAGGAGGACGATCCGAGTCAAAACTTCTACCCTTGAAGCCCCCCTTAAAGTGGACGAAAAATTATTCAGCTCTCACCCCCTCGTTCATCACAGACATAAGGTCAACGTGCTCGTTGCTGATCACTGACAATAACTTTTCCCAAAATTGCCGGGTGGGCATGTAGTGATCCAGCTTGAAAGTTATCCGGATTCCTAAATCGAAGGTTACGCAAATTTCCAAGAGCTGGATCCTTCGCTACCATGGCAGGGGAAGCCAAGGGCCAACGAAAGGCTGGGTTCCCTTAAAAATATCACACCATGATGACTCAACCGTCTCGCTGACGGCTGCTGCTTTGCACAACTTTCTTTGAAAAACAACCTAAGGGAACAAGTAGAAATGGGCAGAGATAAGAAACAGGGAGAAAACAAAAGGGACCCAACCCTTCGTTGACCCCAGGCTCCGAACCAGGTCCAGAATTGAGGCACAGAGAAGGCCCCCCAAGGTCAACGAGGGTAGAGAGTGAGGACCCCCCTTGTTCGGGAGCTAAAATGCGTGAGGACCAGGCCCAAACAACTAAAAAACATGGCGTACAACAATCCACAAGACAACAAAGCTTAGACAGCTGGTAACCAAAGAAGCATCATAAAGGCACCTGCTGACAACACAACTGGAGGATGCCAAAATACAACAACTCCCTACAGGGCGGAAACTTAACACAGCAACAACCGCTTACTACAAAGCAAGGCTAATTTTTACCGCCTCTAAACGCCCCGCGGGGAGCGTGATAAGTAAATTGAGAAGGCGTTGGTTGAAATGACATTCGCGTGCCATATGGCCGATACGATTGCAATTAAAACAACGAATATTTCCATAAGGTTTCGGGCGGGTATAATGAAATCTGCTTGACGGAGCTGCTCTAGCCCTGGTAGAGAATTTCAAAATAGAGGTGGCCTCCTTCGTGATCTTGGCCCGAACTGGATCTCCTAAAAGGCCAACGAGGAGCCTCTGCAACGATTTGTCATCCAGTTGATCCGCTCTCGCTCTGACTTCATCGATAGCCTCCGTGTACATGTCAGCTTTCTCGTGCGCCTCGTTCCTCGCGAGGCGAACCAAAGATTGCATAAGCTTGACCGCCTCATCGATCAAACATGCTCAACGGGTGGTTTAAATGTCTACAGATAGTAACCAAGGCGTTTTCCGTGCTTCTGTGCACTCCTTTGTCCTCCAAGGCTTTTAACTTCCTTTCAAGAGCTAGAATACGATCAGGTAGCGGCTGAGAAACAAGAAAACATGAAAGTCACATCACCACATGTCTTATGCTTCTCTTCTCATCCTTTTAATCTCGTTTGCCTCTTTTTTATAATTCCTTCCTTTCTTTTCCATTCCACCTTTTTGCACCATCCTAAAAACCACTTTCCTCTCTTTTCCCAGCATTCTTTTTTTACTTTCTTCCTGCGCCACTTAAAGGCCACTTTCCCCTCATTCTCTCTTCTTTCTTTCTTTTTTTTTCCCTTTGCCTTCTTTTACTGTGCCACTTAAAGGCCACTTTCCCCACATTCTCTTTCCTTTCCTTTTCTTTTTCCTCTTTTTTCCTTTTTTTGGCACCAACTCTAAATTCACTTCACCTCATTTTTCCCTGCCTACAGCGCCACTTAACTCAAGCGCTTCCACCTCTCCTGCTCTTTTATTTTATACACCACGCAAAACAAAAGGGAGCTTACCGACAATGGAAACAATACAACAATGACAACTTGTTAATGAAATGGGCGGAGGCGGCACAAAATAGTGGCGAGCAACCGCGGGGAAAGCAAACACAAAATAAACATAGAAAATACAATATACGTAACGAAAAAAAATAACGAACTTAAACCGAGCACTGCTAACATGGGGGAGCAAAAATCCCAGCAAAGCCAAACAGAAAACACAATATAAAAAATGCGCAAAGAAATAACAAGGCAGGCGACAAAACAAAAACTTGCAACGAATCCACGTGGGAAGGCGAACCAAGAAAGTGCCAACTAACGCGGCAGCTGCGGCCTAGCAAACCTAATAAAAACGGGCAATGAAATGCAGAGAAACAAAACTTACGCAAACAAGTAGAAAACTAAGCGTGCAGGACGCCGAAAATGCCAGCAGGAAAACAAAGCACATTGCGCAAAACACCAGTTAAGACCAAAACAATTACCTCAATTTCTTTCACAGGTTCGGCGGGCTCAGCGGGCGGAACCACCGCTTCTGCAGCAACCGGGTTGTCTGCTGGAACAGGGTCAGGAGGAGGGGGCAAAACTGGTTCAGCCATAACTGGAGCTTGAAAGAACTCGGCAAGCTGACACACAGGGAAGACGAAAGCTGGTGGCAGTGGCAAATGATAAAGCGCAAAGCGTCTTCCCAGGTAATCTCGTCAAACTGCGACATCTTGCACCGCGCAGCTTTATTTATGCCAGAACAGCCGCAAAGGATCATACTAGACGCCACTTGCCCAGTCCCTCGCGATTAGTGGAATGCAGCATGCTAATGTGATACGCTAATTATATATGCAGTGAGAATACTTAGGAAATTTCACTAAAAGGTAGGAAGAGGGCATAATGAGTGACCCCAAACTTAGAAGAACAGACGTATACCAGCAGCATTTTAGTTCGCGTTCCTTTGCTATTATTCACTTTCAGTATAAATTAGTAATTATTGCTTGAAAATAAATTAGCTTAGGTTAGCTTTATATCGGGGTTGGGGATTTCTGACTCACATGGCTGGCATGGCTCCCTGGCTCGCACTTTGTACACATCACAGGTTAGGGGTGACTAAAATATCGGTTTTACCATCTTAAGTGTTCCCTGTGCTACACATGGTGTTACTTCATAGTTATAGGTACATTCCGGTTCAGACACAAATTAGATGGTTATTTCTTCGTTGTCCCTGTCAGCATCTTGCACTTCTGCAACATACCAACCAGGCCTCCAATCTGTGTCACCGATTTCCTCCTTAGACCACTTTATTTTAATTGTTGCCCCAGTTTCATAAAGCTGTTATATTTTATCTCTGTCATCAATCATTATCCATCCCATCTGTAGCAGCTCTTCAACAGACCTCGTATGATTTGGAAGGCTCAACTACGTATTTGATGTTTGCTGTCCCAGAATTACCGTCAGTTACATCAGTGACCACAGCCATGTACCATCCCTCATACCAACCAGTGCCCTTACCATCTTCTGCAGTCCAAAACACCTTAACCTGAAAGAGAGGAGGGGCTAAATTCAAGTAATTTTGGGGGCACATTTTTCTATAAATTATGCCGACTGCAGACTTAAAATGAGCCCTCACCTGGGGACAATTAAGCATATTAAATTAAGTGCCGAATTAGACCTAATCTACAGTTTATTGCTCACTGTGCAGACGTCTACACAAAAACGGCTTTAGCTGATATAAATTTGGTTTAATGGTGGTACTGTAACATTTTTGGGAGTATCTCATAAAAGTGTTCGTCACTAACTTTCCTACCATTTGACAACCCTAATATTCTTCTTGTTAGAAGTTCTAACTCAAATATAGCACAGCGTTAATGTTTTTATCAAGCGGGAGCAATGCAGGGAGATGTTTGTTTTAATTACGGATTTCAGAACCAAAGAAGCGGAGATTTAAAGAATTTCTAAACAGTGGAGGGACTTAACGGTAAAACAGATTACATTTTTCGATGGGAATTTATGTTGATATCAATCTGTGATTGACTTTTTTTTGTATGGTTTAAATGTACTGTGCAGACGGTCGTGTAAGACTGTTTTTGAGAATTACTAAAATTGAAAAATACCCCGGTCGTCAATCTTAATTCTTGTGCTTCCGACCTTTCACCTTAGTTAAGCTAAGCTTATCATCGGCTTTCTGTTCAGAGAGCAACACTGTTAGGCTCATCCTATCTATATACCGTATATTAAGGTGCATTTTTTAAAACATGTATAAGTTTCTCAAAGTTAACAACTCAACATGCCTTAAAAAAAACATTTTTAACGCAACTCTCCTGGACAACAGTCACATTATACAAATGAAACGAATTGGAACAATAATTTATTGCAAAGTAGTTTAAAAGAACACAATTTCTTTTTTCAATTGACGTTTAATTTGGTGTTGCCATTGTGGTTGCATCTTATTAATGCTCCCTAACAATTCACTGAATCCAATAAGGTAATTCCTTAATGGGGACAAATAAGACATTCAAATGTGCCACCCTTGGGCTCATCCACATAAGAACGACACACAACGACATTCAATGCAACATTCAATGCTACAAAGATTAAACTAGTCCGTATTCGGCACGATGTTTGTTGCGAAGAACTACCTTTCTGTTTTCTGTTTGTTTTTAATTGAACTGCAACAATTTCAATGTGTTAATTTAAAAAACCAAATGATGACAAATGAAGGCCCCTGAGCCCCTCAACTACAATGTGATCAAATGCCCAACCTTAATGCCTGGTCAGGGGATGGGTAATGCTGGAACTGACTGATGCATAACTAAGACTATATAAACAGTTATTTGAATCACACTGAATGGATTCAAACAGTGTTCTCTCCACTTTCTCCACTGCCAAGGTACTGCTCACTCCATGAAATAATCCATGTATTCTTCCCTAATTGCCCTTGCTTTAGTTGAATAATTGTTACTGCATTGTAGATGATAATCAAACCATGATAACAACTCATTATCATTGCACCTCCAAGGTGCAGGATCACATTACCATTCTCATCTTCCTGATCTGTTAGTCCATTTACCCTGAAGAGAAAATTTCAGAGCATATTTATTATATGTATAATCAATAGAAAAGTGAGTATACCTTCTATTCTCTGTTTGTATACTTTTTCCAAGGTAAATAAGCTTATTGTTTTTAAGAAATTAGAAAATGGTCTGTATGGATTGATACAACCAGAAGATGAAGCTTGGAAAGACTCAAAAGTTGATGTCAGCATGGCAAGGATTTACCATCAAGTGCTAATTTTCAATTCTTTGAAATCCCGCTGTTTGCATCAGAAAAGCTCAGGTCGTTTTCACATACATGCATGCAATGCTAACATATAACGTTCAGATGTTTTGACTTCCCTGTTGTGCCACTAATATAAATACTGTATAGCATTCACATTTTTCCTAGTCATGATTTAAAAGCCCTACCTTAGAAAATTATGCTGCACCAGTGCTACCAAAATTAAGTTGACAACTGTGTTGGGAGGAATGAGAATTGGAGCACGAAATACCCTCCATCTGTTCGCCACAATACCAAAACAATTTTCTGAAATTCTCCGCATGCACCACAACCTGTAATTGAAAATACGTCGGGATCGTGACAATCCTGTCAAAGGGAAAGGCTTCATCAAAAATCTTGTCAAGGCAGGGGCATCATCTCCTGTCAGTGTATGTGGTACTGGCATTGCCCTGTCAGGCAAGGGTTTTGGCTTGTTGTCACGTGAACTTGGTGCCTTGTTCAGGTCACAATTTTGCCATATGGCACAGTCTGGTGAACGACCATTTGTTCCCACACTCGCCGAAAGGCACTGGTAGTTGGGCCCAAATACAGCTAGAAGAATAATGCTGTTGTTCCCCTTGTAATCGTAATTGTGGGAACCCGAGTTTGATGGCTGCTGTATGATGACACATTTCACGTCTATAGTCCCGTTGCCATTTGGAAAATTCCATATTGACTCGAACTTGTTGGCTACTGTCTCCCACTCCCTTTCCATGTTTGGCACCTTCAAATACTCTGGTGAAAGGACCTTGTATATGGCACGGCTTGTCTTGGACACGATTGGCGAAATTGTCTGACGCGAGATTCTAGGGAGTGAAAAGTTTCGCCTGTTGCTAAAAACCGTAGCATTACAGCTAGGCGTTAATCCGGCTGAATTGGCGGTGACTGGTCTTTCTTTTGTATCAGGGGTGAGTGATACTTTATCCAACAGAATGGAAAATTGCTGCTTCGTAATTCTGAAAAATGCTTGGTATGCCACGATGTCTCCAACTTCCAGTTCCTTTATCAATTGGTGATCAATTCCCCTCTCTAATATATATTATTTCTATTCTGTTTTCGAGGCCTTTTCTGCTCTTCCAACAAAAGGCCCAAACAGAGAATGGCAAACGCTCACTTCCGACAAAGGAGGGAAGCAGCCGCCATCTTTGTTTACATAACTCTTGAGCGAGATCTGGGTATGAGATTACTGACCAATCATACACGCAGGTTTCCGCAACTTGCGACAATTTTGTTGCACGACAAGTTGCTCATGCAAGTGGTAATACGCGCAACAACGCCTGTAAACTTGCAATGCAACAATGTTGTGCGACAAGTTGCACTATTTTGTTGCCCATATTACTGGACCTCAAGGAACAGGGGTAGGGCCCCAAGAATATTTTGAATTTTTGAAACACCAAAAGTGCTATTTTAAATAGGCACTTTGGCAGAATTTTATTTTTTAAGTAAAGACCGCAATAAGGCTTTTCCTTCTGCATGAACTTTTTTTGCCTTTTTCTTTGCACAAATTTTTTCCTGGCATTTTCCCTTGTACAAATATTTTTTTTGCTCAATAATTCCCCAATACAGTTTCTTTGTGGATAGCTCTTTGACCTTGACAGATTCGTTATTTATTTTCAAAATATGATCCAGACTTGTTAGGTCGGGAGTTTTGTTGGTCTCGAGGGTTAGCTACGCTTGCGTTAAAAATGTTTTTCCACGAGTTTGGGAATGAAGTTGATATTCCTAATAATATGAATTTGTTTAAATTAAGCCCTCTTTCTTTAAAAAATTCCACGGCTTTAGCTTGCCGTTGGGTAACAGAATATCACGGGCATGAACAAAACCTTTGTCAATTAATTTTCTATTAAATGTAGTTTTGTTTTCAATGCGCAGAAATTGGTTGTTCCATAGAATTTGCTCGTGGACATTTTCGCGTGTGGAAATTTCCTTGTCAATATATTTGGACCATAGTGTGAAACATTCCAGATAATATCTCGGGAGATCACTTGGGTGGTCCGCAGGGTTGACATTGCAGCGTAAAAGGAAATTACCACCGTAGTCCCTCAGATAGTTTGAAAGAATAATTTTCCAAGGGCTGTAATAGTCCTCTGCATATTTTTTTAAGACAAAGAATCCGTTGCGTGTTTATCAATGATTCGATATGAGGCATTCATAATCCTCCATCCTTATAATCAGAGACCAAGGATAGACGTTTGATCTTGCCTTTACCTTTCCAAACGAAATTATAAATAATAGCGTTAATTTGCTTAATGAGGTCTTTATTCAAATGAAGAAGAGATGCGCGATACATCAACTTCGGTATTGCAAAAGTTTTGATAATTTGGATTTTTCTAAACAAGGTGAGATTTCTCCACTGCCAAAAGTTTAAAGTTTTTAAATTGATTTCAGGATTGCGTCAAAATTTAACTCCTGCTTTATGTGCCAATCGTAAGTGAAATAAATGCCAAGGATTTTAATTGGCTCGTTAACTTTCTCAATGTTTAGGGGCTGATTGATTTTGTGGCTGATACCAAGCCAGTAGGCTTCAGTCTTTTCTTTGTTCAGTTTTAGACCAGAGCAAATACGAAATTGGTGGAGTGTGTTTGAAAGATGTTTGAATGAGACTGTGTTATTAAGAAAAGTGGTTAAGTCGTCCGCAAACGCAGTTAATTTCGTTTCTTTATTGCCAATTTGAATACCTTTTATGTTACTATCTGTTTGGATTTTGATTAACACCACTTCCAACGCGATGATGAAGAGGTAAGGTGACAACGGGTCACCTTGTCTAACACCGCTGAACTTAAAATAATTGAGTCGAAAAACTGTTATTAAGGATACAGCTTGAAATATTACAGTATAATACTTTGACCCATTTGATGAAGGACTCACCAAAATTGAAAGAAATTAAGGTGTCAATCAGAAACTTTCAACTTAGGGAATCAAACGCCTTTTCAAACTCTAAGGGGATCATTAAACCAGGTAATTGTTTAACTTTCGTGTATTCCATAATGTCCTCAATAGTGCGGACAGCATCGATATTGATCGTCATTTATGATATTTGGCAGTACTTTTTGTAAATGCAGGGCAAGTGCTTTTGAGGCTATTTTAACATCAACATTTAATAGTGAGATCAGTCTCCAATTTTTAATGTAACACCTGTCCTTGCCTTTTTTCTCAATTAACCTAATCATAGCTTGTTTTTGTGTATTTGATAATTCCCGTGATTGTATGAATGGTTTAAGGATTCTGTTAATTGCTGGCCCACAAGGTTCCAAAATGTTTTGTAAAAATCTGGTGTCAGACCATCGTTTCCAGGTGACTTACCATTAGGCATTTTTTGTAAGGAGGCGAGGCATTCTGCACAAGACAATTCTCCCTCACAAAGTGATTTATCGTCGTCAGTTAATATCGGCATGGGCATGTTGGCTATAAAATCCTTACAACTTGCCTCACTTTCAGTTGGATGTTGGTTTCGATAAAGGTTTTGATAATAGTTTCTCAATTCGTCAAGAATGTCCTGCATTAGCCGACCAAAACAGCCATTGGGGTGAGGCTCACCATGCCATTGTCTCCACATGAATTCTTTAAGGTATTATTGTAGAAAGTTGGGATTTGTGTTACCCTTCATCTTCTTGAATTTATCCTTTGCAACAGACCAGTTACTTTCAGCGTGTTGGGTATGGACACTGGTGACTGGGTCTACGAAGTTGAGCGAGTGATTCACTGTTTGGTGATTGAAACCCAAGGCCCTTTGCATTTGCCTGTAAGCAGTCCATTCATCATTATGAACCAAAGAGCCTAGCTGCATGTTTCTTTGAATAATCGGCAAAAGTGTAGCTGCATTTGTCCTTCTGACAAGGACTATCGTGCTGGGATTACAATTTACAGAAAAGTGACGACCGTTTTTGCCATCAATGTGATCTGTAATAGCCGTTCAAAAGGTGATAAGGCACTAGCCTTGTGTTTTCTGGGCTTTTCTGTAGTTTCTTGTTTTGATTTATGTTCGTTAATTAAAAGAAGGTTAAAGAAGAAAAGAAGCTCCTTCCCTTTTACCCAAACGTAAGTTTAACTAGAAATCTCTAAGACATATTGGGTTTTTAACATGTCTGATTCGCGAATAACTTATTTACAGAATGGGCACCTTTGATTGGCTCTAATTCATAGAGGGACTAACGTGCTGGGATTAAAATTAATGGAAAAATGACTACCTTTTTTACCATCAATGTCATCTGTAATTAGCCATTCAAAAAGTGATAAGGCGCCGGCCTTGTGTTTCCCCCCCCGGGCTTTCCTGTAGTTTTTTGTTTTGGTTCATGTTCATCAGGCTATCAGTAAGGTTTAGAAGTCACTGATGATTGCTAAATCAGATCAACAGTGATGCGAAGTAACAGTCGTAGTCTTTGATAACAGATATATATCAAATGCTTAGGGGTGGACCATAAGAATCATCGGGTGGGGAGGGGTAAACAATTTAGCCAAAGATCTCTCCAAGGTTTTCAGTTAGGTATTTAGGCACTACAGGTTTAATTAATAAAATATGCGAGTATCTTCCAGCTTTGTTCTGCCTTGATTTCTAATGGTCTACCCTGTACTGGGAAAAATGTAAACTAAATGCAGACACCACATATCTGTACAATCTTTTTCCACCTGAAAAACAGTTTGTTCGTTACTGTTTCTTGTTTTCTCAACATAATGAGCAACAATTTCAAAGAGGTTAAAAAGTAATAAGAACTTTAAATTGTAATTATTTAGCAATGATTATTGTGCTGTCTTTGACAATTGCTTAGTATATGTTACTTCAGGGTGACTCATACAATACTTTGCCTTATTTAGATTCAAGACCTTAAAACCGTTTTAGACTGTTGTAGGCTGTTCTGAAAAGATACTGTATTTTTAATAAGTACATGTAATAAATTATGGGATGTTGATTTCAATTTCAAGCAATCATGTAATAAACTACTTAATACTTAAATACAATAACGAACTTTTTGTGTGTCCCATTTGCCATGGAGTTTAATTAGTTTAATTGAGGGTCTGAGGGACGATCACCCCAAGCCTTCCTTGTCTGGCCATAGCCCGAGCCATCGTCTACCGAGCATTTACACGAAAAAGGCACCACTTAAATTAAAGGTCTGTTGGAGAAAGGAATCTTACCAATGACACACAAATCAGAGTGGTTGAACAGCAATGCTCAGAAGTTTGAGCAAAAAGCTTGGGGGAAAAGTTCTGTCCTCATCCCTTGGTAAGAATTTCCCATTTGGATAGTGCTTTCTCGAAAATTCTTGAACTGAAAGAGAGCCCAGTAGAAAGTTAACAGCAGCTGAAGATAAGAACAGCGAAAAAAAAAGTGATAAGTCTAAAGAGGTTGGGTTCAACTTTTCTGTACGCCTGATTACTGGAACCCACTAATACTAAAAATATTGTTGCTACTGCGGGCAGCCATTTGTTATGTTATGGTTCGAAATCGATGTGCAGAAAATTTGTCTGGGGCACCATGGAGATGTCATGATATTTGAGCTTGCACTATAGATGTTATGCAGTTTGCAAAAAAAAGAGAAGACCCATCTAAAATGACAGCATTGGACGCAAATGTGAGTGAATGGCTTTTGACAAAACATCGATTTTGCAGCACATTTCACATGATGAAGTTACTGTAAATCCTCTCTTAACCCCCCTTCTACTAAGTCCCAGAGGCAAAATATTTCCTTCATATCAGTTTCACCCAGTCTCCACCCATGTGTAGAAATAGCCTGCATAGCAGGTGCATTAAAATAATACGGGGAGCGCGATGGAGACGCAGGGAGGAAAGTAGCTCCTCTCCTCGCATCTCCCTCGCGCATCCCCCTCGCGCATCCCCGTTATTTCTTGCGCCCGTATTTATTTTAAGGCGCCGGCTTATGCAGGCTAGTGTAGAAATGGGTACTGGGAAACATTGTTTGATAGCAACCTTACGATGGCCTAGCATCTGATCCATGGAGTGGATCTCAGTGGCTTTATGCCTCAAGACTGGGTTAATTTTTAACCCCCTTGCAATAACATGTAGCTCCCAGGGGGGCTTAATAGAGGATTTATGGAAAAGTTGGAAAGGAATATATTGAAGGGCTGGGTGTATATAACTGCCTAAGTATGACAAATTTGGGGGCCGATTTTTTTTATCACTCAGATTTTCTTCGTGCTTGGCAATATGACCTACAAATTTATTGCAAAACATTGCTCTAAAATGTTTTTGGGTATATGTTATTCCTGGAAATCAAAACAAATAAAAATTTAGACTTACGTCTTGCAATTAATTTAAATGTCCATGGAAAACTTGAGGCAAGTCTAATTGACAAAAATGAAATGGCCAAAAAGTTGATATGAGGCAATTTATGCATGCCCCCAGCCCTTCATTTTTTGAAAAAATCATATCTTGACACGTGAAGATATTAATATAGAGTTGTTCATATCATAATCCTGCTTGAAGATATGACATTTCTAGTCTCATGTTTATTTATATTTATATATATAAATAGGTTTTAGACTTTTTGAATTTTGAATGTAAAGTGCATTTGGGCAATTTTGGAGAGTGCTCTTTAAAAATAATAAATTAGTATAGGTTATCATACAGTTCGAGTTCATTATTTGGGATTAATTTGTACGAGTGAGGTTTTCAAAAAGCTCAAATTGCATGAGCAACTTCGGCAAGTACAAATTAATCCCAAATTGAATGAGAAAACTGTATGATTACTTATTAATAATTATACATGAAAAAATTTGCATCCATTTTTTTGGGAAAAATTTTTTTCGCAATTTTTTTTTGCAAAACACATGACAACTTCAGCGCGGTTCAAGTGTTTACTCACATTTTGTGGGTCGATTTAGTATTCATATATGCACTCTATTGTTTTCTTATTGAATATTCATCATTCACGGCACGAACAATTTCCGAAAATGCAGCTAGCTTACACGATCATAAGCGCTTTGATGTTAGGTGCGATATATTTCTTTTGTTTCCAGTTTCATGCTCATGCAATATACCTTACTCGTTCTTTAAACACTGAAGCCAACTGGCGAGCTGCCGAGCTGCCGAGCTACCGAGCTACTCTGTAATATACCTTACTCGTACTTTAAACACTCAAGCCGACTGGCGAGCCGGCTTCACCTGGTCCCCGGAGGTGTACACAAAGGCAGGGCCATTTTGCAGCTTACCAGAGTCATGTGCAGCTAACAATTTAAAGGCGTGGACGATTGCTCTATGGGGGCAGAGTTTGGAGTGATCTATCTTTGGAACAGGCACCAACAGGGTGCGATTACGATACTGGATTGTTTTTGACCAACGCACTACGAGCATCAGGCCCCAGTTATAAACGCGAATATCACACATGCGCAAGTGTTTTAGGGGGTCAAATGAGTTCGCGGACGCGATAAGGAGATTAGACTTCCGAAAGAAAGAGAAGAAGGCGATGACGCACGTAGCCCAAAATGTTGCATCGAGCGAGTCAGTGAGGTCCAGCTGGCCGTGGAGGCGATGTAAAATGTCTGGTGTAATAGGGAGCTTTTGTCGAACCACATTGCTATGCAGGCGCTTGATGCCACGCATGAGGAGTTCTTTCTGAAATTTAAACAGCGGGTCTTGCAGGGGGTTGGGAAATCCGCATTGTAGGTGTAGGATGCGCACGACATTCAAATAACATGCGATGCTAGATGCGGCGAGAGTCCGTGCTAGGAAGACCACATAGCGTAGCAAATTATGAGAAGAGCATGGCACTGGTCTGTAACCGAAGTATAGGCAAAAACGAAAATAAGCACGTAGTTGTGATTTGTAAGTAGCTGCTGTGGACTGCGCAAAAGCCTGTTCGCGGTATTTCTTCAGCTCGGCATCAAGTTGCTGTTCCTGAGCATGGATTGCACCTGGAAAGGTAATACGTGAAAGGCGTTACGTGACAGATGTGGCGTGACACAAGGCCGTTTGTTCAAGGGGCGGGAAATGAGTTTCTCTACAAGGAGTGCACAATGCGCAGGATCATGGAGACGCGAAATAGGGTCGGCCAACGTGTTAGCCGCTGTAGGAATATATCGAGAAGTGACACGAAAGTTGTAGGTCGCTGAGAGCCAAAAAAGTTTTCGCAGCCATTGCATCGCAAGTTGGTTACTAGAAGTGCCCTTATTTATCGCGCTTAGTGTTGTGGTGTTATCCGTGCGCACAATGATCCACTTATCGCGTAGTTGATCTTTCCAGCGCTCGAGGGCTATAAGAACTGTGAACGTTTCCTGCAAATTGATGTGCACGTTCGCCAGACTAGGATAGTTAGTGGCCCAGTTAACGTAGAACCAATCACCTTGAAAGAATCTTCCTCCGCCAATCGGACAGGCGTCGGTAGAGAATTCTTCGGTGGGAACCGGCTCCGAGTCTACGAAAAAAGTTTTGCCATTAAAAACGCCTAGAAAATCTTTCCACCATTCCAAATCTGCTCTCAGGGGAGCGTTTATCCGGATATGATGATGTGGGCGCTGCATGTGGTTAACCGTGTCAATCATACGCCGTAAGAAGGTCCTTCCGCCAAACACAACACGTGCGGCAAAATTGAGCTTGCCAACGAGAGACTGCAAGTCCCGTTTTGTGATAGATCGCTTCGCAGTTGTTTCGCTAAGTAATAATCGCAGTTCGCAGAGTTTGCGTTCGGGCAACGTGAGTTGCCTGCGCACAGTATCAATTTCAATGCCTAGAAAAGTTAATCGCTGACAAGGCCCGACAGCCTTGTCCCAGTTAATCTGAAATCCGAGTTCACCTAAGAGTTTAATCAGTTCTTCGTATGCTTGTTGACACTCAACCTTAGTGTCGGCTATGATAAGGAAGTCGTCAAGATAAGCCAAAACCGTAAATCCCCGCCTTTCCATCATTCGCGTGATCGCTTGAGTTAACCTATGAAATATTTCCGGGCTTTTTGCGGCCCCAAATGGAAGCTTACAGTCGTACAGATATGTGAGAGTGTTATCACCACGAAATTGCCACGCTAGTCCTGTCGCGGGGTAGTTGGACAGATGAATGGGCACATGGCGATAAGCACTTTTAAGGTCAATTTTTGCCAGATATGCGTTACTCTTGATAAGTGAAACTGCTTTGTCCACCGTCACGTATGAATAGTGGTGTTGTGTGTCAGTGTATGAATTAACATTACTGTGTTGCGGTCGGCTGCAATCGTGGATAAGACGGACTTTGTCACTGTCCGGTTTCGGTATCGCTCCCAACGCGCTTACTATAATAGGTTTTTCAGTTGTAACTATGTAGTTTCCCTGTTGTATTTCTTCGCGTATTGTCTTTTCAACTGTGTCGCGTACATCGTGTTCCGTTGCCGATTTGTAATTCGTCGCTTCTGCGTGTCGTAGTTCAGAGTCACGCGATATAATGCGAAAGCCTTCTGTAAGTCCTTGTAGCAGATAGTCACGGTCAATATCATTAGTCAAATTTTCTGTCCAGGCGTCAATGTTATTGTTTAACGGAGATGGATGTAAATATGGGCTGGATCTGAGTCATGTGCGTTGATTGGACATCGTGGGAGGGTGTTCGTGTTGAGGGTGGGGCTGAGAACAATTAGCCACGAGGCAGACGTGTTGAAAGCGGCATTGAGGCCAATGACAGCCTGACAAAGAGTTAAATTGGCGGCAGATTGGCGTGACAAATTGTGGTTGGCGGCCGAAATTGGAGCGTGAGTCGGCAGAAGGCCTAGCCAGAGTTTGTTTAAATTGAGTCAATGCGCGACGTTTAACAAGAAACCGCGTATGAAGATGCTGTGAATCGCTGCCCCAGCGAAATCCGTACTGGTGCTGAAGTTTATGATACTCGTTGTCATAGACGACAACAGAGGCAAGAGTGTGGGACTCGAGCAATTCTGCTACTTTCACAGTGTATGAAAGATAATCGGCAATTTGGGACGGGCCCGAAAGTTTTCCTGTGTTTGACAGCTTGTGCATAATTCTCGCATTTGCGGCAACCCACATGGACAGTGAAATGTTTTCTAATTTTGGCTTGCTTCTGGGAGCACGTAGGACAATTCGTGCATCAGCAGACCCACCAATTTCATGCTCGTCCTCAACGGAGCCATTGTACGTCGCGGTACTTATAAAGTCAGGAATAAGCAAAGGTTTTGTCTCACCTTCTTTCTTGGACTGCGGTTGGTGTTGAGTTCCCAAGAACACCTGTGGGTTGTTGTCAACCCTCTCGAGGGGCGTGGAAAATGGCTGTCCTGTAGCTCCGAGCGTCACAAGCGGATCATCCATGGAGATTCCCCCGATCTTTTTCAGCAGGTCTTCCAGGCCTCCATCATTGGCTAGTGACTTGGTAGTAACGGGGGTGCTCTCGCTAGAATGTTTTTCCTCAGGTTTTTGGTCTGGGTCCGTACCACTCAGCAGTTTTAAAGCCTGCATGAACAGTTTCCTCTGCCCGAGGGTTAAGTCTAGCGTTGCTACATCGTCCGCTTGAACTAACTTTAAGGCATCCTCGCTGTCCAGGTCGTTTTTCTCTAAGGACTCCACCGTGCTCTGCTTCAGTCCATTTTCACTGCACCATTTTTTAAAATCGAAACCCATCATAAAAAAAAAATTACAGATTTGCACTAATTCTAATACGTTGATCGCTCGCTGATCGCAAAGGGAATGCCTACTAATATGACAACTGTTCGCTTATACTTGCCGGGCGTGGCGTGGAATTTCCGCTGCGGTATTTAATTGTGATAAACAAGTCTATCACTCACTTTAAAAGTCGCTGGTGGCCGATTTTTTCGTAGCAAAATCATTTAATTTGTCACAAAAATGATAGGGCGTACACAGTCTTAAATTTCAAGGACATTTCAAGACCTAATAAAGAAATCAAGTACTTTTCAAGGACCTTAACCAAATTATGGACTTTTCAAGATGACTGCTAAAATTCAAGACCTTTTCAAGATTGTACAAATTATGGACGGTAGTACTTATTTAATAAACGAAAAAGCACAGATTGGAAAACCTGTTCTACTGACATGATAAATCGCAAACATTGAGTGTTGTGTTGCACAACTTACTTTGACAAATAAAGTTTCCTCATCTCTGGAGTGAAGGTGGAAATGTCCGCCATTGTCGGTTTTGGTGCAGGAGAAGAAGGGCGTGCACTGTTGTGGTTTTTGTGTTTGATTCCAAATTCTCTTTTAAAACGAAGTTTTTGGATTGTTCCTCTGATTTAGTTAGTCCTAAAACATTCAAGAAGAACAAAACCAATATTTTTCCAATCTGCTGAAAAGATCTTGTCATTAGTTCTACATTGAGTTGTTTCCCAGGCAGTAAACAAGACATAAGTTTGATGTCCTCAAGCAACCTTTAACTATCCAGAATCTACAGCACTAGATACTATAGCTTCCATACAGCATATACAATGCAATAAAAACTTTATTTACACTTTCCAAGGGGGCTTTTCAGTGACAAAATAACTTAAAACCACTATCTTTTTAGTTTAAACTTGTCTTACAATAACATACCGATTCTGACTAACTCAAACAATGATGTCAGTTATTATCAGAAAGTCAATTATGGTATAACCCTTTAAGCCCCAACATTAATATGCATGATCTCCTCACTGTTATTTGTACATATCAGGCTTATAGTTGGATAGGAGAGTTCATTTAAACAACACATTTTATCCTTGCAAGGTGATCACTGACTATATTCTTAAAGGAGAAAGAACATGCTGGTCACTTTTGGGGCTTAAATAGTTAATGCACAACAAAACGAAAGCGGTCTTGTAAAATACTGTTACACAATGCAAAATCTTTACATTAGTGGGAATCTTGTCCTGAGAGTCAAACTCAACTAGAGATGTTGTGCCTGCCAAAAAACTACCAAGTCCTTAATAAATATCATGTGTCTCCATCCTACACAGGTCACATGGTCAAGGGTTTCAAATTTAAACTACAATCGTTTGCAAAATACCTTCGACCACCCTATATTTTATTTGACTTTTTAACAATTTTCAGTCTACATTGCTGATGTTCGCTTCCCCCGGGCCCCCTATATCAATGTTGGATCTAAACTTTGGAACCCAAATCAATCTTCATGCAGTTGGCAAGCCCCCGGTATCTCCAATCACCACCCAACATTGATATAGGGGGTGGGAAGGGGGGAGGGGGTTAATGCACTACAAAATTAATCCAAATTTAGTCAAGTGGTCGAAGGTTTTTGATAACGATTGTAGTAATCTGCTAACAATTAAACCATTAAGGGCTTAACATGAAAATGTGTGGTTCCAGGAAATATTCCTTCCTACTCTAAGAAGGGTCATTGGAAATTTCAAAGGTAGACAGAGGGAGGAGGTCTCAAAAGCCACATTTTTAAAGAAAAGTAAGGAACTAAACTGGAAATTGGTAACAGGTGGGAAAATTTCAAATGAAGAAACCCTTTGTGAGGGGTAATAAGGATATTTTCTGGAACAACCTTATTTATGAATGAAGCCCTGATAGCTGCAAATGCTATGGTAGTTGTCAGTAAATGGAGTGTTAGACTCGAAATAAACAAAACTTAGGCGTAAAGTCATTGTCTGCCTGTGAACAAAAAATTTTACCTTGCAAACATACTTGAAATGGGAACAGGGATTTCCTGGCTCAAGGATTTTAACATCCCATTTTGCTCCCAGTAATGAGTCTAACTTGCTGAGTTCTTTCCCATCATAAGACACCTGAAAATGGTTCTCACTTGTTAGACCTAAGATCCTAGAGTCATACATGGGGTCAAATAGACCAGGATGAATTGGCTGTGCTGGATGAGTGGCATTGCATGAAATGCCACCAAAAACAACTTGGCGTATTTGACTAGCCAGTGAACTCTTTCTTAGGTCTAGCATGTAGGGAACATTTCCTGTATTTTTAACCTGACAATGCAACACTCTTTCCCATCCCTAACAATCCTGTCCACCAGACTCCTTGCCTTTGTTCCCACAACAACATCAGAATGATGCGACACATGCTTTTCATCGTTCACAGTAAAAGAAACGCCAACGTCAATACCCTCAACCGTGTTTTCCACTAATGAGCACAACAAGAACTTAAACTTAAAAACCTCAACCTTATTTCTTGAAATGGATGTGCAAATAAAAACTGAACTACTACAAAAATCAAGGGAATAGAGTGACCCATTTCTTAAAATAGTGCCATTTGACCCAACATAACAATTGATGTGGAACTTGCTGTCACCAGTCACCAAAGTTCCTCGGTTTTCAGAAGTCTTGCCACATGGAGCTCCAACATCTGGTACGGTTAACAGTTCCTGGTCCTTGTCTGCTGGTAACCTTTTTCTTTGCTTTTTCCTGCTTGGCTGGTCTGCTTCCAGAGGACGGGTCTCGTCGACCTCCCAAACATTGATGGTCCGATCTTCATTCTCAGTTAACTGTACAGTCACCTACATTGTAAAATTGTGAAGTATGTTTTTAGTCTAGCTGTTATTTTATTTTGTTTACATTTTGGTATTGTTTTCTTTCAACAAAATGAGGCCAGGTTGTTGGTTTGGCAGGGCAAAAGCTGAGGCAAGTCAATAACAGGAAACAATCACATCAAAGCAAACCAATTCTGAAATGAAGACTTTGCACTACACCATCGGTGATTTTGTTATCCCTGTGTCCCTGATGCATAAAAATCCCCAAAGATGCAAAATAATTCAAGGTACGGATCCTGTAGGATACAAAAAACGATCGATCGGTCTTTGCATGATTTTAAATCTGAAATAAAATCTACCTCAAGTCAAGAAAGTAATATTGTCTGCCTATAAAATAGGTCAAGAAGTAATTTTTGGACGAATAAACAGAAGCATTTTTATGCAAATTCTCCAACAAAATTTCTTTTATTTCAAAAGCTGCCATTTTGATACCTGATGGAGTAGATACTCAATATGTTTACCATATATGGAAAGCACATGGGTGAGATGGCCGACAATGATTCGGAATTTTGCATAAACATATGGTGTACAGTTTACATGTACGTTAGCTTTATGTTTATCTTTTATCTTTGTTTTTATTATGTTAATAAAAAAAATGCCAGCAAAAAAGATTTTGCAACCTCTGCCAGGGCAAAAAAAGTTAATTTTCGGAGGGCGGCCACTTCCTAAGCTTCAAATGACAATATTTTATAAGAATTTAATGTAGGGCTTATTGGTTCTGGATTCCTGATTTTTCATGAATTGAGTCCCAGGACTAACCATAGCAATTTATAATGGTAATAGGACTGAGTGGAGTCCAATTCGGTCTGTAATCATATGAGTGATAAACAAAATTGGACGACCGCGAAGCGGGAGTCCGATTTGTTTAATCACAATTATGATTACAGACAGAGTTGGACTCCACTCAGTCCTGTTACCAATTAATCATAACTATAACAAAATTTGAGGATAAAACGCTGATGGTTACACGTTTTGGTGATCAATGTTTATCATCTTAAGTGCATCTGTCACAGTAAACCGACCAACCGTAAAAGAAGCTATGAAAATCAAAATCTTGGATTCCGGCGATTCTTTGTGCAATGATAGTATTATGTGTGTAGATGACATAGATCATAGAAGTTTGGCCAACAGCTCTTTCTTTCCCGTGGAACTGGGGTAAGTTTGGTTCAGGAAGTACGGGACAAAATTTTAACATGAAAATATCAAAATAAGGACAAATTTGATATCATTTTCCTAAGTAATGTGCCGGATATAAGATATTTTTACGGTTATTTATTAAAATGATTTAGTACAGACTTACAAACAGTACTAATTATATCGCCTCATCTGAACAACAACAAAATCTACAGGTAGCCAAAGTTGCTTACTGTTTGTTATTCGACATATGCACCTATTTTAAGTGATTTTCAAACTGTTGTTACTCTATGTTCCAGCAAGGGAGAGCTTTTTCTTAGGCATGCATTTAAACAATAAGGGGCCAGGTACATAAATCCATCAAAAGATCATTGGGCAATTGTAATGCGGACATCTCACAAGCTGCTACTTTTAACCTAATTTCGGCCCTAATTAGCATAACAGAAAATGTAAAGGGGACTGGAAACGAGTTTCTAAATCTCACTGGACAGTGAAATTATGTCAACCATAAGAAAGTTTATATTCAAACTGGTAATCAATACCAAGTAGCATTGTTAATTTCTTTAAAATTTTTCGAAGTTGGCTGTGAATACTATATTTAAGATATATAAAATTACACATAAAACAAAATTGCCCAAGCATTTAATTTTATTGTATAAGAATATGGACTATAACCTTTGTTGTAGTGCAATTTTTTTATCAGCTAAGTGTTGGAAAAATCATTTATTTGTTTCTTAAAAATCGCTAATTTTAAGTCTAGACACACAACGAATTAGCGCCGGTCGGTTCATAAGCTTCTTAAAACGAAATTAAAACGACACGGAACATTTTTTCACGTAACCATAATCAGTTTGTAATGAATGTTGCTGCTGTTAAGTTTATTTTCTGTGGAGATGTTCTGGAGGTGTGCAATAAACGTGTCAAAATTGCTAAAATTCTCAATTTTTTAGCTATAAATGACCGCCCTTCCGGCCTTGAACTTTGACCTTCTGTTGTGACGTCATTAAAAGGCCGATGGCTATAAAACTGCACCAACTTTATCAGAATAGGAAGTTGTTCAATCAGACCAAATTTCATTGAATTAGGTGATTTTCATTTTCACGGCTCTGGTTGGTGCACTGTGACAGACGCACTTAAGTCTTAGTGTAACTACCATTCAAAGAATTCAGTGAAGTGAATCTTGAAGTCTTGTTGGATATTTGGCTTCCCCAAATACTGGGGACTTTGCAAGAGAAAAATCCCCTCTGAGGAAACCAATGACAATAATATGTGACCCTCCATAGGAAAACACGTCTTATCAACAAAAGCGTTTTTGGGGGGGTTTGAGGTCACTTAGAAACCCTTTGGAAACCCGGTTTCGGGGGGTTTGAAACCCTTTGGAAACCCGTTGGAAACCCGTTGGAAACCCGTTGGAAACCCTTTAGAAACCCTTTGGAAACCCGTTCGAAACCCTTTGGAAACGCTTTGTAAAAATCTGTGTATATCTCGCTTTGCTAACACTTTAACAATCCTTGCAACGTTTTCGTGGCTATTTGAATCACGCTTTAAATCACCGTGCGACCGCTGAAAGAGAAATTCGGCATTGCTTTCCTACATATTAGGGCTGTTGTTAATTCATTTGAATGGTTTCGCTTTCTGTTAAAACACTTGCGCTATCGATGCATTTGATTATGTTGCAAACGTAAACAACCAAAACCGCTAACACCGTATTGAAAATCTAAGTCTTTTGAGAGTGAAACAAATCAATTTGTTTTCGCCGGAGAGAAACAACAGCCGTATGAATCGTCTGCGTTCGCTTGCCATGCAACCATTTCGACAATGCGTACCGCAATGACTTTATAAACATCTCGCTCGTCATAGATTATAACACTGCCATTCGGAGTAGGTGTCGCTTTTCCCACTATTATTTATCTTTGGAGGTAAAAGCACAATCTGTAGTGATGAAAATTTCCACGATGGGCCGAGTATTTCTCGTTTACTTTATTGCGAGCAAATTTTCATTTTAGTAAACATAGAAGCGGGCGCCAATTTGTCGGCGCGGCCGCATTGATTTGCATTGAATATCGTGGATTCCACAACGCATATAAAGTTACAATTGAAACAGTAAAATACTCTGCCTTTGAAGGTAGTCATTAATTATGATATCAGTAGCTTTGAACTTGTGAGTTTTTTCGGCATGTGTCAAATCTTGCTTTCTTTCAAATTCTTCGTCGCACGCTTAAATCACAAGTCATGTCACGTAGTCAGAAAGGCACGAGTATCAAATTTCGTTTCTTTGCGTTTTTACTTTCATCGACAAATAAATTCATCACGTGAATAACGTGTATCTTATCAAATGATTTTTCCCGGAAAAAGGAACATAGTGGAATAAAGATGAGGGTTGTGAAAGAGGAAAGTTCTCCCGCTTTTTTCCAGCGGGAAATTATCTCACAGACTTAAGGAATGAGCCGACAGCGTATTCCCGCGGGAGATATCTTTGGACTTGAAAAAGCGCTTAAATCGAATATTTGCATACGGTCAAAGATCGAAACATTTTCGGGAAACTTGTTGAAGAAAACTTGGTTTATTTTGTTGAATAAAACTCAAGTCTTGAATAAAACGTGTATCGATAATCGAATGTTATGAAAGTGATGATGGCCAAGGAGCAAAAAAAAACTTAAAACTTAATTCATGAGGTGTTTGTAAACAACGCATATTACAAAGTTCGTAACGTGACCGCCCGCGAATAACTAGGCTTTTTCATTTCACAAGTCGGTTTTGATTTGAGTAAACATCAAAATAGCGTGCTAAAAATATTTTACGGCCCGCAAATTAATCCTGAAACTTCATGCGTTCGCGCTCATCCGGCCGATAATTTTTCGATTTTGCGTGAGTTTGAAAACGGCGGGTTTAGAAACAGTTTTTAACAGATTTCGACGAACTGTAGGTTATGCTTGTTACATTTTTCTGGCTTGTATTGCCACTAGGGGCAATTTGTTTAGAAGTTTTCATTATAAACCATAAGGTACGCGCGGCGGAGGCGGGCCAGTTCATTTCATTGACTATTCCGGTTTACTGTAATATAGTAAACAAAAGATACGGAGTTGAAAAGAAAACTTTGTGAAAAGGTCAAAAATCAAAGGCTGTAAAAAAATATCGCTGCAATCAAAATCACGTCTCTATTCGAACCAATTTGCAAGCAGCTATTTATGAACGTTGTATCTCGGTTCAGAATCGAACACGCCATGGTGTGTTTAGGTTACGGTCACGCAAACCAGAGAAAACAGAGTACACCAGTCCTGGGATTATTATCTTCAGATTATCATTACATTTCGCAACCAGGAATGTAGCTGATGCATTTTTTCTTTAAGGTAGCAATTTTAATTTAGAGTATAAACATCAAAATAGCATGCTAAAAATATTTTTCGGCTCACAAATTAATTCAGAAACCTGATGCGTTCGTGCTCACCCGGCCGTAAATTTTATGATCTTGCGTGAGTTTCATCTGTCCGAGAGAGACACGCCGCGATTTTTTTAAGTTTTAACGCTGACGTGAACATAAATGGGCTTCGATATTTTTACACAGAAATTAGTTGGAACAACATGTTGCAGGTAATTTTCATTGCGTCTTCTTAGTTATAGTTTTCAACGATATGATACAAAAGCAAGGCTGATTAAACGGTACGACGAGTTTGCAAACCCTTTCGGAAGCGCTTAGACACTTTAGAAACGCTTTAGAAACCCTTTGGAAACCCTTTGGAAACCCGTTGGAAACCCTTTGGAAACCCGTTCGAAACCCTTTGGAAACCCTTTGGAAACCCGTTGGAAACCCTTTCGAAACCCTTTGGAAACCCGGTTTCAGGGGGTTTGAAACCCTTTGGAAACCCTTTTGAAACCCGGTTTCACTAAATTACAATGTTTGATAAGACGTGTTTTCGTATGGAGGGTCACATATTACTTCACAACTAGAGTTTCCATAGCAACACTGGTTATGAATTCTCTGGTTATCCTGTAACTAGGGGTTTTAATTTGAAATCAGAAATTGATCGACTGGTCTCTCTACCTTTCAAGAACTAGTAAAGTTAGATGAAATTTAAAGCCATCAGAAGACTTTCTTACTGGCCAAAAAGAGTCATGTTTAGGGATGGACCATTTTTTTTTGATGGGGGGAGGGGGGTTGGGCAATTTTTGCTTGGTAAGAATTTTTTTTTCGCCTTTGGGTTGTGCAAGAATTTTTTTTAGTACCTAAAGGTTGTGCACGAATTTTTTTTCCATTTTTTTTAGTCTTCATATTTAGTATCACCAAAAATGAGCATTCCATAGGGTATGTCTATACAAGATGGTACATGTACCTCAAGCAGTGCTTTCTCTCCAGGCCAATACTGTCAAGCTGCATTTAGTCTATTCAGTGTTACATGTTGGGTTACAAAAATAAATATAAAGGAATTCTGTTCAGCTGAATTACAAATGTTGTAAAAATGCCTGGATCTTTTTATCCGATGCCAGGAAATTACTATTAAATATCTTATCTAAAACACAAATGTTGTCTTAAGAAAACACCTAGCAAATTTTAATACTTCCCACCCTCTTACAGTAACAAAGCCTTGACATAAATGCAGCTTGACAGCATAAAGCCATGTGGAGTAGCTGTGCCCCCCAGTCTCAATCCACTTCCTGGCTGTTGCCTCTCCCACAGACCATCATAGTAGAACCAGTTGCCTCCCCTGTTTACAGCACCTCTATAGTGATTTCCACTATAAAATGTAGCACCCTTTAGGACATATCTGGAAGAAATATGACAAACTGTTTAATACATCATTCTCTACATAAACAAGAATAAGATATGTACATTTCACACAGTTTATAGCACACCATCTTCTGTCATTAAAAATTAAAATTCTTCTGAGAAATCACGACCTCATAAATTTCACTGAGAGTGGTATGATTCACTCTTTGCACTGATGAACATTTTAACATATGATTTGCTCTTTGCACATTTTAAAAGTGTTACTGTATCAACACACACATAGAGTGGGGAACCCTAACTGCTTACCTGTGTCCTTCAAGCTTGATATCTGGGGATAACTGAGAAATATCTGCAAGAATCCCCTTTGTGGCAAAGTGATCCAAGACAAGGGGGATAAATGGAGGACTTCCACGTACAAATGTCCGCCTTTGGTAAGACCGTTGTCCACCACAATATGCTTGGAGTTGTTGCCTACATGGAAAACCAATAACTTGGTTACAGGAATGAACACTACTTGTACAATTAAACATATAATCCTATTATAATAAATACATTTAATGATTTCAAAGGATATTTATAAATAGGACAAATTTAAACATGGAAATGAACGTTTATATCAGCACCCTACTCAAGAGCTTCAGCTACATGGTCTATATGCTGATGTGACAATGCTTCTATTTTGATTTGAAGCAAAAATTCAGTTAAATGTTATTTGTTTTAAATTAACAATAATGTGTATAACTTACACAAATTGACCAGAAGTAGGGCACTGACTAAGAACTGTCCCAAAAAAGTGGGGGCTACCACCTGTAAGTGGACCCAGAAGAGTGGAACCGCACAGTGTTTTCACACAATCTGTTGACATCCACTCGTCAAGACACATCTGCAGAAATCCTGGAGGTGGTATGCCAACCTCACTTGAAAATAACACATTAAATACATTATTTTAATAGGGTTTATAGCGGAGCACTTGCCAGGCCTTCGGCCTGGCTGCGCAGCCCCATACTCATAGAACCATGCCGTCATTTTTCATGGTCATGGCTAGCAGAATGTTTCGCGGGCGCGCGTGTGCCCGCCCTCCGCCCGCCGTCGCGCAGGACCGGACTACTGCAGCTCCGCCCGTCGCGCAGGACTAGCTCGCGGGCGCGTATATCGTCGCAAAACATGCGCGTACGACGTCATGTTGAAACCAAAGCGAGGCTTTGTTTTTCGCACGGTTACACGGCCGAATGTCACGTCAGCTAGAAAAACACTTTGATGTTTTGCTGTGAATTTACTAAGCAGAGAAAATCGTTTAAATTAAAGGCGTTATTTCCCTGAATATTTCGCGGTTTGCTACTCAAGACAAGGATACTAATTAAGGGATACTCAAAAGCCGCTTTAGTGGAAAAAGACGAGCTTTCAGGGATAAAATCTTGCTTCGAGGAACTTCATGTATTTACGTTTTTATCAATGCGGGAGATGGTTGTTTTCTACGGATTTCAGAACCAGAAGCGGAGATTTGAATTTCCAAGCAAGCGAGGTACTTAAAGGTAAAACAGATTACAGTTTTCGATGAGAATTTATGTTGATATCAATCTGTGAGTGACTTTTTATTGGTGTTATTGTTAGTTTTGGAGAATTGATTTTAAAATGAATTTCATCGAAGAAAGCTTGAACTTGATGAGCTATAATTAAATGGTACGCGTTTTGTTTTTAAACGTAAACTAATGGAGATTTGAATAAATTTTTTCGAAAGAAGATTGTTGTCCATTTTTGTGTTTGTTCATTCATTAGATAGTTTGAAAAGCGATTTTATGTAAACAAAACAAGACTTTGATTTTATAGTACAGTTCTATCTTCACTCGCATCGCCTTATGCAAATATGTTTGTGTATTTTTGCAATTTTTGATTTTCAAATCAGTTTCTCGGGCAATTTTTGACAAACAAAAACTGTATTTTATTCGGAAACTAGTGGTACTAGTTATTCTAGACAGAAAAGTTGTTTTTGTGAACTTTTGTACAGTCTATAAAAATGTACTGTGCAGACGGTCGCGTAATACTGGCTGTGTTTTCACGAGGCCATTTTTCTCGCTTAACATTCCTTGAAGTGATTTGTTTACCGACAGCGTTAAGCTGCTTAAATAGTTTATGCGTTTTCATGGACAAAGGACCTGGTCGCACTACAGTCAAAAACAAAAATTAGCCCGTGCAAAATGACATAAAAACAAAAACATTCCACAAAAAGCGTGTCCCACCGGAGCGGTTTCTTTTGTTTTCCTCGGTTTTTGCACGGGCTAATTTTTGTTTATGACTGTAGTGCTTTATTCATTTTTCTTGATATTTGTCCCTTGTTATTCGCGGAATAACAAGAAAGATGGCGGGAAACAGAGATGCTTGCAAATAAATGATTCTTATGTTTATAGATGTGCTATCGCGCTTGTTCTGGGATTGAACGGAGGAGACGGTTTCAGCAAAGGCTCAAGTTGCTTGCTATTTGAATAGGAGAAGAATAATTGAAGCCTGTTTCTTTCAGCAGAGAAGGTGGAAAATTAAAATTGTAAACATGAGGAAATGGTAGCGTGCCATTGCATTTTTGGCCAATTCAAATATTCGCGGCAAATGCAAATTATATCACTTCTGACATTTCTCAGCTGTTTGCATATGATGCCCGATATATTCTCTGAACTCCATTGTCAGTACATTGTACACCTCCATTGCATTAGGTATAATTATGTATTGTAACATATTCTATGGCATTGTATTCTATTGTATTGTCGTTCTTTTGTGTTCTAATATTCTATTGTTTTAACAAAGGAAAATATATCGGGCACGGTATAGCTGTTTGAACGCTGGCCAAATGTGATTGGCTAATTGCCGACAAGTTTAAGCGACCTGTTCACGAGACGCTGTTACTCGCTTAAAATTCCGTAAGGTAATTAGTTAACTGACCGCGTTAAGCAGCTTAATTTATGCACGCGTTTCCACAACAGAGCTCTTTTAACATGAACGATGGCGGGATACGAAGGCGCTTGCAAATATGTTATTCTTATATTAATTGCTGTGCTTTCGCGCTTGTTCCACAATCGGAGGAGGAGAAGGTTTCAGCAAAGGCTTAGGTTGCTTACTATTCGAAGTCAGAGAAGAAGAATCGAAGCCTGTTTCTTTCAGAGGATTTTAGAAGATTTTAACGTCGGTCGAAGAAGGAGATCTATTTGGGTTTTAGAGCGGCCGCAATTTTGGTTCGAACAGATGGTTCTAAATCGATATGAAGACAACCTCCAGCGTGAACATTTTCGGGTTTCTAGAAAAACCTTTCGATACATTTGTGATCTAGTTGGACATTATCTTGTACGCCAGGACACAAACATGCGTCGAGCAATTCCTGTTACAAAACGAGTCGGTGTTGCTTTGTGGCGCCTTGCAACAGGTAATTCTTATCAAGCAACTGGACTTGTATTCGGTGTTGGGAGATGCACGGCATTAAAACTAAAAGATGAATTCTGTTCAGTCCTGTTAAGAGCCGGTAAAGATTTTATTAAGTTTCCAAAAGGAGAGGCTGAAACAAGACAAGCAATTGAAGTATTTCAAGCGATCAGTTCCTTTCCCCAAGTGGTCGGCGCAATTGACAGATCGCACATCCCAATCATTAGACCAAATGAAGATGCTAACGATTACTACAATAGGAAGCAGTTCCACAGCGTAGTTTTACAAGGTGTAGCTGATGCTCAAGGACGCTTCATACATGTTAGTACAGGATATGCTGGAAGTATTCATGATGCGAGGGTTCTACGCATGAGTTCCTTGTTTAACGAAGTTGAAAATGGCACGACATTAGTCTCCCCCATTCTCCGCACTGGTCATGGCGACAGAATAAAACCACTATTAGTAGCTCATTTTGCTGTTTTCTTTCATAATTTCATTTCTTACATGCATCTTATAAGAAACATTTTGCTTGTCAATTTAAAATCCTGACCCAAAGTATGTTGGCGTGGACGAAAAGTAAATTCAATGTTTTAATTGGTAACAACAATTTTTCAACCAAAAATTAAGTAGCGTGTTTTCATGATAAGTTCTAAAATGATTGGTAAAATTTGTCAGTAAATCATGGGTTTGTGATTATTATACTGTAAACGAAACGTTATTAAAAAGAGAAAAGTTCGCGGACTTCAGTTGATGAAACCCTTGTCCATACAAAGTACTATTTATGCGGGCACTTTATTCTCCCTTAAAGATCTTTGCCACTTCTTTAACCATCGAGAACATCATTTGCTGGCTTTTTAATTCTCTCCCCCTTCTTTTCAGCCAGCCGTTCAAAAAAGTCGTGGTCACGTTTTTGGCTTTCGTTCAGGAAGGCAAAATACTCGGTGCTGCCGGAGCTTTGGCCGCTGGATTCTTTCCTTTTCGGCCTTTTAATGTGGGGCTGATTTGACGTACCCACTTTTGTTGTTGTGATCTTTCACATGCTTGTATTCATCTTTGAGATTCTTCATTTTAGCCTTGCACTGGGATGCCGTGCGAATGGACGTGAGCTCCTGTTCAGTAGTATAGGGGCTTGGTGATCCGAGACCGCCTCCAAACGCCTGAATAACCGCTTAATTTGGGAACTCACGAACGCCCGAGCTACCGGGCCCCCAGGGCTCATTGCATTCGCCCTGGGGGCCCGTAACTCGGGCGTTCGTGAGTTCCCAAAATAAGCGGTTATTCGGGCGTTTGGAGGTGGTCTCGGATGCACCAAGCCCCTATACTACTCAGTGCTTGTGAATGCTGGCCCGGCACGAGACCACCAATTGGAGAAAGCCCCTCCCGTAGGTATATACACACATTGTGACAATGGGGAGAGGAAGAAAGTGTGTTAAGACTCAATCACTTAAACGAATAAAATTCAACAATTCAAGGCATGGAAGTCTTCTTTGTCTTGGATGTTCACATCTAAAATTTGAAGACTGCAAACACTTTCTACAAACTGTAGATCAAATATCTCCTGCCCCTATACCCCCTCCATCTATTGTACCGCAATATATAATCGAAGCTGCGCAAAGACTGACTCCACAACAGCTTGTGGCACAGTGTTTGTGAATGCTGATCCGACATGAGATCACCTCAACAGGGCTTATCACCAATTGGAGAAATCACACCCCCTGTATATACCCACCCACATGGCAAACGTGAAAGCTTTCAAGGCCTTCCTTAAATCACGCGAGACTGGTCTGATTCAAAGGAGCGAAGAATGGGTCAAAGCCAGACAAAATACAATCAGAGCATCGGAGATCTCTGCCTTGACAGGGTCTTCGCCATTTGAGAGTCAGTCAAGTCTAATTCGCAAAAAAGTAAACCCCATCGACATGAGCAAAAATGTGGCCTGCGCTTGGGGCACATTGTTTGAGTTTCTAGTCCGTGAATACTTTGAGAAGAAACATTCTGTCAAAGGTTTTGGATATATGGGCTCTCTAAATCTTGCAAAGGATCACCCTCTTTTTGGAAAGGTTACTTTCAGCCCAGACGGATATTTCTCACACAAAGACGAGACAATTGTCTTGTTAGAGTTTAAGTGCCCTTACACCAGAAAGATCGCATGCAAAAAAATTCCTAAACAGTATTGTGATCAAATACAAACCGGCCTTGCTCTCAGCGGTGAGAGAGTTAACAAAGGCTTGTTTGTAGATGCCTATTTCAGAATGTGTTCTTTGAAGCAGCTTGGCCTTAGCCTTGAACATAATTCCTTTCCAAACAAAGGGGTTGTACACAAAACGAAAAAACCATCAGCACGTGCATGTGGTATTTATCTTCTATCTTCCAAACAAAAATTATTTCCGGGTCAGACAAAATTACTTGACCTCGGCGCAACAAAATCAACAGCTATGTTTGAAAAATTATGAGAGGAATTTCATCTGGAGATTTCGTGTGTAGCAGTGATTGGTTTTATATGAGCTATGATGAGGATCAGAAACGAAGCGATTTAGATTTTTTGAAGGAAATAAACAGAATTACATTCAGTGAAGCTTGGCCCCCAAACTATTATAAGACAGTTGCCTTCTTTTCATGGAAGCTTCTAGATATAACAATCTGGGAAACAAAACGACTAAATTTCTTAGAAAATATTCACGAATCGATCAACCGGTTTCATGAAAATTTATCAAACCAAAAACAACTTAACAAAACCATACCTGGTGAAACTTTTGAAGACAACATCGGCGATGACAGTGCCATGTTGGAGGCCTTTCTAATTGAGAAAGCGGCAACACTAACTCCAGATCTCGGAAAGCAAAGTTCCTCGACAGAAGGCCAACTTCAGCATCGCAAGACAATGCGTGACGACAAAGATCTAGTTGAGACATTTCTCATGAATAAATTGGCGGAGCAATTTCTTCAGCCTGAATTGCTGCCTGCCAATACGGCTCGTATTTTAGACACAGATTGCCTCGGAAGTCGTATGTAAGATAAAAGTTTGTTTTCTTGGGCCCTCTGGCAGAATTAGGGCCAAGATTTTATGAATTGCGAAATTATATGACGTGTTGTTAGGTAGATGAGGTTTCACGTTTGTGTAAACATAGACAGTTTGTTTAATTTCGTCATCGGTTAATCTCGGAGATTTATTTCTGAATAGCTGATTAAGCCGATATTTGAAATTATAACTTTTTGTGCCTAGATCTTTTCCTCTGTTGTAAAGGTCTACACGAGAAAAGGCAACGTCGTCTAGTAGTTCAATTTGGCTGCAGTTATTGCAGACAACTTCTATGGATTCAGACATGAGTGTAAAATATCCTCCACAGCTTTGACACGATTTTATATTTTTGTTTGTTCTGTTTAAAATGAACACAAAACTGTTTTCTCGATACCGCTGGATTTGTTCTTGTCTAGCGGTCAAAGAAAGAGATTCAAAGATGCTTTGGAGCTTCTCTTGTAGTTGTGTGCGTAAAAACTCAGGTCTGTAATCACTGCCATAGAAGCCTTGCAGCCGGATGAATTTGTGCTTTAGATCCAAGCGCTCTAGTTGAGTCTTGTATTTATTATTTTCATCCATACATCTGACGGCAGAGATTTGCTCGTTGAAGCGTTTATAAAGTTCAGCCTCGTAGAAGGCTTCAGAATCGTTGAAGCGTTTGTGAAGTTTAGCATTCATGTTTATAAGTAGAAATTACAAATATTCAATTGGTCACACATCATTTGCGCATGCGTAGTTCTTTATGAGTTACCACATGTGAAAGCACGGCAACTTTCTCGAATATAAAAGACCTTTTCGCACCATATATTATGTTGTCTGTAATTCGGTATAACTCAGAGAGGTGTGGTTGGCCGCCACTGAATCCTGCTTACGGCTAATGCGATGTCTCGGACCAGGGGTAGTGGGGTTGCTGAGTCAGTTAGTGACCCCCTGGTGAACCAGCTCCGGCCCAACTGATACAGGGGGGTGCTCAACCAGAGATCTCCTAGGAGAACTCGACCTCGCTCCCAGAGGCTAAATGGGAAATGACAACTCGCTTGTCAGGAGTTAGTCCTCACTTCGGTGAGGCGAAAGTCCTAGGCTAGGCAAACAGAAACAGCCACCAGAGCACCCCCTGACTAGGGTTTTGTCCCTTTTCGTTATGTGTCACGCTTTGTCACACAATTGCGTTCTTTTGTTATAGAAAGCGAGAAACCCGAGTTTACTCTTTCAAATCTGACTTGGACACAGCGGTAAGACGATTTATCTTTTTTTGAAATTCTTCTTTTACTTCTTTGCGAAGCTTGCCTCTGAGTTTTTCAAGGTCTGGAGTTTGAGTTTCCTTGTTTACTTTGGTGGTCTTTGTTTCACCAGAGCGTATTTCGTTCTTTAGTTCATAATATCTTTCGACCTCACGCAGGATTATTTTGAACTCTGAATCGCTGATACTCTTGTCAGTTAGAGCCTTTGAAACCAGCTCAAAGACAGAGTTTCGTTTAGCAAGGGCGAGTGTATATATTTTCTCGTGTTTCCTGATCTTTTTCTCGAGCCGCCTGCTAAACACAGTGAGGCCGGCCGCTGAAAAACTTGTAATAACAGCAACACCCCCAATAACAGGGCTGGCGACGAGCCCAACTCCGCTCAGAGCTGTGGCGATTGTGGCTGTAGACAAGCCTGTAGAAATGAAACCAAAACTTACTGCGGTTCCGAGAATAATGGTGTGTGTTCGCTTGTATTTCTTAGCAACTTGCCTGTAATGATTAGCCTCCGACTCAAGCTCCTTTTGCAAGTCAGAGATTTTCTTGAGTCTAAAGTCTTCACCGTTGGATAAGACTGGGTAAAGTGATTGAGTCTCGCTGTATTCAGGAGCTGATGATGGCAACACGTTAGCCGAGCTCATTGTTTGTCTATAATATATTTTAATTTATCTCAAGTTCAAATTCAAGCGGCATGTTATTGAAGTCAAAAAGGTCATTGTGTTCATCCCTAACAGACAGAGTTATGCTGTTTACATAATCGCCAGACGAGATGTCACGCAAGATGTTCTGCTGTGTTGTTTCATAGAAAACTTTCTCATAGGCCTTTCCACGAAGATCAAATTTAGCCAAAACTGTAGAAGGCTTACCATTGAGTAGGTTTTGTTCTTTATCGACCAGATCACAGTGGATAAAGTAAGTGCTTGGTGATGTTAATCCTTTGATGAATGTTATAAAGAGCAATTTAGGACTTATACCAAGCAATTCAGACAGATCGCGGTCAAGCTTCACCCCCTCAGAATAAAGTTTGGCAATTGTCATCTGGCCAACTGGAGTATTTGTTTCGGTTTTTAATTTAAAGTTACCTTCGAAGGCTTCTTCAAATTCTTTTGCCAATCTATCAATAGTGTAATGCCCTTCAAGTATTCTTCTGGTAGTCTTGTGTTCATTAGGGTTAGTAGTTAATGTAATCTCACCTCTTTGTTTTAGATTAAACCACGAATTATAAATCGTGGCGGATAAAAGCCGGATGTAGCTCGGTTTCTGAAGCGGGTGATTGAAGTAGATGGTGTGAGGGTTCGAAGGTGCGACGATTGTTAACACAACCATTGTGTATATAAATATATTTATATAATCATGTTTGGCAGACGCCCTGGCGGTTTTAATCCTGGTTCAAATCTCGGCCTGGACATTGGCGGTCACGATTAAGGACCTCCACCCCCGTTTTATAGCCCCCCTAATATTTATCAACATCCTAGAACAACACAACCCACAGTAAATCCGCAACTGGCTTGGATGAGTTCTCCGGAGGCTGCAAAACTCTCTACAGCTGCCAAGGCTAAGGCTATCTCAGACTTCAAAAGGCGTTTCCCGCACGCTGATATGTCAAGATTTACAACAGAAGTTTCTTTCGACGAAAAGCACAAAGCCTCAGCAGTAGTGCTTTCCCAAGAGGGGCAAGGCTCCTGGGCTATGCCCTCAGACATACCGCACAAGAATTGGACACAAGCCCTGAAAGACGCCCTCGGCTTAGAGTATATTGGCGGTTTCCCCTATCAGTTGTCGTTAAACCGAAACACACAAAAACCAATCCCCGCTGTTGAATTCTCCACCTCAATCGATAAAGACATGATGATTGGCTCTGTCTTGAACGATGAAGTGCAAAAGATCTATGTCACGCCAACTGATTATTTCACAATGAAATACAGAAACATTTTCAGAGATACACAGATTTCGTTCAAAACCGCAAAATACGGCCGAAAGTGGCTCGGCGGCCCGCAAATGAGTTTCTGGCCACAACAACTGAATTTCGCTCTGTGGTGTGCAACAACCGTCTGCGGGGTCTCGCGTGACCTTCTGTTTGATAAGAACTCTACTCTCTCCCTAACCCCACAGCTACGGTCATTTTACAGGTTTCACGTAATAGATGAACAACGAGTGCGAGGGTTTGATCGGGGCATCCAAACACTGAGAAGCAATGAAAGCACGAGGCCGCTTCGGCCGAGTGCTTTTATTGTTTCAAGGTGTTTGGATGCCCTGATCAAACCCGAAGCACAAGTTTTTGATCTGGCTTCTCAAATGAAACAATACAGAATTATTCAGTGTTAGTTTTTATGGATTTGTCCTTTTCAAATGCCGTCACATGCATAATTTTATTGAGCTTGTTGTGTTTCGCCATTTTGTGTGAGACCATGTGCGAAACAGAAGCGTCTCGGTTTAGGGAGGCTAAAACGGTTGTCGAAGAAGAAAATCTAGTCGATAAAGCTATTCCCTCGTCAACGAAATATAAAAAAAACAAATGGGCAACATCCATTTTCTACAAATGACAAACTTCTCGGACGGTTCAAGTTCCCGTTCACAAGATTGTCACTTTCTGCTCGTATTGAAGAAACGGACGCATTGAGTTTGAATTATTGGCTTAGCAAATTTGTCATGGACGTGGCCAAAAAGTCGGGAAAGAGATATCCACCGAAGACTGTTTGTGGCATAGTATGTGGTATCCGAAGCTTTCTAGAAGAGAAAAAAGGTGCTGAAGGATTAAATTCTCTTGATAATGGCGACCGAAGGTGAGAAAAATGGTCCATTTTGTTTTTAAATTAAAATGTCGATGTCATGTTGAAGTTCCAGTTATAATACTCAGATTATTGTTTTGAAGGTTTACTCTGTTTCACTGAGCATTGGACGCGGAATCGAAAGATGGCACACGAGAGGGCTTACATTTGAAGACCAAGAAAGAAATGTAAGGTTCCGAATGTAATTATATAATTGAGTGGAATAACATGTATTGTTGCAAAACTCATTAATATGCAAGTGTTTGATTTGAGATCAAACACGGTTTTGAACTGAAATCAAAACCCTTAAGATCTTGATCTGGTGTTTCATTGGGTATCAAGACTCGTCCACCTCACCCAAATGGACGTCATTTATTGGCTGGTCACTTTATGAATTATTAATGAGTGTGAGAAGTATATTTCACAACAAGGCGAATCCTCTACAAGCTGGGTGGGGAACAGAGCGTGAGTGCTTTGCCAGACGACCCTACATTCAACCAGAAAGACAACAAGTTCAACATCAACGCTTATAAGAGGGTTTGCCAAGAGTTCGGTGTCGACCCAAATTCTGACTTCCGTTTCACATACGGCAAAAACCACGGTCTTGGCAATGTGTACATTTGGGTTCCTGGTGAGGGCCCCTACTCTACTGTCTACAACTATCCTGATCCCGATCTAGCTCTGTTTGATGACGAGCACGTCACAGACAGAAAAGACCCAAACTATCGAGCAAATGGTATATACTTCGTTCGTAACGACCAGGGCGCGATTAGTCAGTTCGAGCACTTTGTGCCGAATTATGCACAAGGGTTAACACAGCCAGGGCTCGCTCTTATGAATCAGTCAATCGAGGCCTTTGTGTACTGCATTCTTGGTGCACAAGCAAACACTCGCAGCAGCATTCTTGGGAGTGGAGGCCGAGCATTCGAAACGCAGAGAGTCTTCTTAACACTCTTAGAGGACGCCTTAAGACTGAACGATATATCTAAGAGCGTACAGCATTATCAGCAGGCCATCCAAGCAACGAAAGTGTGGCTAAACTTTGTAGTTGCCCCTGGGAGCTGGCTGATGCCGTCACGCATGGTTATCAACACAGAAAGCGTGGTGGGGTACAATAACAATCTTATGCAGGCAACGCAAGGGATGAAGCTTGGTGTTAATGATGTCAATCTTGCCACAAAAAAAGCCTCCCTTCTCCCCATGGACGGTGGGCCGACAAAGATTAATCCACCAAACAGCCACCCATCGAACCCGATTCACAAACAGGCGACACAGGCACAGGGCATAGCACCAAAACCAAAGGTCACACCCACACCACAACCAGCCCCCACACCAACACCAGGCCCCACACCAGAACCAACGCAAGAGACTAAGATCGAGCCGCATCATGTAAGCAAGGCGCTCATTGGTGTGGGTGCGCTTGCTTTAGCAGGCTTGTTTGCCTGGATGAGATAATTATCTCCTGCGCTTGGTGATCCTTTCAATCATGAAGCCCACAATGGCAAGGATCAGCAGCCAGGTGTGCTCGCCAAGGAAGAAGATAACCTGACCGGCTGTTTTGAAGATAAAGTTCATGATCGAGCCGATCAAGCCTGGCAGAATAGAGGCAACCTTATTTCCTATTTCTTTAAGCCCATTGCCAATAGCCTTTGTACCGGCCTTTAAGCCATTCATTGCAGCAATCGTCACAGCGCCTATGACAAGACCTGCAGCAGAACAACTGCTTGAAGGGTCCAGCCATATTTCTTGAATATCTCTTTGACCCGCTCTCGAAGAGGTAAGGCTTCTTCTCTTTCCTGAACTTGTGTTCTTAGTCTTCCCAGCTCTTCTTCTCGCTCAGCAACTCGGGCTTCCGCGGCTTCTCTGTCAGAGGGAGAAGTGTTCTCATCCTCTATCACGCGCCTGTCTTCCTCGTTTTGTCGTACAAGATCGGCCTCTTGTTCGTTTAGCTCATCCAGCGGCTTGGTGGAGTTCAGTCTTGCTTTGAGGGTATTTCTTTCTTTCTTTTTGCGAGAGAGTGCTGCCTTTCTTTTATCAACCTTTGCCTGCAGTTTGTCTTCATCTTGTTTTTGTTTTTGAAGTGCTTTTATTTCTTTATTCTCATTTTCGATATCACGTTGATAATTTTTTTCCAGGCGTTTCATCTCATCTATTCTGTTTTGAGCTTCAAGATTAGAGCCTTGTTCTTTTTCTAAATTTTCCCTTCTCTCTCTAGTTTCTTCGAGTCTTAGGGTTTGTAGATTGTCTGTTCTTTTTTTCAGTTCAGCAGCAAGCCTTTCCGCCTCCTTCAGTTGTTTTTCTTCCTCTCTTAGCCTTTGTTCTTCTTCCCTTATTGATGTTCTGTCTTCAACAATGATCTCTTGAGCGCTTGGTCCAAGAGCCCCTTTGAACTTGCCTGTAAATGATTTAAGAAGCCCTGAACCATCCTGCTTGAAAACGGGAGTTTCACCGCCTCTTGCCCCAAAGGAGACTATTTTGCTTTCGTTTCCTGGTTTTTTACCGAAACCAATAGGCCCTAATCTACGAAAATCCACTCTTGGACGGAGACTTTTGATCCAGTCCCTAGCCATAGCAACCATTCCTTCTCTTTCGTTAGGATGTGTGAAGTCAGGAAGCAGAGGGATGTCTTCAGGATCAAAGCCGCTCTGCTCGCGAGGCAGTGTATGCATTTCATGCTCTTCACCGCCATGATATGGGGTGGATGTGCCGCCCGGTTGAAAGGGTGTTGCTGTGTCAACTTCGTCGTCATCATCGTGGTCTATATCCCAGAAAAGCCCGGTGTTTTCGTTCTCGCCAGGTATATCATATCCACGTTCTGCCATGATGTATATAAATATAAATTTATATATATACTCTGGCTATGGCCGTGCAACCCAACCTCCTCCCAACGAACGCAGAGAAGATTCTTGGTGCTATGAAAGCATTGCGCACCGTAAAGCGCATCACATTTGAACGCCCTACAGCCAATCCCGGCGAGACCCTGTACGTTTCGGTGCCCAAGCTCAACGAACATGAGGTTATCGTGTCGGGCTCGCTTGCCTTGATCTTTAACATCGACCTTGCCGGCGGCCACGCAAACGACTATCTTGTACAAAATGTCTCCAGAGCACTAGTTGACAGGCTTGTTGTGAAGTTTGCCGCCACCACTGTACAGGACACCGTTGGGTACAATATTTACAAAATCTTTGAGGACCTTTTCCTTTCTGTTGACAAGCGAGACAACATGCTCCCCGAGGGCATCCAGAGTGTAGACTTGAGCAAGATTCGCTCTAGTGCCGGCGACAAGAAGACCTCTGGCGTGGATGCGGAAAACAAGCTGGAGACCATTTACAAAAACAAATACCGCATCAACTTTGACCACCAGATTATAACAGACCACGGCGTCATGTACCCACAGGCACTCTACAACGATTTGACATTCGAGATAACGCTTGCCCAGGCTTCTCAAGTTGTCAAGGGTTCGGATACAAGCAAGCTTGTCTACAAGTTGACAAATATCCAGCTTGAGTACGAGACAATCCGAAGTAAGCAGCTGGCTGACGAGGCAACAAGTGTATACTCTAGCGGAAAGGAGTTTGCCTACGACCATATCATGCGAGAGGAAGTGGTCCCCTTCTCGCAGGGTTCAGACGCACGGCTGAATCTCAGGGTGAACCCGCAGCGCAGGTCACTGAAAGCCATCCTTCTGCTATTCATTGAACCCTACACAGCAGGAGCCAGGGACTCAGAAAAATACTTCAACCCAGACATCACCAAAGTTAATGTCACCATAAACGGCTCCCCCAACAGAATTTACAACGAAGGCATCAACGGGACCGATATGTGGCGTGAGGTCAGTCGCCTCTTCAAAAAGAGGGGTGATGGCAGGCCCAACATGAATGTAACCAAACATCTCACGGGCAACAAGTTCGGCCTCCTTATCGACCTTAGGTCAATGGCTGACACAACCCTATACGGCAACGGTCAACGCCTCGTCAACACAAAGGACGGCGTACATCTTGAGATCGAAAGGACAACCTCCGGCTCGGGAAACGTGCACTGCCACATATACACCATCAGCGACTCACAGATGAACATCATGGACAGGCAGCTGCAGGCTGTTCAGTACTAAACACACGTATATAGAGAATGGATCCAAGAAAGCTGCCATTCAATGCACTAATTATCGGGCCGACTAACTCTGGCAAAACACAATATCTTCTGAATCAGCTGCGCGGCCCCTTCAGGGGCAAGTTTGACTATATTGTTCTCTTTTGCCCAACATTTGTCCACAACAAGACCTACGACGGTTTCGTGGACAAGGAGCCATGCATTTTCGTGATAGACTGTCAGCAGCATGAGATTGAAGCATGGTTAACTTTAGCCAGTTATTACTTCGACGGGACAAACACGCTCTTTGTGCTTGATGATTGTGCTGCTTCGAAGGATGTGAAAGGCCGCACGAGTCAACTTGTGAAACTAGGCTTAAGTGCTCGCCACAGCGGCTTGTCAGTGTGGGTGCTAACCCAACAGTTAACCAGCATTGCAAAACCCTTTAGGGAAAACGTTGCAGCGATTGTGCTTTTTTACACCCCATCAAGCAAAACAACGAAGGCCATCTTCGACGACTATGCCGGTGAGCTTGAACATCAAGAGTACAAAGAGTTGATTGCAAAATTAAAGGGACACAAATTTTCTCACCTAGTCTTCTCTCTGCGGCACCCATATGGGATTGAAGTGAAAATGTGAAAACATATATATATGCTGTGCCATGAACACCTCAACCAGTATCCACAAGCTCACGGTCTTTTCACAACTTCTGGGTGAATTGCAGAGTCATGCGGAGGAGATGCAAATATAGATAATCAAAACCGCTGACGCGGACGATCTGCGTCTCATGCTTCTTAACCGCTATCCTTTGAAACTCACTGTGTGCCCAGCCACCATGACGGCGCTTATACGTGAGGTTGAAAGTCTTTTGCCTGACATCAAGAATGTAAATAATAGCTTTATTTGCATGACTATATTGAGTTACAGTATTGCAAAAGCATACTTTTAACAATAACAAAAGACAGTAAAAGAATATTAAATAATTACAAAACTTCATTTTGATTTGACAATATTAAGCTATCACGTAATTCAAAGCATGCAGATATCATTTTCATTAAAAGTAAATTAACAAAATAATTGGAAGAGTTCATCAATTCTTTGATACTTTCTGTTGAGAATGTATTTTGAATATTCGGCAAGTGTTGGTAGATTTGATTAAAGTATTTATCTCTTAAAGTTGAATATCTTGGGCATTGAAAGAGAAAATGAATTTCGTTTTCGATATTATTTGATTCGCATAAAGGGCATAATCTATTTTCTCTAGGGATTTGATTATATCGACCAAGCTCGATCATGAGTTTTGGATTACCTGTCCTAAATTTGACTAGAGTTTTCCTTTCATTTGATTTCCTTGTGTGATCTAGATAATGGGAGATTATGTATTGATCCTTAAAACTATTGTAAAATTCCAATTTCCTTGAGTTCTGTAAAGCATTTTTCCAGTAGGAAATATACTTTTGCTTCATAAGATTGACATAATGCATGATCTTATTTTCATCCAGTGTGTCAAGATTAAAATTTTGTAGATCATAGTATTCAACCATGTTTAATAAATTAGAGTAAAAATTAGTTTTTTTAATTGAATGGAGATCTAATGATATTAAGAAAATTTGTTTCATTATAGAGTCGTCATTTTTGCTTTTAAGATATAGAATATAATTAAGAATTTTCTGATTTATGGTAAGAATGAGAGGGAATCGACCTAGTTCCGCTCTACATGCTAAATTCGAGGTCTTATTATTTATTTCTAAATAGCGTTTGCAGAATTGTAATTGAACTTTTTCTATTGAGGATCTATCCCAAGTCTTAAAGTCTTGTTTGGTATATAAGCCCCAAGCTTCACTATTATAAGTGAGGATTGGAGAAATCATTGTGTCAAAGATGTTTGATGCAAGATTTGGTTTTAATCTACTAAAATCTGTGTGTCTTCTAATACTGTAAAGAGCATGCATGGCCTTTTCTTTCAAGTGATCAGTTGCCAATGTGAAATTTCCTGTTGATGATATTCGGGTTCCTAAATAGGTATAATTCTGAGCAGTTTCAATAGTTTCATTATTTAGATAAAAGGTACAATTATTGGATTTTCTTGCGCGTTTTTGGAATATCATAGCCTTTGTTTTCTTTAAATTAATGCTTAACATCCAAGAATTGCAATATGAAGACAATACCTGCAAACAATTTTGCAATCCTGTTTTGGATCTCGACAAAATAATTAAATCATCAGCATATAAGAGAGAATTGATTTTTGTACCATTCGGTAAAATGAATGGATCAGATAAAGTGTTTTCAAACGAATAAGGTAAATTGTTTAGATATAGGTTAAAAAGTAACGGACTTAAAATGCACCCTTGTCGTACACCTCTCGAGTATTGAAAGGGTCGCGTTTTACTATGATCAATTTTCAGAGAGCAGTTAGAATTTGAGTATAAGCTTTTAATGAGATCGTAGAAATGTCCTCCTACATTGATTTTAAGTAATTTATATAAGAGACCTTCATGCCAAACTGAGTCGAACGCTTTCTTGAAATCGACAAAACAAGCATAAACTTTTTCTCCGTGATAGTGAACATATTTATCTATTAATGTTCTTAGTGTTAGGACATGGTCTGCGGTGCGATTTTTTGGTAGAAAACCAATTTGAGATGGGTGCAATATGTTTTGAGTTGTAACATGTTCAAGAAGTCTTTGATTCAAGATAGCGCAAAAAAGTTTTCCCAAACAACTTGAAACGCAAATTCCTCTGTAATTGGTTGGATCACTTTTGTCACCTGATTTATATATTGGTGTTATAAGGCCATTACACCAGTTTTTAGGCATTATACCTGAATTTAGAATTGTATTAAAAAGTTTGATATATACAGGCATCATACTTCCAATACTAGCTTTAATCATTTCGTTTCTTATTCTGTCAGAGAACGCTGATTTGTTATTTTTTAATTTTTTCACGGCAGCGCGTATTTCATGTTCAGTGATCAAATAGTCTAGAAAGTTACATTGTTCTTTTTCTTGTTCCAAAAGTCGGAGTTCATTTATGATTTCATGTTGAATTGGATTAATAGGTTTATTTGAGTGGAGAGATTGGAAGTGGTTAAGCCAGCTCTCTTCTGAGATTGTTGGGTTTTCTTTCTCTTTCATGGTATCATCCGTTGATTTTAAGCAATTCCAAAAGTTAGATTTGTCAGGATTATTTGTTGCTTCCTCTAATTGTGAAATCTTTTTTGCATGGTAATCTTTTCGTTTATTATCAAGCAGGTTTTTGTATTCTTTTAAGACGTCATGATATCTCTCACGTAAACTGATATTTAGAGGATCTCTATGTTTTTGATTTGATAATTTTCGGAGTTCATGTCTTTTAAATCTGCATTCTTTATCAAACCACTTTTTGTTTGATGTTGGTTTGACACGTTTTCGTTTCTTTATTCTTCTAACTTTTAAACACGCTATTGATGTTGTGATCAGAATGTTTTCCACTTTATCCAAGGAATAGTTGACATCTTCATTTTGGATCTCTTCGTTTATATAATCGTTAATTATCTGTTGAATCTGTTCTGAGCGTAAGGTGTTTTTAAATTTAAGACCAGAATCATTTTCCCAGGAAAACTGTGCCGGTAATCTTGTAAGAGACTGAGAGTTAGTTTCGTTTGATGCTTGTAATTCAAAAGTATTTGATTGATGGTTAATATATAACCATGTCACTATTGGACTATGATCAGATAAAGGTGATGGCTGTTTCACTATAAAATTTTCAATATTTAAAAATATGTCTTGATCGCATATTGTATAATCGATTACACTTACGCCATTTCTACCGTGAAAAGTAGGCCTTCCGAGAGAGTCCCCGTTTACTCTGCCATTTAGTATTCTAAGGTCACAACTTTTGCAAATTTCAAGTAGTCTTTTGCCATGATTATTTAATTCATTATCATAACTATTTCTCTGAGTGTAATTAGAAGATTCTGCTGATTGATCGTTCGTTATGATCTTGTTTCCCTCTTGAGAAACAGAATCTGAATATTTTCCAGTTCTCGAATTAAAGTCCCCCATAAGGGTTACCGATCCTTGGCAAGAAAAAAACAATATGTCTTGTTCTAATTGTTCAAATATTTCTTCATCAAAGTATTTTGAGTTCGTTGGAGGTATGTAAACTCCACAAGTGTAAATGTCTCTTTTTGTTTTGATATATTTTTTGTCAATTTTAAACCACAAGAAATTTGGAGATGTTTTAACAATTTGTAGCCAATCATGAAATTTATTTTTATATAAAAGACATATTCCTCCAGAGTCACGACCACCACTTTTCGATTTAGTGGAGCATTGGACAACTGATCTAAAGCCTGATACTTGGATATCACAGCAGTCCCAAATCTCGGTAAGAATCACAAAATCAAAATCATTGATGATATTTAGAAAATCATTGTTTTGTAATTTGTTTCCAAAATGTTTGGACGATATTCCATTAACATTCCAAGCGCAGAAAGATAACCGACTTGAAATAATTGAAGATCTTGTTAAACCTATAATAAAATTTTAGTTATGCTGACTATTAATGTATTATGCTGGTACAAAGTTTAATTTTCATTCATTAGATGAATGACTTTATAAATCTTAAAAAGGATATTATCTCCTTTGGGATTTGTACATCTGTGCTAGCGTTAGTGCTCGCTTGGTGATGTGTTCTTTCTCTTTCCCCTTTTGTCAAGATTGATTGTTCAGTTTCTGTTTGCGATCCAGGTATTTGTTGATAAACTTGATGTCTTGTCAGTGGTGTCTGGTGATGCATTTTATGTCCAGTTTGTGTCATTTGTTGCTGTAGTTGATGCTCATTTACTGGCATTGACTGAGGGGGCGGCTGAGAGCAATATGGTAATTGGTAAGTTTGAGGTGTGTTATTCTTGACTGCATTACTGTAAGAAGTACTGTATCTCTGCACTTCAGGCGTTGTAAACTGATTAGGGTGCGGTGGTAATCTTCTTGTTGGTATATGGGGGTGTCGCGTGGTTCTTGATCGGCCGTGAATAGCATCCTTCAGGTTTTTCGCGAATAGACCTATGTGACGTTTCATGATGTGTTTGTTGTCATGAAGAATATCAATTTCAGCCATGAATAGATTGTCGTGTTTGATCAAATGGACATTGGGTAATCTTGAGCAACCAGCAATTATTCGATCGTTAATGTTGGTAATTGTTGATGCTGGGATGTCGTTGCGGGGAAGAAGTGTTGAGAAAATTATCTTACTTGATGGGAATTTCGTCGAGGCTTCAGTAATCAATGTGGAGACATCGTAAATAAATTCATCAGGTGACCTGGCTGTCTCAAGGTCGTTTGTTCCAGTGTGAAATATAATTAATTGGGGTGCCGCGCGAATCTCAGTTTGCAAGTAGGCTCGGGCAATCCTGATCAATGGAGCTCTGATTATCTTGGTTTCTTGATTGGATGTAAATAATTTCTTTTCATTTAAGAATTTTCCATTTGAATCACAGAGGAAGATGACTTCATTCGCGTGCATGTCGGTTTTGAGGTGATTGTTATTTTGAGGTGATTGTTTTTGTTGATTGTTATTAGGCATATTGGTATCCGGGGGCGTCTTCTTCTGCTCGTGTTTCTCGTCGATGATTCTATTATCCTTATCAAGTGGTGTTGTGGGCGATTCTTGTAAAGGAGAGAAGGAGTTATAAGTTGGTAAATTCACAAGCAGTAACTCCTGTTCTCCCGATTGTTTACATGTCGGTTTAGAAATGTTTTCATTTTCATCAGGCGTTTCCGTTATGAGAACTTCTTGTGTAACGGGGGGTGGCTTCTCACATGTCACGGCCGTTTCCGTTGGTTTATGTGTTTCCAAAATCTGCCATAAAGCTTTGATTTGATCTTTTAAGAAAGCAACTTCCGCTACGAGTTGATTCTGTTTTTCTTTTCCATCGGTTTTTTCCTCAAATAATTTCATGTATTTCTTTTGTAATGCGTGATTTTCTTCTTGTAATTTCTTGATAATTGTAGACTGGTGTTGTAACTCATCATTGAGCATTTTGACATTTTTTGACAGGTCGTCAGAAAGGTCATTGATGGTCGCCCTTTGCACTTTCAAAAGATTGTCCTGTTGCACAACTTTGTCTTTCAATTGTTCGAAGTTTCCCTCAGTCGTTATTCGAGATTCAGTAAACTCCACTTCTAAATTACTGACGGTATCTCTCAAAGTGGCCAACGTATTCAGTTTGCTCGGCGTTAGCGATAAAGGCTCAATGTTTTCTCTCAGGGTTTCAGCGATGGTTTCTGTGTTTTGAGTTGTGAGGTTTTCTGGAATAGCGATTTCTTCACTGGAGGTTAACTTTTGAAAGAAAATGGGTAACGATGACGTAAAGATCGATTTATCCTCTGCGTCCAAAGACGACTTTGACATCGTGTTCACAATATTTAATAAAATGGGAAATTCATCGGTGCTCCACTCTGCGAATTTCTTTCCCTGAATCATTATGCGTCCAGTTGTAACAAATACAGTTATCGCTATCAGTTGTTCTTTGATTTCTGCTTCGATCTCATAAAGGTGTATGACAATTTTATCACATTTCGTGGGGCAACTATAGCCGTCTTGTTCATGCCACGAGACGCGGTATCCCGTGGTGCTTGTGTTAAGATGTTCGTAGTAACGTTCAGCGAAGGTTTTTATCCATAATAGTATACGATTCTCCGATGTACAGAAAGTTGCGAGTTTGGCAGAAGGTTGGTATATGGACAGGTTGATTTCCTCAAAGAGAGTTGGCTTTGCTTTAGCTGTTGGTGTGTGGAATTTGTCCACAAGATAGCGGTTAAGATCACCACATGGATGCGTGTCTATCATTTGCGGCGGCTTGTATCCTGCTTTTTTTGCACGGGTTCCACCATCTTCTTCCTCCAATTGTGGTTCTTCTGAGGCTTCCGTCATTTAACTCTAAGTTACATTAAAAAATGTACCAGTATAACCAGAGTACAGCTTAAAAATTGAAGAAAATTATAGACAAAACAAAAACGTGACCATACTTGATACTTGATACTTAGTATGTCAAGAGAATAATTGAAAAATAAATACATAATATATACGCAATGACAACAAACCACCCAGACGACGTGGCCTTAATGAATGACCTCATGCAGCAGCTAGAAACAGTCCCTGATAGCTCCTTGCCATCAGCGATTCCTGAAGTCTTAACAGGTAATGACACTCCAGCTCAACGCAAGAAACTGGCAGTCCTTGTTTCAACCAGCAAATCAAAAGAGGCCATAGGTGTCCAGCTCAGACACAAGCAGGTGAAGCGCCTGACGGATAAAGAGGTTGAATAGTACTACAAAAGGTATGAAGCATATGTCGGCAACAAGACGACCGAGTCTCTGATTGACAGCGTTATAATGTTCGCAACCAAAGGCGTCGGCATGGTTGTTAAGATTGACGATGTGGAGGCACTGCAGAAAGAACTCAAAAATGAACACATGATTCACCATGAACTTTCATCTCTTGCTGGAAACCTTGCACGGCGATGTGGGCGATTCTTGGCCTTGGCCAATGCTGTTTTGATCACTACAAAACACATTGACTTCAAAAAGGAGCCAGAAGAGTTGCCTCCTGAACCTTCTCCACCTGTACACCCAAGCAGAGATGGGGAAGGTTACCCACTCGAGGGTTTTGATGAAGTTGACAAATAACCTGAAAGGAACCATGAAGGAACCTGACAGGAACCTGTCAGGAACCACTAAGGTTTGAAATAAAAAATATACATATATACACATATGATGGCACAACCACTCGAGACGGTGCCTGAAGAAACAGTCGCGCCAGCAGCACCCACAACCAACACGCACGTTACCTCTGATACCCCAAAGACTTCTCCAGCCAAAAACCCTGGTCGTGTTGCTTCTGGCAAAAGGCTTGCTGAATGCAATCGCCTGGCAAGAGAGGCAAAAAAACAAGCACAAGCTGCTAAAGCAACAAACGAGCCTACCCCAAACTCGGCACCCCAAAACTCGACAAATGAAGAAGCTAGCAGCAACACAGCATTTCTCATTCTTGGTGTTGTTGGGGTTATTGTATCCGCTTGGGGCGTCTATTACCAACGTGAGGCCATTATGAATACACTTGGGCGCAAAGCCCCGACCCCTGCGCCTGTAGAGGTGAATGAAGTTCAAACTCCCCCACCACCGAGACGGAGAGTTCGTGAGATGGAGTAAAAAAATCTTATATATACACCATGGCTGACAACAAGCTCGTGAAATCTGTTCTCGATGCAGCCACAATAACTGGCCTTGTCGCAAGTATTGGCTGGGTTGGCAAAAAGATCATCAAAGAAAATCTCACGGCCGACCCCAGCTCGAATCTCATGAACTATGTGAAATTCACTGCCGTCATGGCTGGGAGCATAGCTCTCAAGAAATATCTCGAGGACCAGAAGATCCTCCCTGCCTCAAGGTAAATCATATATATATAGCAATGGCCTCGATCGCTATTATGGTTGGTGGAGCAATTTTGAATGCCGCTGCCTTTACTGGTGGCAACTACCTGGCAAAATACTTATCCGGCGACAATGGAAAAGCTGCTCTGGAAGAGAAGACCAGACATGACAAGGCGTTAGAGGCCTACGCTAAATATCAGAAAGACCGCACAAAGCTCCCCGACTGGATTGCCAGCAATGATCGGATCAAAGATGAAGCGAAACACAACTTTCAAGACACTGACCAAGCTCTGGTGCTCTACAACCAAACACATTGGGAGCAGCAAATAACACTCCCCAAAGAGCCAGAGTTCTCTGACTTCTATAAACCAGGCCCACAGCAGAAACAAGGCGAACTCTTGTTTATCGGCACTGGCGCACTTGCCCTTGGATATGCAGCATTTCGCATATTGTAGAAAAACAATCCTAGGTATATACAACATGTCTAAGACCTGTGCGAAGGCAAAGTTACCAGACTTCTCAGAATGGTCTGATTCCTTTATCAATAAAAACATCGGGGACCTGGTTGATTCATTTCATGAAGGTATTCAACTTTTTGAAGAAATTGCAAAGAGCGATTACGCGACTCCATCGGAAAAATCTAAAGCTTCAAAAGCTATACGAAAATTTGCTTTTGCCCATGACCATCTCATTGACGTGATGATGAAATTAGAAGAACAATAACTGCTTAATGTATAATATATGGACTCCAAACTCTCGAAGATCTATTACAGCCCAAAAGGCTACTGGAAAGGCCTTGCTGCTGTCAAAAAGCTGGCTGCAGCAGCCAAGGTCTCTGAAGAGGTGGCAAAGAAATGGCTTGTCAGACAAGCCCTTTGGCAAGTATATCTCCCAGCGCCACGCCATATCCCTCGACCCAAGTTTGATGTTCAAACTCCTAATGCAGTGCATCAAGCAGATCTACTTTTTTTACCACACGACAAACTGCCTCATGGGAGGAAAATTTACAAATATGCTTTGACAGTTGTTGATGTAGCAAGCCGTTACAAAGCAGCAGAGCCATTGACTTCGAAAGGGTCTGATGAAGTTTCGAAGGCGTTAGCCCGGGTATATAGGCGCGGGCCTTTGAAATGGCCACAAGTGTTGCAAGTCGATCCGGGGACAGAATTTATGGGAGCTGTGACTAAAGAGACTGGGGCTCATAAAACAACCATTCATCGTGGGCGTGTTGATATACACAGAGACCAAGGGATTGTTGAAAGATTCAACAACCCTGGCTGAACGATTGTTTGGTTACCAGTATGCAGTTGAAATGAATCTGCCCTCTGGCCGTTCGACTGCTTGGGTTAAAAGATTGCCAGATGTTATCTCGGCCTTGAACAATGAAGTAACCCGGCTGACTGGCAAGAAGCCTGCGCAAGCGATCAAAGAGAAAGCTACCTCAGCCAAACCCGCAACCCCATATGCTAGACCTGTGGGGGTGAATGAAAAGAAGCTCCCACCTCGGGTTAATTTGAGATACTTGTATTACCCCGGTGAGCTTGAGGGTGGTAGTCAACGAGCGACGGATCCGATCTGGTCTTTGAAGGTCTACAACATCGAGAAGGTTGTCACCAAGCCAAACGAACCGGTTGTGTATTATCTGTACGATGGCCCCAAGCGCGGGTTCGTTCGTGAGGAGTTGATGGTTGTGCCGCGGGGCACTCAGTTGCCACCAGCTGGGTTGTGAAACTTGATTGGTTCTGTGTGGATGCCGTCGGGCAGCACCCAGCGCTTGTCGTAGTAGGTGCTGAGGCCTAGCTTGCGCTGTTCGTACGTGTACATGGCCCCTTCATGCATTCGAAAGCCTCTGTTTGTTGCCATGTCCTTGTAGCCTTCAAGGGCCCGCTCATATCTCCCACCGAAGCTCATTTTGCCGCTTGTTGACACCCTTGGAGGACATCTTGGCCTCGCCGCTTTCCTCGTCTTCTACATAATAGCACTTGCTGCACAGAGCGATGGCTCGAGTGCCTTCCTTTTCAAGCTTGAACAAGCCGGGTTCTCTGCTGCTCCACTGGTCCCAGGAGAGCCAGGTCTTTTTCTCCCTTTCGAACTGAGCGCGAAGTTCTGGTCGAACTGCTTCTTTGAGTGTCGTATGAAAGGGCGCAGTGCATGCTGTCCGTGTCCATCTGGATAAGCTCGAAGTCACACCTGTCGAGATAGTGATCGAGGAACTCGTAGTAGAACTGCAGCATGCGCAACTTAGCAAGTTGATAGACAACGATACCGACTTGAAAGGGGCGATTTATGGTGACCTTGTTTTTGCGCAACTCGATCTTGTATGAGCCCCCGATGTCTTCGAGATCTTCAAACCAGGCTGAGCGCAGGTGTTTGTCGACAGTGTCTTTGTTGTTGGTGTACACAACTCTTGTCTGTCGCTCAACAGCTTCGATGAACTTGCCGTAAGCGCTGTTGCCCAAAAGCTTGAACACTTCTGCGAGCAAGGCTTTTTCCTTGTCAGCGTCGCCTTTCCTTTGAGCGTTGTCAACCTCTCAAATGAACCAGTTGAAGATCTTGATGGGTGTGTAGTCGATCGTGCGGTAAACAGCAGTTATGTGGAGTCCGTGGTTGTGAAGCCACTCTAGCACTGGGGCGTAAAGCAGAATCTTTTTTGCTTGAAGCACGCCTAGTAGCTTCTTTTGGTCTGGCAAGTAGGTTCTGTTGCTTTTTACGAGGTAATCCTTCATGTGCTGAGGGACGTCCTCTTCGCCCACGCTGCGGTTTACAAAGAGCGGAGGAAACTCTTCGAAGTGTTCCCACAAGTCCTGAGGGACTTCGATGTCGACCTCGGCAAAGCCAAACCACTGCTTTGTAATCAACTTGAACCAGAAGTCTCTTGCGGCTTCTACTGGATCTTCGTAATGGACGACTTTCTCTTTACCACAGGGCATTTCCTGCAACATGGTGCTAGGGTAAAGGGAGTTCGCATCGAAGCCTAGAATACGCTTGACGATGCGAGCTAAGTCGTATTCGTGTGAGCGGATGCGGGTTTCGCCACGCACGTGTTTACGTGTGAACACCAAGCTAGGACCTCCAACCACAGCCTCTTTAAGCATTGCATAGGCTTCAGTGCTTGGGGCAAATAGTTGGGGTCGGTTACGGCCTCTCAGGGTTCCTCTCAGGATGTATTGCATCGAAACCCCAGGCAACGAAACAGCGTCTTTGAAAATGTCAACCCCTAGCTTGGTGAAAAACGCTTTCATTTTCTTGAGGGTTTCGAGAAAGGGAGTAACATCGAGGTTGTAATACTCCAGCCAGTCTCCGAAGGTCTTCATGCCGCGCTCTTTGAAAACCCGCTCGCATTGTTTGTACTCCTCAGGAGAAAGAACAAAGGAGTTTCGGAGTTGTGAGTACCAGCACCAGTATGGCGGAAGCCCCTTGTAGTCAAGTTTGTCAGCACTGTCAAACCATTCGTATGGGAGCCAGGACTTTGTCTGTTTCGCCCCATTTGTCTTTACCCATTTGTCGTAGTTGATGCCTGGGGACAGATAGTTTGTGACGTCGAGGAACTTGAAGGAGGGCGTGTCGATGAACATGATTTGTCTCTGTTTCTCCCCTGCAAAGACGCTGTGTTCTTGTCCGAGATAAGAAACAGTGTTTTCTGATAAGGTGCAGATCGTATCGACCTGAATTGAAGCCGACCACTGGGACCTGTTCACACCATTGCTTGATGAGTTTTTGGTCTTCCATTAACCCCTCAAGATCCGGCGGCATGTATTTTTGAGCTATATCATCTCGGATCGCCTTGCCACGGCGCTCCAGAGATTGATAAAACAGTCTGATAAGCTCTTGGGGATCTTTAGAGCAAATGTACTCTGGCTCAGGCTCCAACGTGTCTGCAATGGAGACTGAGATAGGCACGTGCTCGCTTTCGTAACAGAGATCCCTGGTCGGCTGACTTGCCTTGGTCTTGTCTTGATAGGCTTCGAAGTCGTAGACGATAGCGTGTGGATACATTTCGTTTCTTTTAGGGGGGATTCGATCGTGCCACCAGGGTCGGGGCATCTCGTGCTCCCACCTTTCAACCAAGTTGTAGCCAAGTGTCGTGAAGATCTGATTGATTTGCACAGTTCTTACAAAGGCTTGTTGCCTTGACGGTCAGTCGTGATCACTTCGTTTCTTTGTTCAGGGGCCGGAAAACACTCTTGACAACCGTGCCAGTGGCAGCCATGATACTGAAACACGGTTTTGCTTTCTGGGTGATAGCCATCAACTTTGTAGCGCCAAATGGTGCGCTCGCCTCCATGGCCACATCTGTGGTGGTGGATGTGGATGCCCCGCTGTCGAGCCTCATAGCCAGCAAGTTGCTCGAATGCCGAAACTGCCTTCTGGATAAAACGCCTTTTCAAAAGCTGACTCAGGAGCAAGGATCTGATTTCCTGGACGGGCAATATTAGTTTGCCCGCGAGTGCACGTCTTGGCGTGGCGCGCTAGGTTACAGGCTTTTGTGAACCTTGCCAAACAATCGCCACAAGTGTAGTTGTTTGTGACTTTGTTTATGTCAGTGATCAAGAAGGCATGAGCGTTGTAGATACCGATAGTCATCGTAGGGGTGCCGACTTTGTCGTAGCGCGAAGGTGTGTAACTCAAAACAAAGTTGCCGTCATCTGTAACAGTGTAATCGGCAATCCCTTGTCTAAAGTGCCTTTCAAGCAAGTGAAACTTTTGTAAAGTAACAACATTGCCATTAGGTCGACCTCTACGGTGAAGAGCAAAGAAGCTTTGCGCTAATGTTCTGGCTCTGCGAGTACTCCTGTCTATACGGGCGCCTTGATGAACCGCCAAACACCGAAAGAGGCAAAGATCGTAGTTGTAGTTGTCAAGAGACATGACTTCTCTTTTGTTACGAAGCCAGTCGGGCAACTCGCCAAGGCCGATTTGCAAAGGTTGTCGATCTAAAATCGCTTTGGCCTCAACAAAGACAGCGCTTTCGAAAACCCATTTCGTATCAGGCCTGTTGATTTTTTCACCTTGAAGACGAAGCTCTTGTTGTTGCAACCATCGTTTCGTTTGCGATAGTTTAGAAAACCAAGGGCTGCTGGTGTTTGTATAGTAAACGATGGGTTCACCGGTTTCGATGTTTCGCAGCTTGCAGGCCCAGGTAAGTTTAACTTTATTCCTTGTGCGAACCGATTGTTTGATTTTGTTCATCATTTGGGGTACAAGAGGTCTTGTTAGCCCCTGAGTAAAGCGCCAGTTTATTGTTCTCTGTCTTCGCCCCGGTCTGCCTTGTTCACCATGTTCGCCACGGTCATATAGTTCAACAGTCCGATTAGGCATCAGAAAGTTCCCCATACGCTCTCGATCTAAAGGGTCAAACCCTGCTAGGTCCTCGTTGCGAGGAGCCCTCAAAAGGGGGTTTCTTTCTTGTGCATCGAGCCAAGCGATAAGCTCGCGCTGAGGGATATTACCGAAAACATCACGCTCGTTGTTCATGGGTCTCGCCATATATATATGGGTTTTATATACACTGGGTACCCCTTTCTCCAATTGGTAATCACGCGGCACCAGTTGTTCAAATAACGGTTTATTAGGGTCTGTAACAGCTTAAAAATATAGACCCCGGAGTAGTAGGTAGGGAGTCAGCTCAAACACCATTTTCTGAAGGCCCAAAATAAGCCGCGAAACGCCTGTGTTACTGCCCCACAGGACCCAAACGCCCGAATTACCACCCCGCAGGGCGAATGAAATGAGTCCTGCGGGGTGGTAAGTCGGGCGTTTGGGTCGTGTGTGGCAGTAACTCGGGCGTTTGGCGGCTTATTTTGGGCCTTCAGAAAACGGTGTTTGACTGACTCCCTACCTACTACTGTTCAACCTTAGAAATCTGACTCAGTGGCGTTGGAAAATCAACTCCAGTGCAGTCTAGGCCATCATCAGTGGGATAACTTCCTGGTCTGTCTGAATGCGCCTCGGCGGGGAACAATGCCGATCGCAGTGCCCAACATAGACACTGATTGTCTCTGTTCTTTACATTGATGATTGCCTGCTTCGACCTGAGTTTTGATGGTGTTGGGATAAATGTGCCGCCTCGTAGAGGCTTATACACCCCGAACTCAAGGTAAACAGTTTTGATTTTATCAACCACCCAACCAGAACCCATCTGCTGCCATCTAGAAATCTCTTCCTTAAAACCATTCACAATGTCTTCCAGAATGCCCTCCTCTCGCAGCTTATAGAGATGTGTCACAATCAGTGGGTTGTCGTTCCAAAAGAAGTGATTCATTTCTCGATTGTTATCACCTGCCATTGAAAAGTGAACATCGAATGACAGTGACCTTCACCGCGCCAAGCTCTGTGATTTCGCGTGCAATTCTCTGGAGAATGGCCGCCTTATTAGTTATGAAGAATGAATTCAGGTCCTTGATTTGGTAATCAGGGACATTCATCTTATAACCATGCAGCGAATTACCGAAGTAATCGTGGTTCCTTGGATTGAAGTCAAGGCGTTGAGCCTCCATGTTATATACAGGGATTTCATTTTCTTCAATTGCTGGTCTCGCATCGGGCCTCTGTGCCATTGCCATGAGAATTGGTATATGTGGGGGTGGGGTTTCTTCAACTGGTGGTCTGGTGGCGGGCCAGCATTCACAAGCACTGAGTAGTATAGGGGCTTGGTGTATCCGAGATCACCTCCAAACGCCCGAATAACCGCTTATTTTGGGAACTCCCGAACGCCCGAGTTGCCGTGCCCCCAGGGCGAATGCAATGAGCCCTGGGGGTACGGTAACTCGGGCGTTCGGGAGTTCCCAAAATAAGCGGTTATTCGGGCGTTTGGAGGTGATCTCGGATACACCAAGCCCCTATACTACTTGTTCCCTCAACAGCCTATTTAGTTGTTTCGCAATATACTCCCAAACAGAGGAGTTATTTTTTTTGTTAATGGGATGGTGATCCTTCCAAATAGCTATGAGAAATCGGATCTCTGCATCCGACCAGTTAGGAGAACGGCCTTTGGTACTGGCGTTGTTTCCTTTGCTGAAATTTTCTTCAACTGCACCACTTGAACTCTGGTACTGGGTCATGGCTTCGATTGTTGGTGATGCCGCTGGCGAATATGGTCGGGGAAATTCGGGTTGTGGAAGCCAGAGTTGATTTCCCCATGCTGGAAAGATGTACTGTCCACGTGCGGCATCGGCAAAATGATCACCGTAACCATTCTGTTGAGGAATAACGAAGGGAGACCTAAAGCAAATTATTTGTTAAGTTAGCTGAATGCTTTGCATTTCCGATGTTGAAAGGAAGGAAACTCACCTTGCATGGCTTGCTCGTGGGTCATTTGAAGAAGGAACACTTCTGGGATATGAATAATAATTTTTATTCATGTTGCTTCGCTTTTGCTGTTGCCTCAGAAGTTTCGCGGGAGGCATAAAATTACAACGTGTCAGATAAATAAAAGCTAATTCATTCTGATTGGCGGAAATGAATTGCCGACTCGCTTAAGCTACCTGGATTGGTGGCTTAAATTTAATGAGAATTCTATTGTAGTTCGCTGACTCGCTTAACTTTAAGCGAGTTGGACAAGCAACTGTTTTCACGAGATTTCCGACTGTCACTCGCTCAGCGACTTGAAAAATCGCTCGTGGAAACACGGCTAATGAGAATTCTATTGAAATTCGCCGACTTGCTTAACTTTAAGCGAGTTGGACAAGCAACTGTTTTCACGGGAATTCTGACTGTCACTCGCTCAGCGACTTGAAAAATCGCTCGTGAAAACACGGCCACTGTTGTTGAGAATTGCAAAAATTGAAAATAGCCCGTTCGTCAATCTTAATTCTTGTGCTTCCAACCTTTCACCTTAGTTAAGTTTCACCTTAGTTAAGCTTGTTCAAAGTGCGACGCTGTTAGGCTTGGGCTATCTATATATATTATATGAGAAGACATGCATGTACTTGTGCATACATACAGACATACATAAAATTAAAACAAAAGATAACATACAACACACAGACATACAGGCAACATTTTAATAGCAACATACAAATATATGCTTTAATATTCTGACTGGTTGTACTTTCCATGGAAGGGTATATCATTTAAAAGCCATGCATAAATGCATAAAATGTTGCAGGCAAGTACCTTAACGTAACGTTGTGGGAGACATAATCCACCTGTTGGGCTGGGCATGCAGGCGAAGAACAGGTTCCAGTATATGTTGTTCTCAAGACAGGCTGAAGCCTTGAGAGAAAGAGGTCATCCTCATTTCCCCACAAATCAATGATTGGTGCTGTGAGGTCAAATCTTGCTGGAAACAAATGCAGCCATTCAAGTTTTGCTTCAGGAAACATTCTGGTGTCAAATAAATTTTTTATGTGAATGAGGGTTCCAGCAAAAATCTCTGTTGACTTCACAAGTTCTTGATGTAACTTCTTGTGGTCAGTTAATAACACATAGAATATAGTCAAATAATTATCAATGGGGCAAGTGTTTGTTAATGATTGTGTTACCATGTGAGCAGTATTATTTAGGGAGCCACCCCAAGGTGGAACATGTAGTGTCGAGGAATTTGCAGAAGGAGGCTGACTTGTGATTTTTGAAGATGGGTGACTATGCGTGGTACCTTGTAATGAGATTAAAGTTGGACCATTGTTTTGTTTCTTGGATGAGCTGTTAAGCTGTCTGCCAAAGAAATTGGCTTTTATGTCTTGTATCTTCTCTTTTGTGTATCCTTTTTTGTCACACTCTGCTCTGGTCATATTCAAATGCTGTACTAAGTACAGGTTAAGCTGTGACACGTAGAGTTTGTCTAAAGAGTTCTCAGATATGTGTTTTTCCCAGTCAATATTTTGGTACGATTTTGCCTTTTCCACAGCTTTCACACTTGCTTTGGACTTCTTGATTATTTCAGATTTGATCTTCAGGTTATATCTTCTTCTAATCTCATTTTCTGTAGTCTTCCGAAGATCCTTACCAACAAATTTCTCCACAAAACTGTCCAGCTGCTCATCTAAAGTTTGCAACATTTTATTGTCTATGCAGCTTACTGACACAGAACCATCTTCATGGGTAAACTCTTTTAGTTGTAAGTCTGGTTCACCACAAGATTCAAACAGCTTTTCAAGTTGCTTGCGTGGGCAAAAATCATTTAGTTCCCTCTTTGTGGCATCTTTGACTATGTCTTTCTTCACACCAAACTTTTCACAGACATCACCATTCCATGTTTGTTGGAGGGTGCAGTAATGGAAGGAGGAGGTCTCAGAATAATCTGGTACAGGAGGAGGTACACGTTAGACTGACTCACCCCGCCAGCCATTTGAAAGAAGTGCCTTATTCTCAATGTTTTGGTGAAATTGACACATTTGCTTTCCCTGTTCGATGCATCCATTTCTTATTCCTTCACAGCCATTGTCATATAAATAGTAGTGGCTGTGAAAGAATTTGTGTACAATGTTGAAGTAAGCAGAGCCTGCACATAATTCAAGGTTGGAGGCCGATGATGCATTGGTGCAGCATTTCTGCATGTACTCTTCATCAAAGAAAAATGTCAAATGCTGTTGAAGTGATGGTAGTCTTGGATGAATTGATGTGCCCATGCAGGTTTTACCACTAAATCGTTGACTCACCTGCTTTGCACACTCAATAGCAGCATTTTCCATTTTCTTTTCTTTTGCCTTTTTGAGTTCATCCTTGGATAATTCAGATAAGCTATCCAGAACAGAGGAGTCATCATAACGTACTGGAATTGCTCTTCCATCCCCTAGACATTCATTGAGGGAATGCATCACTTTTTCTGCTATGTGACAAGCAGAGTCACCTGAAAGAAAGATATTTAAAATTAAAAAGTGTATTCAACAAGTGAAAGTTTAAAGTATGCTGTACATACTGTGGAGGCACAGTGGCCTAGTGGTTAATAACACACTGGGCTCTCAAACAGAAGGTTTTTTGTTTGAACCTGGCCTCTCCAAGTGTACATGTTGATACTTAAATGGACATAGACCTGTGCATACAATGTTAATGGAAAAAAAAATTCATGGCAGTGTACATTTTTTAAATGCCATAAGTCAATATTTCATTCTTTATATTACAGAATTTTAATATACCACAAGATTTATTACCTGGTGCATAATGAAACCTAGCTTGGAGGTCCAGCCCATTGATCATAAAACATTCAGCTAGACGAAGTTGGCTCATCTTCTCATTTGTAGAAACCCCGGTGCCAGCATCGGTTGTTTGAATGTCAATAGGTCTATGGGATATTATCAAGAAGAACATCACCCTTTACAGTGCACTGTATACAGATACACAACAGTAAATTTTAATTTGTGATTCACAATTACAATAGATATGTTGTGGTTCAAATTTTTCCTTGTTTTTAAATTTTTCAAACCAGTTTTTGATTTTTCTTAATCTTGTATTCATTATCATAATCTTGAACAAAGGAAAATGAAGATCAAATTAGTTTAAAAAATTTTAAACCGAGGAAAAATTTGAACCACAACATATATAATATATAAAATAACTTGAACTAACTTGTGTTGAGGCAGACCACTGGTCTCAAGATGGATTCTAATTTCTTTACAGCTTGCAGTAGCTGCAGAGTAGGATGTATTCTGTGCTTCAGCAGAAAGTACCTCATGATGTGCAAGCATTTCACCTATGACAAATTTAAGAGTAATAAACTGTATACCTTAAATATAAAAGCATCTTATATGTAATTAGCCTTGGTGAAAGGGCACATGATAGCTCATGATACTTTAGAATTCAAAACTCAAAACTATCATAATCTTTTATCAATTATTAAAAACCTGCTATGTTACGTGTATATTGCGAATCCTGATGTTTGATTGGTTGATAGGCAATGGTATATTAAAGGAGGGGATACTAACAATATACTTAATATGTATTATAATCACATTTTATATAAAGATGTTTTGTTTAAATACCAATTTTGGAGAGCTGACCTTTCAAATTCATGATCATCACAAAAATTGGCTGTACAGATTCCACACAGTTCAGTGCTGAGAGACGTATGTCCAGACGTTTAATCAAGACATCATGACGCAATTTCTATCTAGCCAAATGATCACCTCCCTCACAGGCTCGGAGATAATCATCTGGGATGCTCATCAGCTCATACTGTAGGAGGGTGTCTCTTAGCATAACCAAGACATGCAAAACTTAATCTGGGAGGGTTAATTGACTTTCTCTTTCCACCTCATGTTCTTTGCGCATACAATACCGGACAGAAAACATGTCATTTGCCCAATTTGTTGCAGAGCTGGGGTACACATGTTTTGGCTTACAGGTAACTGTGACGGTGACATCTGTCGGGTGAACTTGTCCCTGCCTTGGTGTTCAACTTCCTCCATTTCATTGACTAAAAGGATAACCCCTGGAGAGACGTATCCCACAGTATCAGGATAATCACTGGATGGCATTTCAAATGGTGTTGTAGCTGGCTGGATGGGACGATGGAGTGGGCGTGAAAATCCCTCTGAGGTGCCACATCTGACATAGGCCTTATCATCCATAGCTCGGCGTACAACATATTTGGACAAATCTACTAAAGACTTTCAAAATGCAAGTCTGGTATAGTGTTTAATATGTGCACGGTTATAATGGACATTGACATGCCTTTGCCCAGACTTCTTCTGTGATTTGACAAATGCCCAAAGGTTTTGGCCACAGTGTTGTTTGGCTTGGCGACTAGATTTGTTCCGTGGCCTTCCCCATGACCTCACAGTTTCAGTACTCTTAATGAGAGGAAGACCCTTGGCAGCAAGATACTTATTGGCAATTCTCCTCATCTCCCTTTTATGAAGCCTTTTCTCATCACCTTCAATATAACCTGTGCCCTCATCTCCCCAACGCCTTCTGTGTGCTTTGAGCCGCTCAGCCAGTACAGAGTAAATTGCACGTTCAGCACCTCTATTTGTAGTGTACTTGCCCAACTTCTTTCCACTTTGTACTTTTAGGGTGTTTTTCCATTTAGAAAAGTGTTTCTTTGCAAATTGACTTAAAATGTTTGGCATTTTGATGCATGTCATTCAAACGTTTCTTTTTGTTCCCTATGTCAAATTCCCTCTCATCAATCTCTTCCTCACTAAGGCGCTTTCGTTTTCTTTCCAACATGCTTTCACATTTTTCAATGCTATTTGCCAGTTTTGTAATTGTTTCTGAAAACTCTGACTCTGACAAACAGGTAGACCTACTTGTTTCAATCTCTGCCTGTGTGATGAAGTCTTGGACTTCTTTGCTTATTGCATTTGCAGTTTTGGAAGTGTATCCAAATGCATACCTCAGCTGACTGTTGGAATAAATGGCACCCAGCACAAACTGAAGTATAGCTCTGTCCTTTGCAGATGACATCAAATTCATGATTGTCTTCAAATAAACTGATATTGCTAAAGGTATTTCTGGGGTTTCTTGCTCATCTGTGTCCAACACCTTATCTATGCTCTTCCAGAGAGGTATGAAATCTAGAGGCTTTTCTTGTAGACATACAAATCTAGGACGATATACAGAATAATAATTATATAAAGCTTAAATTATAAAAGCGGCCACAACACAATACAATGGGCTCTCTTCCCCCATTTATAAGTGCCCATTGTCAATAAAGCCCCATCCCCTCCTCATATACATAAAGTTTTTATATTATCTTGGCATCAATTCTGTTGCACAAATCACAGTTTAAGGTATAAAGTTTGTTGAAAAAAACATGACATGTTCCCACTTTTCGAGCAAGAGCTCTCCATTTTAATACTTTATATATAAAATATAACAAAACCAAACAACCCCACTCCCCCCTCCCCCATAATTCTGAACTATAAAATACCTTTGTCCTTTAGCATGGGCGATGATCACTGGAAGTCTGCTTTTCGATAAAAGCGTATGTCGAAACACAACTCTTGCACTTTTTTGGTCCTGTGAAAGTGCCACGGTACTAATTTTAGCTGCATACTCCTGGTATGCTGCTTCAAATGGCAGGCAGGGATTTACGCGCAGCTCATCAAGAAGACTGACCCAGGATTCTATTCTGGTTCTTGATAATTCAGATATTGTCGATCGCGATTTCTCTAACAACATTTCACGAGCTTGAGTAACAGTCATGTTACACACTGATACTTCTATATTCTTGAAACCAAGGAAAGCTGAATTGAAATTTCGATGAACATCTCTTCCCCTTGTCGTTGGCGCCATTTTCCCGATCAAATGTCGAGTAAGACTGAAAACAAGACTGCATTGTATTTGGCAACCTGGCCTTTTTCCAAGATGGCGGACGTCGAGGTAAACACGGTCAATGATCGTGATGATCAGTTTTTGTCCTTTCTAAAGAAAACGTCCCTCGAAAACTTTAAAGATGCTTTTATTAAGCAAGGTGTAGAGAAGATTGAACATTTACAGGATATAGACGAGGAAGATGCGAAAGAATTTGGGTTAAGCAAAATCCAGCTAAAGAGGTTGAAACGGGAGTATGCTCTTTGGAACGCAGAGAAGAAAAAAGTGCACCACCATCATCAAATGCTGCATGTTCTACTGGTACCACATCTTACAAGACATCCAGTTCCTCTGTGGTGCTGTCCTTACGGCCCGGATTTAAGGACTTTTTTCACACCAGAGATGGCCAAGGAAATATCGTGGTTTCTTCAAAAGCCTTGAAGGTTAAATACCAGAACCTCTGTTATGATAACCCACTGAACCCATTTCAAACTTTCTCAAATACATTTATTTTACAAATGGCAGAATACAGGATGCAGTTTTCAAAGTCTCTTAGAGAATGCGAACTTTGGTGCAGAAGAATGCGCTAACAGCGAATTTCCCTGATGATTGCCTCAGCACAAAAGTGTGCATTATCAAAGTGGACCCCATATTACAGAGGCCAAAGCGTTTGGGGGCTACATCAGCAGATGTGTGAGCGCTACCCTCAAGTTCAAAGCTGCTTGGAGGCTGAAGATGGGCAGGAAATCCCACGGAATATGTACGATTCCCTGTGCAAATTTACCGAGGGCATAGAAAAGGCGCATAATTTGGCAAAGGAAGCAAGGCAACAGTGCGATGAGCAGATCGCATTGTGTGGCACCCCTGTCAAAGAAGGTGAGCATGAATACACTTGTTATATAAAATATCAGTTTTTATGTATCCATGCATTCACAGGAATCACTTTAACAATAATTTCTTCAACTCCAATAGTACATGTACTGAGATGTATATATGAAATTATATGAAAGTCATGTTTCTGTACCCCGGCTATCCGCAGTACGTCAAATATATGAATTTTATATATTCATCTCATATCCTCTCCATCTACGGGTATATAACGAACTCACAAATGGCCAAACTCCTTGGCTTGATAGCTCAGTGGTAGAGCGATTGCACCGGTATCGCAGAGGTCATGGGTTCGAATCCCGTTCAAGCCATAATTTTTTTCAGGCTTGCTTTTCTCAACTGCTTTAAGTTGGGTACATTACTGCGAAGATATTTCATTTGCTTAAAAATTACATGTACTGCTTATTAATTTCTATATTCACACTGTTATAGGCCTCCTTGAAACTTGGGAATTTTATTCCAAGCTCAGGCCCAGTATCCTAAGAGTTGAAGGAGAGATTGGCACCATTTTGGAAAGGGCAAACCAAATGGTCCAGATAGCTAGAGGGAAGTTTGGCTCTTCAGCTTCTCATGTATCTCTGCTGAGGAAGTGCAAGAAATCAAATGAAAAAAAACAAAAAAAGAAAGAAGAGTAAAGCAGGCGCAGAAGCAGAAGCAATGGCAGAAGGAGGGGCACGGGCAGAAGCAGAAGAAGTGACAGAACAAGGGGCAGAAGTGGAAGAAGTGGCAGAACAAGGGGCAGAAGTGGCAGAACAAGGGGCAGAACAAGGGGCAGAAGTGGCAGAACAAGAGGCAGAAGTGGCAGAACAAGGGGCAGAAGTGGCAGAACAAGGGGCAGAACAAGGGGCAGAAGTGGCAGAACAAGGGGCAGAAGTGGCAGAACAAGTGGCAGAACAAGGGGCAGAAGTAGCAGAACAAGGGGCAGAACAAGTGGCAGAACAAGGGGCAGAAGTGGCAGAACAAGGGGCAGAACAAGGGGCAGAAGTGGCACAACAAGGGGCAGAACAAGGGGCAGAAGTGGCACAACAAGGGGCAGAAGTGGAAGAAGTGGCACAACAAGGGGCAGAAACATAACATTACAGTTATTGTTATTTAATAAATATGTATGAGATATGTTGAACATAGCTAAAAGTTATTTTATAATACAAGTTATATTTAAATATAAATGATATTTTAAGACATGATTTTTATATTATACCAGATTCAGTGAAATGGTTCAAATTTATGTTTTACTACAAGAGATGGATGGAAATGTTGTATTTTTGATATTTATGATATGAAACACAAAGAGGTGAATTATTTTACAAACAGTTTAACAGCATTTTTGGTCTGTTGAAATAAAATTGACAAAAATTACAGATTACCTTTTTATTTGCTCTAACAGGATCCTACCAGTAGAAAGGCTTGCTCGAATTTATTTTCCCTGGCCCACTGTGCATGATGTAATATATCAACAACAAGTGCGAGGGTTTCATCAGGGGTTCCAAACACCGAGAAACAGATGAAAGCACGAGGCCGCTTCGGCCGAGTGCTTTTATTGTTTCGAGGTGTTTGGAACCCCTGATGAAACCCGAAGCACGAGTTTTTGATATAGCTTCTCAAAGTATGCCACAATGCAATTTCACAGGGTAGTGTGATATGGCTTTGTGTTTCCTGAGACAATGTGAATAATCTTAGGTTTGGTTTTTAATTACATTTTGGGTGTTAGTGCGCTTTCATGCGCGTTTGAAGATGGCAGCGTCTGTCGAGGAGCACATCGAAGGCCGTCAGTTTTCGAAAAGCCAAAAGTGGAGAAGAGGAATTGAAGTTGTTAGAAGAGAGTATTCCTAAGCCAACAGCTTACAAAACTAGATGGGCGATCAAAATGTTTCGTGAGTGGCAGATTAATCGCAAAGTTAAAGTTCCTGTACACTTGATCCGGGTGGAGCATTAAAATGTTATTAAGAATTGCATAAAGTCTAGCCATTGAGTTCAGAATTAGAAAGAATGGATGCCTGCTCGTTAAACTACTGGCTCGGCAAATTTGTCCGAGAGGTTGCAAATAATAAAGGGGAGATGTATCCAGTGAAGATCCTTTGTGGCATTATCGGTGGAATTCGAAGGTATCTTGTTGAAACTGTGGGAAGCGAAGCGATGAATCCACTACAAGTCGAGGATAAAAGGTAAATGGTAGAAACGTTATTTTATAAATAATACTGTTTGCGAAATCTGTCGTTTTCCGTCGCTGTCTCGACGCCGAGATGAAAGACACTACGAGAAAAGGTGTTGTTTATTTTTTAATTCAGCTTCGCTATCAATGCAAATTGTGAAATTAGCATTGTTGTAAACGGTGCAAAAATAAACTGTTGTTTTGTTTAATTTCTTTTGTTTTGATGCGCGAATCAAGATATCCAATGAGGAATCAGATGAAAACTACGTGTGGTTTGGATATGTGATCCAAAGCACACGTAGTTTTCATCTGGGTTTTCATTGGGTATCAAAACTCATGCACGTGACGAATTTAGCCATTTTTATTGGCTGAATAACTCGTGAATTATTAATGAGTTTGAGAATTTTTTTTTCTTGACTTTTGCTGTGCAGGATTTTTTTTTGGTAATTGCCCAACCCCCCCCCCTCAAAAATAAAATGGTCCATCCCTTACTAGATAGAGAGAAACCCATGATCTGGTGAAAGAAATTAAACAGTGGAAGTGGTTGACACTCACCAATTTCCTAATAGGATCTGACTGCAGAATCTTCACTGCTCTACCATTGAGGGTGACATCATCGCCTCGGAAGAGTTTTTTGAGGTTTACATTTCCGTCGTCGGAACTGAACTGGACTGCCATCCATGTTAAAGCAAACTCAATTTTACGTTTTATCGTAATATCAAGTCAACTCAATGCGAAAAACGTTAGTTTGAACAAAATCAGGCTTTTAAAATATTGCCCATACAACTACAAGAGAGCATCAACCAGTAAAAAAAATTGTTTTACCTTTTCCATGCTTCTTCACAATTTAAATCTATAAATGTTAGTTAGGGCGTCTTAAATTGTTTAGTGGTGAATAAAATTCCCACTGAAAACTTATCTTGCACAGATGTGTACCACGATATCATAACGTAAACTCGTAGCTGGCAGCTCCACCAGTTGCATAAGACACTCGCCTTCTGACCAAGATAGTGTCGGAAACCATGAGGGTGTTTTTTAGATATAGTGTATGGCCTCTGATAAAATAATAAATATGGCATGGAAAAGAACAACTAACAATTAAATATCCAGTTTTATTTTTTCTGTATCAAAGTGTGTACAATTTTGTATAACTGGCAGCGCGACATCTTTCGGCGAATAGACCTTAGTTATGTTTCTTACAAACACCACTCTTGGCAGTGATCACAGCCAAGAGATTAGTATCTCTTGTCGCAGCCCTGTTGCTATTGTAAAACTATTCCCCATCAGCAGTAAGAAAAGTATTAACTCTCTTTGCCATCGATTGTGTGATAATGCTACAAATGTTGAAATACCAAATTTCACCGCGACGTTTTACAGGTTTGTTCCGACCAAGTTCAGTGTTTCTTCTTCCAGTGTCCCGTTTACGTAAGCACGGGGCGCACGTAAGTGTCTTTACTTTCTACTTTTCTTTTCAGGAAATTCTTGTACTGTTCCATAAGATATCACTAGTTAAAATGTAAACATTATTTAAATTATGTTTTTGGATGCAAAAACACTAGGTGCATAGAAACGCTAAAAAGACTACTGAAAATATACCGATGTCCTGCTTTTAACAGAAAAGATCCTAAATATTTTTGCCAAAACAACGTACACATTCATTTGTCTAACAGCCGCCTCTCTCCCGGCCGCAAAGGGCGTCCGCCAGGACCTCACCGCACGACGCCCCTTTCGGCTGGGAGTGACAAGAGGCGGTTATATTCACAGGCTGATCTCTTCCCAAAAGACTTCTATTTTCGGCTGAACGGAAACATACTAGTTACCGTCCCTCGCGCTAGCCGCGTTTTATGTAGTGATCTCGTGGTGATTGAGTGAGCAATCCCACATCTTTGTTTTGTTGTGTTCAATAAACTGACTCGGTAAACATTATCCGACATTCTGCAAGACGAACAATGTTTGATCGTTTAGCAGTTAACAAGAGTGAATAGGATTAATGAACCACCCTGGTAAATTAGTAAAGTCCTTACGTTTTGAGTCTTTTTTTAGCTTAAGTAATTTGCTATGACGGCTCAATCGTCCGATTTCAAGATCAGATTAACTACCGTAGGTTCCTAAAGTAGCGGCCCCGTTACTTTCGGAATAGGCCATTTGCACGATGGTGTCATTTGACTAGAACTACCAGAATTCATTTAGTTTTTCCTTTCTTATTTAAATTTTGTAATCCCAGTGCGGTTTAAATAACAATAGCCCTAATTTGCACTACAAAACAAAAAACTGAAGGATTCTGGTAGTTGTAGTCATATGACATCATCGTGCAAATGGCCTATTAGCAGGCCTAAGTGGCTGCAACGTTCGGGTAGCCGCTACTTTCGGGTAGCCGCTACTTTGGGGCAGCTAAAATAACGTGAGTAATTGAAGAAAAAATGATGGTAAACACAACCGCGGAATAAGCATAACGTCACTTTATTCTCTTTTTCTCATTGATTCTTCTGCATTCTTCGACATTCTTGTACAGTAAAACACTAAGCTATTCCATCTCCATGGAGACGTCACTATGGTATTTTAATTCTCTCTTTCTCATTCAGTTGATTCTTCTGTATTCCTTGGTATTCTTGTACAGTAAAACACTAAGCTATTCCATCTCCATGGAGACGTCACTATGGTATTTTAATTCTCTTTTTCTCGTTCAGTTGATTCTTCTGTATTCCTTGGTATTCTTGTACAGTAAAACACTAAGCTATTCCATCTCCATGGAGACGTCACTATGGTATTTTAATTCTCTCTTTCTTGTTCAGTTGATTCTTCTGTATTCCTTGGTATTCTTGTACAGTAAAACACTTTGCTATTCCATCTGCATGGAGACGTCACTATGGTACTTTAGGTTGGGTCGTTACTTTCGGGTAGACCGTTATTTTCGGGTGGACCGTTACTTTCGGGTAGTCCGTTACTTTCGGGTGGACCGTTACTTTCGGGTAGTCCGTTACTTTCGGGCAGACCATTACTTTCGGGTGGGTCGTTACTTTCGGGTAGACCGTTACTTTTCGGGTGAACCGCTACTTTCGGGAATCACTAGAAGGATCTGAAAATTAACGTTACTTTCGGGTAGTCCGTTACTTTCGGGTAGCCCGTTATTTTCGGGTAGACCGTTACTTTCGGGTGGACCATTACTTTCAGGTGGACCGTTTCTTTCGGGTAGCCTGTTACTTTCGCGTGGACCGTTACTTTAGGGTGGGCCATTACTTTCGGGTGGGCCATTACTTTCAGATTCCCCTTTACAATGTTGACAATGTTTGTTCCCGTGATCCGCAAAACTGTTTCAAGGTTCCTGTGTTCCCTAAGATTTTTTCTCTGTTCCCCTTGAAATTGGCCATGTTCCCTTGTTCCCCCAAACCCCTGGGAGACCCTTCTCAGTCGCTTTTCTTTACATTAATATTTCAATCAACGGCAACAGTTTATCCACAAGTGTGCACTACAAACCTACAGATTCCCACAGTTATCTGTTACATTCATCCTCACATCCATCGCAAGTTAAAAACGCCATTCTCAATTTCTCAGACTTCGACGTCTATGTAGTGATGACTCTGATTTTTCCAACAAATCAGAAGAAATGCCGGTGCCAGTTTTTCAAGAAAAGTGGGTACCCTGACTCTGTTGTTAATACGGGCCAAGAACGTGCGCAACAGATCGACAGACAATCAGCTCTACAAACGTCACAGAAGGAAAAGAACGAGAGAATTCCATTCACCCTCACTTACCATCGACACAACAACACAGTCAAAAGCATCATTTAAATAAAAAATAATTACTCTAAAACGATCCTGAAACTGGCAGAAATTTTCGCAATCCCCACCAATATCATTCAAACGTGACAAAAACATAGGCAACTTTCTAGTTACGAGTGCACTGAAATCTGACGAGGAATCGGGAACTTTTAAATGCACACGCACACGATGTAACACTTTCATTCAAAACACGGACAAAATAACGGGACCCAAACGATCTATCAAAATCACTGATCGTTTCACATGCACCTCTGTAAATGTTATCTACTGCATATATGACATGTACATTTTGCAAAAAGATATACATTGGCGAAACAGGGAGCAGACTGGGCGACCGGTTTCATGTAATATATCAACAACGAGTGCGAGGATTTCATCAGGGGTTCCAAACACCGAGAAACAGATGAAAGCGCGAGGCCGCTTCGGCCGAGTGCTTTTATTGTTTCCAGGTGTTTGGAGCCCCTGATGAAACCCGAAGCACGAGTTTTTGATATAGCTTCTCAAACAATGCCACATTGTCCTGAGGTATGAATAATGCAAATCTTGAGCGTTGGTTTAAATATTTGTATCTGGGCGTCAGTGCGTGCATTCTTTCTGAAAGATGGCAGCGTCACTTGAAGAAAGCAACGAAGGCCGTTTTCGTAGCCCAAAAACTGCAGATGAGTCGAACTTGTTAAAGGAGAGTATTCCGAAGTCAACAGTCTACAAAAACAAATGGGCAGTCAAAATTTTTCGCGAGTGGAAAGCACCTTGTTGAAATTGTGGGAAGCGAAGCGCTGAATCCACTACAAGCCGAGGATAAACGGTAAATGGTAGAAACGTTATTTTATAAATAATACTGTTTGCGAAATCTGTCGTTTTCCGTCGCTGTCTCGACGCCGAGATAAAAGATACTACGAGGAAAAGTGTTGTTTATTTTTCGCTGTCAAATTGTGAAATTAGCATTGTTGTTAACGGTGCAAAAATAAACTGTTGTTTTGTTTAATTTCTTTTGTTTTGATGCGCGAATCAAGATATCCAATGAGGAATCAGATGAAAACTACGTGTGGTTTGGATATGTGATCCAAAGCACACGTAGTTTTCATCTGGGTTTTCATTGGGTATCAAAACTCATGCACGTGACGAATTTAGCCATTTTTATTGGCTGAATAACTCGTGAATTATTAATGAGTTTGAGAAGAACATCTCCGAGACGTTGAAAACAATGACAAAGACGCATCCAAACCAGTCGCACGTCATTTCAATCTTACTAACCATTCTAAAAAAAACACATGACAATCTGTGGCCTTTCCATACAACAGGGTAACACAGAAAGCCGTAAAAACTTAGAACAAAAAAATCATCTTTCAAATCGGCACTCTCACACCCAACGAAATCAACGAACGCTTTTCATTCAACTAATTTACATTTGCTTTTCACGTCACCAAATTTCCACCAATAGCGTAGCTCCACTGCTTTCTATGTAAAACCACACACTACCCACAATTCCTTGATTCGCTCCGACGAAGGGCTAGCGCTCGAAACGTCAGCTATTTGAATCTTTTTACGGTGGTCAATTTACCTTATTGACTCGATAAAACTAAATTTTCGTGTTACTTTCGGGGGCCGCTACTTTCGGAAATCTACAGTATAGAGGTTTTGCACGGCAGCCATGTTGCATGGTAGGAACAATAGATTCTTTTCCCTATGGGAAAGAGTGTTTTTCTACTTCTTTCTAATGCAAAACATTTTCATTGTTCCTGCCATGCAACATGGCTGCCGTGCAAAACCTCTATACCAGGTGAAGTTCTTGATTTTTTCCATCTTGCTTCTGAGAATAATGCACGTCTAACACGAGAAAGAAGAAATGAAGGAAACTCAAAGTGAAAGTGTCACAGAGATTTGGTGTTATTTTATGTTTGTGTGTGTGTGAACAGAAACCGAGAAATAACCAATGTACCAATGTACCAAAACTGTTGATGAGTGGCTCTAGACATAGGCGGACTGGGTCTAAATGAATTGCAATTTGAATGGGCTATACGCTGACCCCACCGCAGGGCATTTGCAAAAAAAAGACAAATGCCCGGGGGGGAAGCGGGCTTGGAATTGACGGAGCCATAAGCGCAACGCGCTGAGTTTATGGGACGCTATATCATTCAAAAGTGGTATGAGTTTACAGCTGGTGAATCGAAAAAACGATCACTATGGTTGAGATTATCGATTGGTGTTTGGGAATTATTATCGCTATAGTTGAGTTTAACAATTGGTGTTTGAGAATTACGATCGCTATGGTTAAATGTACAACTGGTGATCGAAAACGCGATCGCTATGGTTGAGATTATCGATTGGTGATTGATAATTACGATCGTTATAGTTGAGTTTATCGATTGGTGATTTCTGACCATAATGTATGAATGTGAACATACGAATATCATATATAACGATCATAACGCACCATAAACTATAGTGTTTTCACATGGCGTCTTAAAAGTTAAAAAAATCTAAAGTAAGCATCCTACGAAGCTGTTTCTGGTATGTGGATACCAGTGTTATAATCTTTCACAGAAAGTTTTAGGTTGTAACGATGTATCGTTTTCGATTTATAAAGGTTGTAAATGTGTCACGCAATTCGTCATGCTGTTTCAGATAAGTCGTGAAAACAAACAAAATTGAACTAGTTGAAAGTTATTAATGAATTATAGATGATAATAAGCCGATTTCATGCCTCTTATAGTGAATACAATATTTTGTGATGAGATTTTTGGTGTTATTAAGACTTTAAAGTCTTTAAATTTTTGGCCGCCATGTTGGTGTCCCTAAGTGGGACACCAAGATGGCCGCTCCATACATTTCTCACTAAAAATGTCTATACTCATTTGCCTATAACTCTTGAATGAAATGCTCTTGCACTTCAAAATTTGGTCCAGATGTGTAGTTTTCAACTCTCTACAATTCCATAAACATTTTAGAATCGAAAACTGCTTCTGAATTTTGATATGACGTCAGTGAAAACACTCTATAATGATCGTAATTCTCAATCACCAATCGATAAACTCAATTACAGCGATTGTAATTCTCAATCACCAATCGATAATCTCAACCATAGCGATCGTTTCTTCGATCACCAGTTGTAAACTCATACCACTTTTGAATGATATGGTGTCCCTTAGTGGTCCTTAGTATTTGTCGCGAGATTGCTCTTAGCCTTCGTCCTCAGGCTCCGACGGTTACAGTGCGGACACTGAAAGCGGGCCACCGAGAACAACTTTGACCAATCAAATTTGGTCAAGTGTGTTTGACCAATGACAACGCAGGATCAAATCTATTTACTTTTTCGAGCACCAATCAGCAGAGGTTCGTTGACTTTTCCGCACGAACTTTGACAGTTTAGAGAGAGGCGAGAGTGAAAAAGTTTTGATTTGCTTTTGCCAATTATTTTCAGTCGTGAAAATGCTGCCTGTTGTAAATGTCCAGGTGAATCGGCGAGGCGGGCTGTACTGCAGCAGAGGTAAACTTCCAACGATGTATCGCGAACGCATTTTGGATTTACATCATGCAAATTTTGCACCAAACCAAATAGCTGATTTGACGAGAAGAAGCCGACACTTCGTTAGAAATGTCCTGCGGGATTATAATATAGCGAACTCTTCGCTACGGCCACCCAGAGCTCCCAATCCAAGGATCAAAATGACTCCCGATGTGGTTGAATATATTGAGCACGAAAAACTGATCAAGCCTAGTACTTATGTAACTGAAATACAAGACAGATTGCTCCTCGACGGAATTGTTTACCCAGCAGATATCCCCAGCAAAAGTGCTATAAAAGAGTGTATTAGATCTGATCTGATGATGTCTTACAAAAAGCTTACTGTTACGCCCATTGAATCCACAACGGAAAATGTAATTCATCAGACGAACGTTTATTTAGATGAAATCAGCGACCTCAACCCAGCTTCTATTCACTTCTTTGATGAAAGCAGCGTGGTAAAAACAACTGGTAACCGGCTATATGGAAGTAGCTATATAGGTGAGCCGGCCGTAGAGATTCAAAGATATGCGTCCAACGCAACATTCACTATCAACCTGCTTCATTCAATGAAAGGGGTTGATTTCATGAATACCCTGAATGGTCCTTCAAATGGAAACGAGATGATTTTATTTTTCGAGCAAGCAGTGGAACTTGAGAGAAATGGGACGGTTATCCTCGAGAGAGGAGATACGATTATCATGGACAACTGCGGTTTCCACCACGGACATTTCGCAGAAAATACCCTTAGAGAAATGCTGGATGACTATGGCCTTCGTCTTGTCTTTCAGCCTCCATATTCTCCACATTTGAACAGTTACGAACTCTGCTTCATTCAAATCAAGTGCTACCTGAAGCGCAACCAGCTGTTGGCTGAACATCAAACAGAAATAGCGATCTACAATGCATGCATAGAAATAACCCCCGAAGTTTCTGCTGCTTACTTTAGACACATCGGTTATTTGTAGATAAGAACTTATTGAGTGGAAATTTTCCAGCTACAGTTTAGCTACTGACAAAATCAGTACAGACTTCAGAACCGGACTAGTCAGATCAAAGTCGGAGCTTGCCGGTGATGGGCCGGCGCGGCAAAAATAGAACCTAGTACACTTTTCATTCTTCCTAGTTGCATTGTAGTCTAGTTGAAAAACTCTAGAAAACCTGGAATACTATGTCGTCGTTTACAGAATTGCATTGTAAATAAAACAGAAAGTTCGCTGAACAAGAACAAAATGTTACCTGGTCTCAGCACCTGGGAGTCTGTATTGCGTGCAAAACCCCCAAACAACAACAACTCTTTATTTTCAAAATGAACTTCAAAATTATAACTTCGGAGACGTTATGATCTATAAACTAGCTTCACAACATTCACACTTATAATGTCAACACAACTTGCAGCAGGGCCAACATGCTCGAAAAAATATAATCAGCTATGGTTTGTTTTTCTTCTATTGACCTTCCCTGCTATAAGCCTGAAAATATTTCAAGCAATATCAGGAGCTTTGTCTCCATTACCAAATATTTCAGTAAGGCCATATCTAAACTTCAAACTGGTATAACAAATTATAAACCATAACTATAAAGAAAACGGAATGTAAAAGTGGACTCGTGAACAACTCACTCCTAAAAATATGAAAATATTTAAATATGAAAACATTCTTTTATGAAAGTCCATAATTCAGAGTTCAAAGTGTTCACATATTCAGATATGAAAGTCTGCGGCTTGAGGACGGCTGGCAAGCATTGTAATCAGCTACAGGAGCTTGATAATTCAAAGATTGGAGTGGAGCAAGGTTTCCCCTCTGATAGCCCTCGATTATCATGGGCAACCTCCAGTCACTGTCCGTACTCAGTGGTACTTTATTGTTCAATGCCTTTTTCAATGTGAGTAGATCTCTATCCAAGATGAGACGATCTGTCCCAGCATATTTCATCGGATTCGATTTCTTCAAGCGATCTCTCATGATTGCAAAAAAACTATTGCTAGCTTTTTCTTTGGCTGCCTTGAAACTTGCGAGATCATCTTTGGCTTTTGTGTTGTTTTTCTCGAGTTCTTTGATGAGAGTTTCCAACTCGCTGATTTCATTTCTAAATTCTGGATGTTTACTTTGGATGTTACAGTTTTCTATTCCGTTACATTGCGGCCTAGAGCACTTACTCTTCTGATGTCCGGGAAGATGGCAATTTGTGCAGGTTTTTGCCCTCTTAGGGGCTAGTTCATCGTAATGATCAGCAGTTTGTAAGAGTCTAGCATGTTCGTGCTTTGCACTTGCGATGCGCGCTTCCAGGAAACCCAGATCTTCAGATAAGCTGTTTTCTTTCTTCCCTTGAAAGCTCGAGTTGCTTGTGCTAGGAACAGCTGAAACGCTAGCGCCATGGGATGTTCCTGGAGTAGTGCTTGCCTGAGAGGTAGATCTTGGAACAACTGTAGCGCGAGTGGGCTCTTGTGACAACTTTGAGATTTCCTTCAATAGTATTTTCTTCTTGGCGTAACTTAGTTTTTGCGGTGAGGGAAACAACACATCCAAGTCAGAACTGTCAACATATTTCATCGATTCTTTGGTGGTAAATCCTCTTTCTTCAAATTCCTTGGCCAGCTCTCTCAGCTCTAATCCACAAGGGATCGAGGAAAGCCACATAGCAACTTCACTCTCCATCGTGGACTACACTTCTATCAGTGAGCGAGAATGCAGTAATGTAAGCTCTTAGTAATTCAACCATTCACATAATAGTGTTCCCACGGTCTGAAACGTGCGGCGATAATCAAATAAACAGGACAAAAAATATTTGTTTATATTGTCACGCGATCGGCACCGCGTGCCGAAGAAAATTTAGATTTCTCGCCGGTTACGACTAAAATATATTGAACATTGAACAAATTTATTTTTTTTGCTTCAACACGATCAATAAACTACAGTGCAAAATCCCGCAAACTAAATGAATATTACTATAAAAGCCGGTTCTCAGAAAGTTATTAGAAATGCGAATATTTTCCCTCGTTTTTCATTGGTCGATCAGACGGTTTTAGAATGGTATTGTTTTGGAGGTCAAATCTGATTGGTCAAAGTTGTTCTCGGTGGCCCGCTTTCAGTGTCCGCACTGTAAGAGGACCAAGTGGCTCTGGGAATGAGTATGTCATTCTTGTAGCGCCTTCTCAGCTGAAAAATGGGGCCATGTTTGTTTGGCTTCGTTTCATAATTTAAATGTTGGCGGTGTTGAAGGCGACATTTCAGCAAAGTGGTAAGTATCAAACACTTTTCTGTGAAGAGTATCGCCTTTGCTACAAATTCGACGTTTTCAGGATTCATTCCTCGAAAAGAATTTACGAACATTTTTAGTGACTAATGGCAGCAAAACGAGATTATACATAACGCGGTACCCGCACAGCCCATGCATGGTTTTTAGAAGGGGCCATGTTGGTGGTCGGTAACAGTAGAAATCGTTGACATAAAAATAGAGTTTTATTACCAAAGGATGGAAATTTCATTGTTCTGATGAGCAACATGACCGCCGTAAAAACCATCTATTAAGTACGGGGACATCGAACAAAAATACAAAGTAATATAACATTTGATCGTCATTGCTTGGTTTCTTTATTTTTAATATATTATCTGTTGGTTTTGACTAACAGAATAAATATTACGAAGAAGATTCAGAGGGAGCCCCATAAATGCAACACCTGTGACCAGTGTTTTGATAGAAAGTCGAATCTCAAAGTACACCTAAGGATTCATACTAGCGAGAAGCCATTCAAATGTACTCAGTGTCGAAAATGTTTTACCTGTCATCAACTATGCAAATGCACGCGAGGATACATAGTGCTGAGAGGCCCTACAAATGTTCTCAGTGTGACAAACGCTTTAAACAACCACAAGGTTTGAAAAATCATCTTAGGGTACACAGTGGAGAGAAGCCATACAAATGTACTCAGTGTGGCAAATGTTTTAGCCAGTCGGGTCATTTGCAAAGCCACCTGAGGATACATAATGATGAGAGGCCCTACAAATGTGCTCAGTGTGACAAATGTTTTAAACAACCACAAGGTTTGAAAAGTCATCTTAGGGTACACAGTGGAGAGAAGCCATACAAATGTACTCAGTGTGACAAATGTTTTAACCTGTCATCAACTTTGAAAAGCCACCTGAGGATACACAGTGGTGAGAAGACATTAAAATGTACTCAGTGTGACAAATGTTTTAAACAACCACAAGGTTTGAAATATCATCTCAGGGTACACAGTGGAGAGAAGCCATACAAATGTAGTCAGTGTGGCAAATGTTTTTGGCAGTTGGGTCAGTTGCAAAGTCACCTGAGGATACATAATGATAAGAGGCCCTACAAATGTACTCAGTGTGATAAATGTTTTAAACACCCACAAGGTTTGACAAATCATCTTAGGGTACACAGTGGAGAGAAGCCATACAAATGTACTCAGTGTGACAAATGTTTTAATCAGTCTTCAACTTTGAAAAATCACCTGAGGATACACAGTGGAGAGAAGCCATACAAATGTACTCAGTGTGACAAATGTTTTAATCAGTCTTCAACTTTGAAAAGTCACCTGAGGATACACAGTTGTGAGAAGCCATTCAAATGTACTCAGTGTGACAAATGTTTTAAACAACCACAAGATTTGAAAAATCATCTTAGGGTACACAGTGGAGAGAAACCATACAAATGTACTCAGTGTGGCAAATGTTTTAACCTGTCATCAACTTTGAAAAGCCACCTGAGGATACACAGTGGTGAGAAGCCATTCAAATGTACTCAGTGTGACAAATGTTTTAAACAACCACGACATTTGAAAAATCATCTTAGGGTACACAGTGGAGAGAAGCCATACAAATGTACTCGGTGTGGCAAATGTTTTAGCCAGTCGGGTCATTTGCAAAGCCACCTGAGGATACATAATGATGAGAGGCCCTACAAATGTTTGACAAATGTTTCAAAGAACCACAAGATTTGAAAAGTCATCTTAGGGTACACAGCGGAGAGAAGCCATTCAAATGTACTCAGTGTGACAAATGTTTTAATCAGTCTTCAACTTTGAAAAGTCACCTGAGGATACACAGTGGTGAGAAGCCATTCAAATGTACTCAGTGTGACAAATGTTTTGAACAACCACAAAATTCATCTTAGGGTACACAGTGGAGAGAAGCCATACAAATGTACTCAGTGTGGCAAGTGTTTTAACCTGTCATCAACTTTGAAAAGCCACCTAAGGATACACGGTGGTGAGAAGCAAACGTTTTAAACAGTCTTCAACTTTACAAACTCATTTGAGGATACACAGTGGTGAAAAACCCTACAAATGTACTTACTGTCACAAATATTTTACTTAGAGAGCAGGACTGTTCTATCACAACGGACAATTTCATGCTGATTCATCTCACAAGTGCATCCAGTGTGATGAATGCTTTAGCGATTATAGTGGTCTAAAGAGACATCTGTAGCAAACGTTCTGTTATAGACGGGAAAGGTTCACTTGTTGGATGTGTGAATAATATTGCATAACTATTGTATAATTATTTACCACATGTATAAGCATATGCACAGATAAAGCTGTCAAAACAGATTTTAAAACTTTCTCTTTGAGAGAAAGGAAAGCCTAGAAAAGCAGAGATTAACCAGTGAGTGAAGTACAAACTATGGATTGAGTTAACAACTTTGGGATAACAGTTGTCAATCGAAAGTCGTTTTGTTAGGAATTTGTTTTTGTTAACATGTTCCTTGAGTAGAGTACAAATTACAAGACTCACTTAAGAAAAAGCTAACAATCGTCAGTTTAAGTTCATGTTATCAAGATTCTTTCCATGTTTAGAAAGTCTCTCGAGTTCACATTTATATATGTATATGTGCCAGAAGGTATTGTTCTTTTAGCATATGCATTTAGTTTAGTAATATATTGGTTTAATAAATTTAATTATAACATGGAACTTTGTAGATCTGATGTTTTGAGTTATTAAAATCCCATTGATGTTTGTTGTTGAAGACTATGACGATGGCTGAGTTACAATTAAGGTATGGTTAATAAAAAGAGAATAAGAGTTCACTGACGGTAATCAAATACAAAATCGCTGTTCCAGCTGCTGTCAAACTAAGCTGAATGTCTCCAGTTTTAGTAGATGTATTTGCTTTTTTATGCAATTTCTTATAGTTTGTGATGAGGTGTGTATATGAAATACTTGTTGTTTTAGACCTGTTGATTTGTTACAGCTTGCCTGAGATAAGATATAAAACAAGTGTTGTGACTGAGTAACAACCAGCAACTAGGGTCCTATTGTCCAAAGTAGGAATAAGCTAAATAAGGGATTAGCTTAAAACTTAGCTCCAGTTTAATTCTCTTGATTTTACATTGAACATTGATTTGGCTGAAACTGTATGTTAACATTACCAATGAGCAAAACCTTGGAAAAAATACATCTCATATTAGTGTTAAAACAAACTGTCATGACACCCCTCCTCAAACAAAAATATGGTCCACCCCTCAACAAGGTTTTCGTACAGGATAGGCAGTCGAGACATGGTTCTTTGTAGCTCCAAATTGGTCCAGCCTAAGCCTTTGAGCATATTAGAGACATTGTCAGTAGGATGGCAATTCTTAACAAACACATTTCTTAAAGTGCAGGTCCCAAGCAACGCAGGCATACTCTAGTTTAGGGCAAACCATAACTATGCAGACTCCTTTACATCGTGTGGACAATTCCAAAGGCTTCTCTTTATCATACCCAAGACTACTCGCTTCACCAGAAAGAGATGTGATGTAACCTCCCTGATAAGAAATGGTCAAGTTATTAAAAGGCTGTTGGAAGTTGACAGGACACGGAAAACATGTTTTGAGCCGAGTTACTTCATATCAAATGAATTATGGGAGGGTCCTGAAGGGGGTATCAATCCCATTTCCCAGCTCAATTTTCTTCCAAATCCCATTTCCCAGCGTTCAAATCCCATTCCCACCAGCAGAATTCAGGAAAAATCCCAGTGTTTTACACCAACCCTTTTCTATTCACATCCACATATCAGGTGATATTCTCCTGCCACTTCACATTCCTGTCGCCTTTAGGTAGTCTGACATCCGACTTGTAAGTGTTCTTATTCTTCCAAGCCCGGGTTGGACGGATCATGCTCAGTGTTGTTTCAAGAGCGCCGTCCACCTCTTTTTTCAGAGTCACTGTCACTGGCACTAAAGCTGTTTACCAGTTCCTTGTTTGAATACTTTGGTGGCAAACGGTCACTACCGTCATCATCTGAATTAGGTGGCTCAACATTTCCACTTGGAACTCCTTCCATGCCTTTTAGTGAATTCAAATCGACTGGTTTCAAGACGGTTTCCGTTTCATGCAAATTCACAGGCAAAGTGCCAGCCCTGTCCATCGTGTTATCTTGTCTATCATTTCGTTGTCTGACAGATTTACCATGCATTTTAGCCCGGCCACGCCCTCATTTCAGCTTCCTCGTTTCTCGTTATCTCCTGTGAGGTGGGCTTAGGAATTTTAATACGAGATAAGGAAACTGCAGTTAATGTTGGCAGTTTGTAATATGAGTTTGGATGTGTGTAGTAAGCTGCTGCCGTTTGACTGCTTCTTCAACCGATGAGCCAAAAATAACAGCGTATTCATACAATGTAAAAGTGTCTCTCTTAAAATGCGTTACCGCATGCTGGTTTTCAACATGAAGTTAGGTTAAAAGTGACTCCATGTTTAAGCTCATTTTGTACCCTGGAAGCAGTGATAAGTCTTGAATGTTGGCTTTGATGTCTGATGGAGTTGAGAGATTTCATGAGGATCCTTGAGGACCCTCAGTGGTGGACGAATTCTTTTACTGTGATTGCAACTCCTTCACCTTCTGTGAACATGCCTGCATGTACTGCAGCACGTTTTGAACCATCTCAATTCCTTGATCAATTAATGGTATGTCGCGGTTCTTTTACTGGCCTCTTTCTAGAATGAATATCAAAAACCTTGTCAAGCGTCTGTAAATGTTCAATAAATTCGGCCATTCCTTTCGTGGGTCTGTTGATGAGTTTGACAGAACCTAACCCCGAATCAGTAAGATAGACATTACTATCAAACTTTACGCATATTATTATACCCAGTGGCTGGTACAGCTCAGTCACAGAACCATCAGAATCACCTGTACTATCACTGCCGGAAATCACTGATAGGGTACCAGAGTTTAACATCATGATGCAATGACCTTCACAAAAAAACTATATCATCACCGAGAAAAGCCACGTTCATTGCATTTGAAGATACAGGTAACTTATTAGGACCAGCAACCACTGGGGTTGTGCTCTGGGATAGAGTGCGAAAATAAATTATGCCATCAGCGTAAATTGCTAGCTTGTCACCTGATAATGCTAATGGTTTTATCAAAGGCGAAGCAATTTGACTACTAAGAATGAACTCTTCAAAAACAACATTTGAAGAGTGCCTCGCTAACTTCAAACTACGCCTTATAGCGTGTGGGTATCCAAAAACAGTCATAGAGAGGTCGCTATCAGGGGTCAATTTCGCCTTTAGACAGTTGGCACTCGAACAAAAGAAAACTTAAAGACTCATGATAAGATATTGCCTTTTGTCATTACGTACTACCCAGCAGTGCATAATCTCAAACAAATAGTGATGGATAACTGGAGTTTAATACAAAATCAGCCACTGGTAAAAACCATTTACAAGAAACCTCCGATAATATCACACAAAAGAGGCAAATCCCTTATAGACACGCTCGGGCGAGCAAAAATCTCAAGGCTCCAATGCGATGCAAAGGTAACCCCACAAAGGGAGTCAGTGTAGGCCTGCCATTTACTCTCTGTTCACTGCAAAATCTGCAAATCCTCTGCATGTACTCGATTCCTCTATGCCACACATTCTACGAATATTCTTCTTCATCGGGGTTGCTGAACAATCCAACAGTAATTCTAGCTTACTGTTCTCGGGGTGAATAACAACATTTTGAGTCGAAATATACTTGATTTCCACAACAACGGTGCGAGTTTTGCACGACTTCAGCTCCCACCATGTTGTTTAACATGTAAATACGCATGCTCAGCGTTTTTGGCTTGATTGCACATCGTTGACCGCAAGACAAGGGAAAAATAAAATATTCTCATATTCCTATCGTAGAATTGGCGCAAAATAGGCTCTTTTAACAGTTTTCTGATGTTTGCCAAACTAAGGGAATTAGTTAGACTAGTTAAGACCAGTTAAGCATTGACTGGACATGCTTAAAGACACTGTCCCATTCCCATTTCGATGTTTTTTTTTTCTCATTCCCAGTGAGCAAATCCCAGTCCAGGTGTCTCAAATCCCATTTCCCAGGGCAAAATCAGGCCAATCCCAGTTCCCATTTTACCCCTTCAGGACCCTCTTGTAGCGGTTACCATTAACACGCGACCGCCTTCAAAATAGTCGGATATTAAAGGCTGAGTTTTATAGTGGAGACTTCAATCAAAGAAAAGCCGTTAAAATTATTTTAGACTCTGACAGGATTTCAAGCAAACAGAGCTAAAAAATCAACAATTATTCCCGCTGAGAGAAGGTAAAACTTAATCAAACTCGATTTCCAAGCCAGTTTAAACAAAAAGAAAAGCTGCTGTTTGTAGAAACCGTATTTTTAGAATAAAACTTTTAAATTTCACTGCACGTGAAGGTTATCCACTAGAAGGGTTTGACGAAGTTGGTTAGGAACCTGGCAGGAACCACATAGGAACCACATAGGAACCACATAGGAACCACATAGGTAATTTTTAAAAACATATATTACATGATGGCGGCACAAGCTACGCAATCTTTGCCAACGATACCTGAAGAAACAACCACAACCCCAACCCCTGCCCGCGTCACTGCCGATCCTTCGAAAACAAAGCCAGCAACAGGAAAAAAACCGGTCGTGTTGCTTCTGGCAAAGCACTAGCAGAGTACAATCGTAAAGCAAGAGAGGCGAAAAAACAAGCACCAGCTTCCAAACCAACAAACGAGCCAAGCCAGGCTACAAACACAACCACTGACAGTGGCAGTGCGGAAGGTAGCAACAACTCCGGCTTCTGGATTCTAACAGCTGCCGGTGTGTTTGTATCCGCTTTGGGTGTCTATTACCAACGCGAGGCCATTATGAAGAAACTTGGGCACAACCTGACCCCAGCCCTTGCGCCAGCAGCAGAGGTCAATGAAGTTCAAACTCCCCCACCCACACAGAGACGAAGAATTCGCGGGATGGATTAAAAACACATATATACACACAATGGCAAATCTCTTTCAAGGCTTCATAAACGGGGCTGCAATCGGAGGTATTCTTCTTGTTACGCTTAAATTCAACATTGTCGCCCTAAAAACAGTGGCAATTAGCAACACAACAGATCAACAAGACAACTTACGATGAAGAGTCGACTGAAATATAAAATCATATATATACACCATGTCTGACAACAAGCTCGTGAAATTTGTTCTCGATGCGGCCACAATCACCGGCCTTGTCGCCGGCATTGGATGGCTTGGCCGAAAGACCATCAAAGAAAATCTCACGGCCGACCCCAGCTCGAATCTCATGAACTACGTGAAGTTCACTGCCGCCATGGCTGGGAGCATTGCGCTCAAGAAATATACCTCGAGGACCAGAAGATCCTACCAACCCCGACATAAAAAGATATACATATACATACGACAACAATAGCCTCAATCGCCATTATGGTTGGTGGAGCAATTCTCAATGATGCCGCTTTCACGGGTGGCAACTACCTTGCAAAATACTTGTCAGGTGATAGCGGGCAAGCCGCTCTGGATGAGAAGACCAGGCACGACAAAGCATTGGAGGCCTATCAAGCGGCCTACGCCAAATATCAGAAAGACCGCACAAAGCTCCTCGACTGGATTGCAACCAATGATCGGATCAAAGATCAAGCGAAACACAACTTCCAAGACACTGACCAAGCTCTGGTGCTCTACAATCAAACACATCCAGAGAAGCAGAGAATAACACTTCCCAAAGAGCCCGAGTTCTCTGACTTCTATAAACCAGGCCCACAGCAGAAGCTAGGCGAACTCTTGTTTATCGGCACTGGCGCACTAGCCCTTGGCTATGCAGCTTTTCGCTTTTTTTAAAAAAAAAACATATATACAACCATGGGTCACGAAAGCAATGCATACAAAGGAGCTGTCTACGGCGCTGGAGCTATAAGTCTCACTTGGCTTTGGCTTGAAGGCATGTCCATATTACTTGAATCAATTGGCTAGATGATGCATGATGAAAGGCGTAACCGGCTGCGCTTACGCATTGGTCTAAAGGAGGTTAAAGAAGGTCTTAAAGAATGCAGTGACCTACTCTCTGAACAGCAGGTGGAAGCTAATGAACAAGAACAATAACTGCTTAATGTATAATATATGGACTCCAAACTCTCAAAGATCTATTACAGCCCCAAAGGCTACTGGAAAGGCCTTGCTGCTGTGAAAAAGCTAGCTGCTGCAGCTAGGGCTTCTGAAGAGGTGGCTAAAAAGTGGCTCGTCAAACAAGCCCTTTGGCAAATATATCTCCCTGCGCCACGCCATATCTCTCGGCCCAAGTTTGATGTCGAGACTCCCAATGCGGTGCATCAAGCAGATCTACTTTTTTTGCCTCACGACAAACTACCTCATGGACGAAAGGTTTACAAATACTGTTTGACAGTTGTTGATGTGGCTAGCAGATACAAAGCAGCAGAGCCCTTGACCTCGAAAGAGTCTGATGAAGTTTCGAAGGCGTTTACACGGATTTACAGGCGTGGGCCTTTGAAATGGCCACAACTGTTGCAAGTCGACCCGGGGACAGAGTTTATGGGAGCTGTGACTAAAGAGATGGGGGCTCATAAAACAGCCATTCGTCGTGGGCGCGTTGATATCCACAGAGACCAAGCGATTGTTGAAAGATTCAACAGAACTCTGGCTGAACGACTGTTTGGCCACCAGTACGCAGTTGAAATGAATCTCCCCTCTGGGCGCTCGACAGAATGGGTCAAAAGGCTGCCTGCAGTTGTCTCTGCGATTAACAATGAAGTGGCAAGATTGACTGGCAAGAAGCCTGCACAAGCAGTGAAGAAGAAAACCACCTCAGCCAAGCCCGCCACCCCATATTTGAGACTGGTGGGGGAGAAGGAGAAGAAGCTCCCTCCTAGGGTGAACTTGAGATATCTGTATCAGCCTGGGGAGCTTGAGGGCGGCGACAGAAGAGCAACTGATCCGATCTGGTCTTTGAAAGTCTATAACATCGAAAGGGTTGATACCAAGCCAAACGAGCCGGTCGTGTATTACCTTTACGATGGACCCAAGCGGGGCTTCGTTCGTGAGGAGTTGATGGTTGTTCCGCCAGGCACTCAGTTGCCGCCAATGTCTTTGTGACCATATGCCAGAGTATGGATGCCATCGTCTTTGATTCAGCGCTTTGAATCAAAGGACGAGAGCGCTGTCTTGTTTAGATGCACTCCGTAGATCTTGTGATCTTTGCTTCGAAGCATGACCATCCCGTCTTTGAAAGCCTTATTTTCGAAGAGGGCGTCTTTGTAGTTCTGGTGTGTGATCTCCTTCTTCGTCACAACTTTGGTGGTGCCCTTCGCTTTTTGTAGCTACTCCTTGAAGAGAAATAGCTACTATGTTATCGAGTTTGTAAGTCCGTAAGTGGTCCAATATTCGGATTGTGTTCGGAACATATATCGGTTTTATTTTAGATGATTCCAAACTCGATGAAACTCGATCACGTCGACGATAGCCGAGACTAATCTCGATGTTACCCGATTCATTTTCGTCGGCTCTCGTCAACGATCGACTACTTATCGATTGAGACGTTCCAGCGACGTGCTTTCTTTCCATGTGGTCGATGTACGATTACAGGTAAGAGAATTTATTTACAAAGTTTTGCTATTTTGCACCAGTAACCAGGCACAGCTTTCAAGCAATGTGCACGATGTTTTCTAGAAAAGACTTCTTTAGGTTGTTTGACGGTCTGCTCAGAATTTCCACCAGAAAAACCAACGCTGAACCGAGATGTTTGACTTCGTTGGGCGGCCATGATGGAGCGATTTGTGCAGCGAAACACCTTGAATTAACATGTACATCATCTGGCGAACCCTTATACGGATTTGAGTAACTCCCTTCGGGGAACCAAATATTTCCTTCTGTAAGTCCTCTGGTATGCATTGTGTTTTGTTTTTTGATCAAAACCTCAAAACAGTTGTAAGCTTATGTCAAAGGTATTGAATCCACATGGACACCAGTCAAACCAATTAGGGTAGGAATAGAACTGTACAAGTGGTAAGAAAACAGTTCCCATTACAGTCAAACCGGATGTTCTTTTGATGGCAACTTTGCAAACTTCCGCCGCAACATTGGTATTTTGATTGACAGTTTGCTTCGAGCAAGTTGGAAGTAACGCGAGCAAGTTGCTATTTCAAAGTTGTTGTCAGTTTTTTCTGCTCTGCTGTAAGGCCAGATAACTCTGTGCTCTTAATGTGTGGTGGAACATCTACACCTTGATCAGTTTGAGATCGCAAGGATACTCCATGTCATTTTCCTCCAGGTTCATCACCAGTCGTGGATACTTCCTGTTCAACTAGTTGTTCTGTTGCATACATGTAGTTCTGAGCAGTGTTACTATTTTTGTCATCCGGAAATGATACCCGCAAAAAAACAAATTATTTGGAACAACCTGAACGTTCTAATCGATGGTAAAACGATTTTCTACAATGCCTGGTACAAGAAAAAGATCATATTCATCAAAGATCTGCTTTCTTACAATGCACATTTTCTCTCCATAACTGATTTCAAACAAAACATTGGCACCAAGATACCCTTCACATTATACTTCGGCCTTCTCAATGCTATTCTGAGTAAATGGAAATCCTGAATACCAAGACTAATCAAAATATTGGCATTTGCGACTGATCTGCCTACTCAGCTATCCTAAAGAAAAATTACACTGAAAAATTACGCACAAAGCCTGATCCTGAAACACGGCTTTACTGAAGACAACATAAGGTTTATAGCAGAGCTCTGCAGAGCCCCATACTCCTAGAACCTATGCCCGTGATTTTTCATGGTCCTGGCTAGCGGAATGTTTCGTGGGCGCGTGTCCATAACATGTGTCCAAGCGAGTGAGCATTGGGCAGGACTAGTTTCGTGGGTGCATATGACATCGCAAAACATGCGCATATGATGTCACGCAAGATCCAGGATCTTAGCAATTTTGAAACCAAAGTGAGGCTTTGTTTTGCACGCAGCTACATGGCTGTCATGTTACTGCTATAATTAACACTCTTGTTGTGTTTATTTAGTGGAGGAAAGGGGTTGCAGTCATTTTTCCCTGTATTTTTTCGCTGTTGCTACTCAAGACAGGGAAACTAATTAAGGGATACTCAGAAGCCGCTATATATATTGTGAAAAAAAAGAGCTTTCAAGGATGAAATCTTGCCTCGTGGAACTTCGTACTTTTTTATCAATGCGGGAGCAATGCGGGGAGATGTTTGTTTTGGGGATTTCAGAACCGAAGGAATAGAGATTTAAAGAATTCCAAGCAGTCGATTGTTTTAAAGGTAAAACGAATTATATTTTTTGATGGGAATTTATGTTGATATCAACCTGTGACTGTCTTTTTCTTTATGTTCTCATTAGTTTTGGAGAATTGTTTTCACTTGTTACATCATCTGTAAAAAAATTTAATTCCCCAGTGCATTATGTGTTAAAAGATGATTGCTGTAGTAAACTTTTTTTTAATTCCCCAGTGTAATTATGTCATCCAGTTGTCTCGACAGTTTCGTTTCACACAATGCTTATTTGTCAATGCTTAGATGTTTTGGTCATTTTAAATCTGTTTTACTCTTCAATTCTTCGAATTCAAACTCTTTGGAACAATAGACAATGGACAATTCATTTAACATGGTCGTTACACTTAGCTATGGTATCAGTGCATCCTGCAGATTTGCCTTACAAAGGCTGCAGGGCGCACCAGCTAACTTACAGGTACACCACAAAATAAAAGTAAAAATATAGAAAACAAGATAAATGATAAAAATAACTATGGCTATAAACTTCTGGATTATATAGGAAAGAACGAATATACGTATGGATGGTAGTTGCATACAATAAAAAGCAGGTAAGATTAATGAATTTGTTTGAACACTATTTACAAGTGGCAGTTTATATCAGTGGTATATAGATCTTTTTTAAAAGCTTTGTAGCGTTGAAATGATCTTATACAATGTAGTATTTGGTAAGATGTTCCATAACTTGGTGGCATAGTATCTCCACGATTTGAACCGTAGGTAAATTAACGATGTCATGTCCTCTCAAATTGTGTGAAGAATTCTAAGTTATATTAGGTCTTGTAGGCAAATGGGACTAGGACCATTAATTTAAACATTGTGTCAGCAATCTTATATGCCCGTTGCTTGGCCAGTGTTGATAAATTAAGGGCCTTCAGCAAGTCTCTAAAAAACCAATCTGTGGACTTATCCACAGATTGGATCCTCATGAGCCCTTTGATTCAGTCTGGAACAGTCATTTGAATGAAAGGTAATTGTTATGCCTTTAATGTACTTTGCAATTATTTTGAACTTGGGTGGTAGTGGTCTTGGCAGTACATGTTGTCGGGTTAATAACTTATAACACTAAAATTATGACACATTTTAATACCTGACTGTGAAATTGTGGTTACAAACTCTGAAGCTTGGATTTGTAGGAGATCGAATGTGTACCTGTATTGAGAAAAAGATATATTAAATATATATTATTCTGACACTCATGATCAGCCAATCATAAAGGCTATCCAATACTTTTTCATTGTGACTTTTGTTCAGTCTGTCAAAATATCTGAGTAATTGTCAACAACAGTTAATTAAAAGTTCTTTTCAGAACTACGCTGACCTAGACAATCAAACTTAATAGACTGATACTCCTGGGTTTATACCATTTGAGATTTGATTTTCTAACTTTGACATATTTTCCAACTTCTACCACAACTCAGTTAGCTGTAAATCGTGACTCCAGTCGCTGAAATAATAATCTCATCAATATAATAGTGATCATCGAAAATTGTATTTAATTGAAAGTACTGGAAATCCTCTATAAAGCACCTCTCTCTAATAAGCATCTCCCCCTTTTTGAAGCAAGATATTGATTAAAAACCCCTCTCTTTTAAGCCCCTCCCCCTTTTCCTTCGCAACCTAAACAATAAATGACAGGCTGTCACCAGTACATTTTTACTGTAACCAACCTAGCTCAAAGTCACAATATTCACAAGCCTTGGGGATAATATTACCAGTACTCGTACGAGTGCTGGAACTAATTTTTCTTGCTTAGAAGTGTCTTTTCAAACCTCCCTTTTGATCAAACATTTTACAAAATTGGTCGGATATCCGCTATTTTGGATTTTTCCTGAGACACGATCAGTAAACATACACGACGTGCTATAAGAAAGTTTGCAATGCATTGTAGGGTGATTTCAAATGACAGCTTTTTCTGAATTTTCTTGAATTGAGAGAGCCTTTTACGGCAAAATGAATAGTACAAATAGCGTAAATTCTTGTAATGTTTTTAGAATCAAATGCAGTGAGTGACAAAAGCTGAGTAATTTTTATGCTCAGACATCCGAGCATAATTTAAAACTGGTCGGACATTTTCGGATTTTGGTCAGACGATGTCCGATGACCTATTGTTATTTCCAGTACTGCATACTAAAACGTAATTGTAATTACAGTAATCTGAATGTATGACAATACTTCATTGATCAATCAAAGTATGGTTTATGGATGTTTATACATGTTTATCTGCATTTTGCTAAATATTAAGCCACCTTCTTTCTATACACCTTAGTCCAAAATGGCAGCCATTTTATTCTTTTATGCACCTGTCAATGGTTTTCCCTAGGGTGGGGGGGGGGATCGGGTATACCCACAGGTTTTGACAGATTTCCTTCAATTTTGATCAATTTTGTCACCCATGGGGCAAAAATTTCAAATCCTACTAGTGCGCAGTGTGGTTCTTAAAACCTTTGTTCACTCGGCTTTTTTTGCTGGTTTGGTTTTTACAGTTTAGCCCTGACCAGTTAATCTTTTAAAGATCTACCCCTCTTGTATGAAATACGGGGAGGCTCTTTATAGATATCTCTTAGCAAAGGTTGTGATTCTATTAAATTGCATTTGACCATGAGGTTCTGTTTTAAGTTACCGGTAGGCACACATGGGTTGTATTGTGTTACAAAGGGTAATATTTCCGGCACACTTTTGTTTTGTCTTTGAGAGCTGACTTTCTGTCAGAATTTATTCGAGAGCACTTTCTCGATCAAATTGTTTGGGTAGCCTCTTACCCGTACATTGTAGGTTTTGTTTGAATTTATTGATGTTTTCCTCGAACGTTTCGTTTGAGGAGTTCGTTCTGAGGAGTCTCAGGGCCTCTCCTTTGACAAAAACTCTTGACTCCCAGTGGGTGACAAGATTTAAAGTGCATGTATTGAAAGGTCTCAGTTGGTTTAAAATGAGTGCGCATATCAAGGATAGACTCTTTTTTGAATCTTGTGCCTTTGTAAATGGTGAAATAAAGGGTGTTGACAGGCCTAGCACAAATCCTACTAGTGCGTGGTGTGGTTCTTACTGCACCTTTCAATAACATGCGGAATTTGAAATTCAAATTTCCACCAACAGTTGCGTTATTCCCTGCCGTCAATCATAATTAATACGAAAGCCAAAGGACCATGTAAAAAAAGGAAACAAACAAAATGGATCGAAATCTACCAATCATAATGCACGGATGTGACCTTTTGACCTCATTGAAGTGAAGATCTGTTTCCTTAGAGGTAAGCTAAGATGATTGACGGCAGTGTAAAACGCAACTGTTGGTGGAAATTTGAATTTCAAATTCCGCATGTTATTGAAAGGCGCAGTAAAACCTTTGTTCACTCGGCTTTTTTTGCTGGTTTGGTTTTTACAGTTCAGCCTTGACCAGTGAATCTTCTAAAGATCTATCTCTCATCCCTCCTGTATGACATAAGGGGAGGCTCTTAATAGACATGTCTTAGCAAAGGTTGCGATTCTATTAAATGCCATTTGTCCATGAGGATCTGTTTTAAGTTAGGCACACATGGGTTGTATTGTGTTACAAAGGGTAATATTTCCTTGCATGCTTTTGTTTTGTCTTTGAGAGCTGACTTTCTGTCAAAGAATATTATTTCTGAGAGCACTTTCTCTATGAAATTGTTTGGGTAGCCTCTTACCTGTAGGTTTTGTTTTAATTTATTGATATTTCCTTTGAGGAGTTCGTTCTGAATAGTCTCAGTGCCTCTCCTTTGACAAAACCCTTCTTGACTCCCGGTGGGTGACAAGATTTAGTGTGTGTATTGAAAGGTCTCAGTTGGTTTAAAATGAGTACCTGTATCAAGGATAGACTCTTTCAAATCTTGCGCCTCTGTAAATGCATGTATCTAGAAAAGTGATTGCTTTGTCAGAAATTTCAGCTGTGAATTTGATTGTAGGGTGATATCTGTTCGCTTGTTCAATGAAGGCGTTAACTTCGTCTTTGTTTGTGTACCACAGGGAGAATACATCATTGATACATCATTTCAATTCCATACCAACGGTTTCTTTGTGCAATGGTTTATAATTTCCGTTCTTATGTTTGCCATGAAAATATTAGCGAAGGAAACTGCCATTTTTTTTCCCATTGTGGTGCCGTGAGTCTGAAGGTAGTCTTTTCCAATAAATTGGAGAGTTTTCCTGTAGTATTAGTCTTAGCATTTCTTTCAGATGGTTCGTTGGTATCGGAGGGTTGTTTGTGTAGAAAATGTCATATGCTTTGCATATAGTCGTAATTCCTTCCTCCTGTGATGTATTAGTGTATAGGCTTGTTACATCCACTGAAACAAGGATAGTGTTTTTTGGAACTATTGTCCCCTCTACAAAATTGATGAAATGTGTTGTATCTTTGAGGTATGATTGCTGTACTTCTTTCACAATTGGCTGAAGGAGGCTGTCAACAAAGAATGAAATTCTTTCTGTTGGGCCATCGCACCCGGAAATGATTGGTAAACCAGTCAAGTTTGCCTTGTGTATTTTCGTCAGTGTATACATGTAGAACACTGGTATGCGAGGGGGGTTTGGCGTTTGAGATAACATTTGAATGTCATTTGATCAATGTGGTCTCTTTGGTGGAGTTCTGAAATAAGCTGTTTGACTCTGTTATAAGTATCTCCCAGCTACCATGGTTGTTTCAAGGGGCTTATAGTTCTCTTCAATGTTGAGTTTAAGTGATCAGCTTATCTGAATTTTTAATTTAACTACACATGGCATTCATGAAAAACAGGTTTATTTAGATTAAGTAAGTTTATTTCGCCCATCACAATACATATAGTCACTAGTTAGATGAATTTAGATTAATTGTAGATAGCTTTGTAATTTGTTTAGGCTAGGTTAGGTTAGGTAGGTTAGGTTCCTGATGACTTAACCATGTTTAAATAAAGATTTACAGTTTTTTTTACAGTTGGTCAAGCCCTCTTTTACTTTGTCCTCTTTGTTCATAATGACAGTTGTAGTTCCTTTGTGTGCTTTGATTTCGGAGTTTTCTCTTAACTTCTTGAGAGCTTTATGTTCGTGTTGAGGCAAGTTATTCTTGAGGCCGATTTACACGGTACAACTTTGTTGCATGCGACATGCTTACGGCATGCTTACGACATGACTCAAGTTGATTTACACGGGGTAATAGCGTGTCGCATGTGACAAAGTTGTACCGTGTAAATCAGCATTAGGATGTGTTGTCTCAATTTTCGCGAGTTGTAATCTGACTTCCTCTAGGTTGGTGTCTAGAGCAACTGATGGTTGAACTGGTGGTACCCAGTTTGATTTTTCATAAAATGGGTGTTTCTCTTTCTCTTCTTGTATTGGAGACGCATTTGTCTTGCAAATTGATCGAAATCACTTGAGTTGTTTTCTCATGCAATCTGCTTTTACTGTGATTTGCGGTGATGGAATAAAACAGAGACCCCTAGAGAGTATGTTGGTCTGGTCAGTTGATAATTGGTAATCTGAGAGGTTTTAAATGAATTTTTCGTTCTTTTTAGCCTTGTCGGCTTTTTCGTTTTGCTAGTCTTTTGCGGTCTTTGTGTTTCTTATTCAGATATTTTTGTGTATCTGAGACCCTCTCTTTCTTATACTTAGAGAGCACACAAGGATAAGATTCAACACTTTTATTATTGGTATTCTCAAGTTCTGACATCATTTTTTTTATTGCTAATAGAAACAACTTACAAGTACAGTAAAAAAAGGAATTAAATTAAGTTGAATTAAAACATTTACTACCAAATCCAAAGGGTTTATCGTTTCTATGTCACCATGGACCCAACCATAAAGCTTTAGTTTTCGACGGATTCAATTTCAGGCCGGAGATATCACTAAATTTGTCCAATACAGCGATTGCTTTTTTTTACCGAATTAGTTTACCATTAAGAAGGGTGGTATCATCAGCAAACTGGCTTAATTTCAATTCCTTGCCAAAAATATTTATACCCTGTGTTTCTTTATCTTGTCTGATTTTACACACTAGTAGTTCAACAGAAATCCAGCTGTTATATACCCTGGGTGCCAGAGGTTTTTATTTTTTAGTGAAAACGGCGAGTTTGAGCGGCGAAGCCGCGACAACGAGGCGCAAGGCGCCGAGAAAAAATAAAAACCTCTGGGCACTCGAGTACAAAACCTCATTTCCATGCGATTTGTGGATCAGATATCTCACCAAACCGGTTTTAAACCTTGGGGACCAAAGCGTGTCTGTTTGTTGACAGTGGCGCCGTTATGCGTGACAATATTCCACTGTCGAGACAGAAATATTTAATGAAATCCACTCCAGTGGAAAAGATACATCGATAACATTTTTTCACTGTAGAGTGTTGAGAAAAAGGAGATAGAAGATTTTATTGTCCTTGCAAACAAACATAATCTCAGACAAAGAAGTAAACTTTCTGGATACAACCGTTTTCAAAGGCGAGAGATTTAACAAACAAAGAATCCTTGATATCCGCACGCAATTAATCCAGTACACCTATTTCTCTTCCTGTCACCTACCAGTGGTCAGCGAAATCGTTCAGCGAGAATACCTGCAACTCCAAAGCACGCCTCCGTGCTGGAGATAAAAATTAAATAGAGATAAAAATTTTCCTCGTTCAAACAAAACTCTAAAGGTCACACTCCACGATAACGCAAATTAATAAGTCGTGTCTGGCCTGTCAACACCTCTTTTCAAGACATCCTTGCGCTGAATAAATTTCAAGAGCGCTTCTTTCTGAACTGGCTTTAGTTCTCTGATATTTTGAAAATTTGGATCCTAGAGTAATCCACAGCGTTTCTTAAAGATCGCAAAAAGCCGCAATCTCTATCTTCGTCCGCCATTGTTGTTTGTGTGGCTTCACTTTGGGAAACCGGTTTTTCATGCGCCCGTGGCGAATTGTTTTGGTCCAGCCAATCGAAGTTGCTGTTGCATCATTAACTCCCGGTAGAGTCTGGAAACAACTAGGAGTAACCAATCAGCGACCTAGTTCAGATTCTGAACTAGATCCTCGCATGGAAATGAGGTTGTATATTCCAGTGACCAGAGGTCCGTCTCGTGAGCTTCTTCTAACCGTTTATGCGGTTAATTTCACTCGTGATATTCAGAGAACGGACCTCTGGATCCAGGGTGGCTGTTATAGTATACCAGGGATGTTCTGAAGCTTTGTTTGTTCAAGAATATCATTAATTAATCTAATGTTTTGTCCAATGTATCTGCCTTTTATGAAGCCTGTTTGGTCAGGATTAATTAGAAGAGCTAGCACCTTTTCCAATCTCTTGGCAATAACTTTTGACACAATTTTACAGTCCATATTTAATGGCGTTATCGGCCGCCAATTAGTAAGTACGGAGAGGTCAGAGTCCTTTTTCAGTATAAATGTAATTACGCCTCTCTGTTGGGAATGTGACATTTCACCAGCTCTATACGAAGCGTTGAAACAATCAACAAGATCCTGCCCCAATAAATCAAAAAAGCAGTTATAGAACTCCCAGGTAAATCCATCTTCACCTGGTGATTTACCCCTACAAAATGTATGTAAAATATCTTTACACTCCTTAAGAGTGATTTCACCTTCTAATTCACTACTCACCGAGTCGTGAAGTCTGGGTAATTCTAAATTTTTAACAAAATTTTTAAGTAACACATTTTCAACACTGGCGGGGAAAGTATAGAGCTCCTTGTAAAATATTTCAATTTCTTCAAATATTTCTTCCTCTTTGGTCACTGACTTACCATCTGAATGCTTCAATTCCCTTATTGTTTTATGATTGTAATTTCTTTTCTCTGTGTTGAAGAAGTATTTAGTTGGTTTTTCACCTTGCTCAATCCATCTTATTTTGGAACGAACAATTGAGCCCTTGCCCTTATTTTCATAGATGAGACAAAGTTCCAGTTTCAACTGGCTATATCCATCTTTCAGATCATAGTATTATGCCCAGACACTGTCAGCATTAGCACTGGAAATTAATTGGTCTAGATCACCAAGTTTCTTTTGCAGATCAGTCTCTTTCTTACGGGTATTTTTTGCTTTATTTTTTGCATAAGGAATTGTAAGACCTCAGCTCCATTTTAACTAATTTCCATTTAAGCCTTTTGTCTTCTTGTCCAGAATACGTTCCACTAATAGAAGGGTAATTTTCTCTAATTAAATTTACATAGCCTTCATCATCCAAGAGCGAGTTGTTAAATTTCCACAGCCCTGGGCCTCTTTTACTATCGGGGCTCGTTAATTTAAGTTTTACTGCCCTGTGATCTGGAGCATTAGAAACCACAGTTTCTATCTGTTCAACCCAATTAATTTTATGTTGTAGTATTAGAAAAAAGGCGATGCACAAACAGAGTTTAAGCACTTTTGATTCGTAGGTGTAGTTTTTTTTATTCAGATTTTGCTCTCTGAAAATATCTACTAAGTCAAATTCCTTCATCATCATCAACAATTGATCCCTAGTGGCCGTAGGTTTCCATGGGTTTCCGCCCTTTTTATCAATAGCTTGCAAAGAAACATTCCAATCACCTCCTATTAGAAGGTTTTCAATGTCCATGTTAGACATCAAGTACATGTTTAGATTATGTATAAATCCTTGCTGTTGTCGCTGGTCATTTGGGGCATACACATTACACAAAGAAGTTTTCGTTAAAATTCAAATCAATTGATACAATTCTTCCAATTTGGTCTTTTTGAATATTTTTAGAAATGCAATTCAGTGAAGGATTTAATAGGATGCAAACACCTCTGCTGTATAGTGATCCATGTGAAAAGAAAATGTCACCTCCCCACTCGCTTCTCCAAATATTTTCATCGTTTAGTTCTGACATCATGTTTTTCATCAGCTCGAATTGTTTCTGTATGAGCTGGAATCTCTCTTGAACGTTTACACTTGTGTGGCTTAGTGCCTTGAAATTAAAGAGAGTGAGCATTTTTTGAATGAATTTCCATTCAATAGTATTGAAAGCCTTCTGGAAATTGAATTAATCTGACAGTTTGGCCGATGTATCTCCTTTTTATAAATGTCCTCTTAAAAGAGAAATAAATATAAAAGAATACATAAGAAAAGTTACTTTTAAACTTCAAATCAAAAAGCTATTTTAAGCTGTAACTTCTTTACCCTCTTGGGTTCCCCCCGTCTCCCCTTTCTTCTTATTATTTTTTCCCACATAAGGAATGGCATGCGGTAAACAGACTAGTTTTTCTTATTTTTTTGTCACAATAAGAGAAATGTTAAAGGGAAATATATGGGTGAAGTTAAAAATAAGTACCAACACATTCTAAAAGCAAAGGGGATATTCTAAAAGGGTGAAATTCTGGTAAAAAGTTCCAATTTATGTCCTTTTTGGATTTTTTTGGCAAAATTTGTTACTATAAGGAAATGTTGCCATATTCTAGCTTTGGTTGGCAAAATCTCTCAAATATTGGTACATATTACCTTCATTTTTTGGCTTTCTAAAATATCGGAAAAAGCGCAATAAAATAGCTCATTTTTTGCCAAGAATAAACATTCTTGGCACAAAGCAGGTAAAAAACACTTTATTGCTTTAAAACTGTGAAATATATTGACCAGTAATTTTCACTCATATTGCACTTATAGAAATGAATTGATGGCAGAAATTCCCGCAGGTTTTTTGCTTTAGTGAGTAAGATTATGCCGGAAATTTCCGTGGGTTTTTTGCTTCAGTGAGTAAAATGGTGGCAGAAATTTCCACAAGTCTTTTGTGTAATAAAATGTTGGTGGAACTTCAACTGAAGTTAAACTTGCTTTTAGTCACTATGCGTTTTTGTTAACTTTTATTACAATTCTTTTGGTATATGTGAATAAAATACGAAGCACTTCTGACATTGAAAAAAAATTGACATGTAATAAAATCCCAATATAACGAACCAATGAAATCAAAGTAATAAATTAAAGAACACAATTCAGAAGCCCATACTTCAAATCTACCCCCGATATAACTGTATTTTTAGTGCCTTAGTACAAACGGTATCAAAACGAAATTTAGCTATGTAGCTTCATACAGAGGCTGGGCAGTCACTTTATGGAATACTTTATCGAACGATTTTAAACTTTGCGAATCGGTTATCGATTTTAAACGTCGCCTTAAATCTCAGCTTTTAAATAATTTTTACAATTCTATGTGATTAGAATTTTATAGTATTTTGTATTATATTTTATCATTGTATTTTATCATTTTATCGTTGCCTCTGAAAATCCCCTTTGGGGACGTGGTAATAAAGTATGTATGTATGTATGTATGTATATTGCACGTTCAAGTCTTGGCGTTCAAATCCAGACAGTAATTGCATGAATAAACCAAATTTAAAAAAAATGAATAAACCAAATGTTAGTGTACCAACCTAACACAGTTTAATTGAAGGCAAAGTTATTATTAGTAGTAGGTTCTACTGTATTGCTAGTGATCAAAGATGACACCAAAAATCGTATACACTGCTTACAAAGAAGAGTCTTTTACACCACGAACCATGGAATAGTTACGATTTTGTACTTCCGAGTGTACAACCATTCCAAAGCGGAAGAGGCTGCCCCTAGCTACCTCGATAGAGTGTACACACTCATCCTCTGGGTGGGTGAAGTCAGCCACTGGTATGTGATGCGGTACTAACACAGGTCAGTTTTCCTGTAGATACAGATGACAAGCACCCAAAAAACGTACATCAGGAAATGAGATATTTTAATATCTTAAAAGAAATGTGAGTTTTAAAATCAAAATGATCTCAATAACCTTTTTGTCAGCTGTTTTTGTTCCTCTTTCTAGTGTTAAAACAGCTACTCCAGGTGCAGGGTCACAAAACGTGCTTTTGTGGCATTCAGCTTCTGTATATTATTTTATTATTTATGGTGTTTATGTATTTATGGTGTCCCCAATTAACAACACCATGCTAAGTTTGTTATTATTTTATTATTTATTCTTCTGGAAGCGGAGAGAACAGTATTTACGTTAGAACACACCTAGAACTAATAACTTTTTAGAGCAATTGAAAAAAATTAACCTGTGTATTTCTCCTACCATTCACTATCCCACTCTCTGTAAGGAATGGCGGCCCATGTTTCATTTAACTTTTGAGACAGCAAATCTCGGAGTGAAACGTCACCAGAAGAGGAAGAGTGAGTGAGCGAGTGGACTGGATCATCTATGACCAGAAAAAAAGAAATAGCACAAGGTCGTACCATTTCTATATGCTCTATAATGGATGAAATTAATCAACAAGAATTACTTGTAGTAAAACATCAAACAAATTGTTAAAGTTCATGGTGCACTTTGAAATCATAACTGAGACACTACCTTTCTCTAAAACTTCCACGTGTTCCATATTTACTTCACCCGTCTTTGAAGAATCAAGGGAAATCCTTGCTTTTCTTGTGCCACAAAAGATCTGTCGTGTTTTATCCTAAAATAGAATATATTACCCATCAATTTTCTTTCTTTCAAAATTACAACACTCCCGGACATTTGCTTGCTCTTTCAATTTTGTTTAATCATAAATCATTGATTAAAATTCCATAAGTGTGTTGATATATAAGTAACAGAAACAGTTAGTAGCAACATTTACTTTGGCTGCTGCCAAGCAAACCAATATCAAAACAATTTCAAGGAAGGCAGCATGTGCTGCGAGAATGGCATGAACTAGCTATAATCGATAAAATCGATAAAAATCGATACAGTTAAGGGGACTTGACTAGTTAGTATCGATTTTCATCAATTGATTGAGCCAACTGATTTTAATTGATTAATCTTTATTGATTAAATCGATTGCTTTCCAATGATCGATTTTCATCGATTGGGCAGGCTGGGGTTATTTGCATGACATTACCAGTCAGTGCCTTTAGCTTTATCTTAGTCTGAAATTGGCTCAATCGCTTCGTTTCTTTCTTTTTTTAAATTCTTCAAATCCTATGGTCTTGTTGGATGTTTCGTTTCTTGGGCTCGAAATAAATACTCCACATTTTGAGCAATATTTTTTAATTTTCCTGAGACTTTGCTCCACAACTGCTACAAAACATGGCGGCTTGTAGCGAGGAACAGTGAGGAACAAAATGGCAAAAACGCAATCCTGGAGATCAGGCCCTACGTGTTTTTCCTGTTTACTTCTGTTTTGACTTTTTTGTTTGCGTTTTCTTTTTTATTTGCATTTTCTTTTTTTAATTTGCGCTTTCTATTTTTAATTTGCGTTTTCTTTTTTGTTTGCATTTGAGCCTTCTGGGCCACCATAGATTTGACTGTAGGCCATCCTGAAGAACTAATCAAGCTGGGCGGCTAATATTAACAGGATTCATCATGAGGCCAGCCTTGATACTGAATCAGTAGTTTTCAGAAGGCATGAAAAGCAATGTCCACACTGTAGTAGCACCACTATCTATACTACTCTATTCAAATTTATCTCGCATAAGGTCACTCAGTAGGAGAACAAAGGGAAAATGTACTTAAGTCTACACCTTCGTTCTCTTCATCTGCTTCTTCCCCTTCCTGACTTCAGGGTCCTCCCTGCGGGGCCGGCTTTGTTAGCATTATGTAGAGGTTGTTTGTGGAGTTGGAGTTAATGGTATACACCACTTTGCCATCTGTCTGACAAGGGCCAACGTTTAGTGTAGATCTACCCGTCCTCGAAGCGTAGTAGAAACTTCCATCATATGATTAATAACAGGAGTGTATTTTCCAAACACGGCTACGAATTGATGCATCCGATTCTTGCTCTTGAATGCGGAATGGAGCCTCGATAATCATGTTACCGTTGAATTTTTTGTAAGGACATCATCTCTAACTTCTTTTATGAAGTCAACGACAACCGATTTCAGATCATATGACTTTCTTTCCTCTTCCATCTTCTGTAAGGAATAAACCGTCCCATAGAAGAAGATGGTCTGGATGGTTGATGCATCAGCTGAGATGAATCATTAATACTGCGAGAGGAATTTATCACTCAACCCACATTTTGAGGAAGATCTGAATCAGCTAGGGAATGTGCTAGAGAAGAAGTAATAGTAGAACTTGCTGGACGCTGGGCATCTCTAATTAAATGCTTGAGCTCATTGATCTCATGCAATGATAAACTAGGGGTATCATGACTCATAGTGTGTGCCTTTCTAGTGTTCTCTAAATGGGAAAACTGGACAGTTTCCAGAACTTATACAGAGTCAGAACAAAAGTTCTTTATGTTAAACTAGTTTAGATTTGAGTTGTGCTTGGGCTTATCAACAGGAAATACGTATTTAGAGGGTCTCAATGGGGGTGTAGCTTTGACGGTTGACGGTTAAATTTTTCCGATTTTGACGGTTGACAGTTACATTTTAGGGCATTTGATAGTTGACGGTTATTGAAAGGAAATTCCTTCTATGAATTCAAGTTAATATTAACTTTTGTATTTTTTTAATATTAACTATTGTATTTTGGAGGTCGTTTTGGGCTTTTACTGGTGAAATGAAGTGAAATTTTGGCAACGTACTAAGACCTCTAAAATATTTAATTTATACGATGAAGTGTAAATATTACCTAGTGTAATTATGTATACAGGCCTTACAATGTATTCAACTCTAACTTCCTCTAATAATGGAGACTCCCGCACTGCTTTGTTAGGCTCATATGAGAGGGGCATTTTTGAGATTTTGTTATTCTTGTTAGAAAATTGCACGAAGAACGAGTCTAAAGTTTTTGTTGCTTTTCGCGTGATTTTCAACACTTATTGTTATTATAATTTCAACCCGTGAGGTATGTTTGAGTCTTTTACGTCACTTTCTCCCATTCGCAACCAAGCCTTGGAACAAGGTTTTTTAATGGCGGCCGTAAATTCTCGGAAATAAATGTTAAAATTAAATGACTTCTGATGTGCCTAATGAATTGAAATTTGGCAAGATGAGTAAGGAAGTCTAATAGTACACGAAAATGTAAAAAAATGTAAATCAAAAATTTGATCGTAGTAGCACTTTAATCTTTATGTCCCTAAATGGAGTGTGGTAAAGATTTGGCGGCACAGAAGTAGAATTCCCTAGCAATAATATTTCTGATTTATCATGATTTATTTCGAGGCCAGAACATTCACCGAAATGCAACACAACTTCGAGGAACTTTAGGAGAGATTTATCTTTCTTCAAAAAGGGCAGTCAAATCATCAGCGAACAGCCCTAATTTGATTTCTTCATCTTCAACCATAATACCCTGAATGTTATCGTTGGACCGTATCGTTGAAGCCAAAGTCTCTAACACAATAATAAAGAGATACAGAGAAAGAGGATCTCCCAGCCTAACACCACGCTGGATATCAAAATGTGCAGTAGCAAAGCCATTATTTAAAACACAACTAGAAATATTATAAAAGGTATGAATCCATCGAATAAATGAAGGGCCGAAGCGAACGGCCGCTAGAGTGCGGAATAGAAATTCTCTACTCACTGAATCAAATGCCTTTTTAAAATCTATGGCAATCAATCTTCCGTTGATTTTGTATCTCTCAGTATACTCTAAGATGTCTTCTATTGTTCTAACCGAATCAAAAATAGTCCTACCTTTAACATAGGCACATTGGTTGAAATGTATAATACTAGGAAGGACAGATTCGAGTCTTTTAGCAATCGCCTTTGATCCTATTTTAACATCAACATTAATCAGAGAAATTGGTCTCCAGTTAGAAATATCTCTTTTATCCTTATCTTTTTTTCTCTAATAATGTTATGATGGCCTGCTTTTGTGTATTTGATAATTCACCGAAGTCATAGAAATCATTAAGGCTGGCTTCTAGTAGTTCTACTAGTAGTTCCCCAACAGTATTCCAAAAACACTTATAAAATTCCGCAGTTAATCCATCATTACCGGGAGATTTGTTGGATTCAAAAGATTTGAGACTCCTAACACATTCATCCATTGTTAATTTACCTTCGCATACTTTAACATTATCAGGAGAGAGTCTAGGCATAAGCAGATTTTCCAAAAAAGAATTTATCAAGATTTCAGACGGCTCAAGATCAACCTTTTTGTAAAGATTAGAATAAAAACCCTCAATAGCCCCCAAAATCTTTTTGGGATCTGTGACTGCAACACCTTCATTATTAAAGACCTTACGAATTGAAGATTTAGCCTTTCAATGAGATTCAAGATTTGAAAAACATTTATTGCTTTTTTCTCCCTTTTCATACCAAGTTGCCTTCGATCGAATAATTGCCCCCATTGCTACTTTTTCATAAACAATATATTTCATTTTAAGGATTTTCAGTTCTTTATTCTCAGAAGTAGGGCTATTACTGCATTTTTCTTCCATGTCTTTAAGAGAGTTTTCAATATCAAATGTCTTTTCCTTCTTTGTCAAGCCTTTTCTTTGCTATACTTTATCGTCACCTGTCTTATCTTATACTTAATTAAATTTCAAAATCGAAGGGCCATGTTTTTACTTCTCTATGTTATTGATATGAAGAAAAATCGCAGAATGGTCAGAATTAATTGACGGAATAATGTCAGTTAAATCTATATCTTCTTGACAGACATCGCTAATTAACCAGTAGTCTAACCTTCTCTGAATAAAGGGATTTTTTTGCCTCCAGGTAAAACGTTTCATTGTAGGATTTCCAATTCTCCAGATATCAACAAGGTCAAGATCAAGACACAAATCTTGAATTCTTTTAACTGAAGCCTTTTGAATCGGGTTGCCTCCCGAACAATCAAGATCTGACTCTAATGTAATGTTAAAATCTCCTCCCACAACCAACTTAAGTTTCTTATCACTAACAACATCAATCATACAATTCAAATTTTCAATAAAAAGACACTGTTCCTGAACTAATAATTTAAAATCCGTGTATTCCTTATTATTGAATTACATGTCAGAAAGAAATCTGTTAAAATGTCAAAAGCTGCACAAGAAATGCATAAATTAATATCAAAAGAAAAAGAGTGGTAAGTACTGTCAAAAAACAAATAACATTTAACACCATAAACAATAAGCTATAATGGCTGCTGATAATAATATCCAATATGCAGCCCATGGGATTTGGTACAGCTTGATTATGCACAGAGTGCTCCCGCATTTTTTAAACATATGCGAAAAATAAAACCAAACAAGAAATTGCAATGATTATAAAATAACCTACAAGTGCATTTTTCCAATGAGAAAAAGGAAAAAAAATAATAATTAAGGAGCGACAAAACGTCCTTCAATGTATAATTTGTCCGGCTCTTTCCTACTAAAGTAAGCCCTTTTACCCTCTTCTCTTGCACGCTTTAATTGTGGCCATTGCTTCTTCCGATTATCTTGTATTTCCTTTGGTAGGTCCGCATACACCTTGACATCCTGAAGGTCGTTCTGTGCTTCCAAAGCTGCTTTAAAGATGCGCTCCCGATCAGGATATCTGAGAAACCGCGCAATTATAGGACGAGAAATACCTCCAACTTTTCTTCCAATATGGTGAACTCTCTGAAACTCTATTTTACAAGCATCTTCGATATTTAAATCTCTCTCTATGAAACGGTACACTACCTCACTTGAGTCGTCGACTGTTGACTCGTTCTCGGGAAGACCAAAAAATCACAAGTTCTCTCTACGATTATAAACTTCTTGATAAAGAACACGTTCTTTTAGATATTTTATGCTTTGTTGATTAGCACTGCTTTGCACTTTGAGGTGCTCAGCTTCAGCATTTGCGAATTTTAAACCTTCGTCTATTTCTTTCAGTTTGCTTTCCATAGAGTCCACCTTGTTTTTGAGGGAAGAAACTTCTGACTGAATGCTGGTCATCGTTTTTTCTAGGCCAGTCACTTTGGCCATGACACTTTCAATTTTCTCATCCATTTTACCAAGCTTATCTAGAACTTGTTGCAACTTCACAGCCACCGAGTCCTTCGCCATATCCAAATCCACAAGAACTTCGTCAGTGTCGTTCGAATCCTCTTCACAAATTCTTTTTCCTTGCGGAGAAGTCTCACTATGGGAACCGCTGCTTCCTCTTTCCTTGCGTTTAAATCTGCTGAAGAGGTCGGCCATGTAAGACAATTCGGAGATGATAGATGGATTTCAAATATTAAATTTGTGGGAGCGGTTTTCGAGACGTCTTCACTCTTCCATTGCTGACCCAGACCCCCTCAGGTTCTCTTTGTTCAACACATCTTCTGCTCCAACCTGTGTTGTGTTGCTGCGTACTCGATACGCTCTACTTAGGGTATACTTTAAAAACATTTCAGTGTCTTTTTTGTAGGACACTTGGAGGTCAAACTTCTGTAATCTTGGAGACATTTGGGGGCACTGAGTAGGCTCTTGCGGAAGATGCTCTCTAAAGGTTTGTGGTCGGTTTGAATCTTGACTGGTCATCCATACATGCACTGCTCAAAAGTTCCACTGCGAACAGGATAGCGAGCATTTCTCTATTTGCACATAATTTGCTTCTGTTGCAGTCATGGATCAGAAGGCTTAAGCAACTGGCTGGCCTCCTTGCATAACACATGCACCCAGTCCTCGGTCAGAAGCATCTCACTGGATTTCAACTTCTTTGGGGTTGAAGAACTTGAGGACGGGAGTGGCTGAGAGTATCTCCTTGACCTGCTTAAAACTACGTCCTTGTACTTGCTCATCCCACTGGAACTGGTTTCCCTCTTTCAACAGATCTCTCATTAGGTAGTAATTTCAGACAGATTAGATGCAAACTTCTGCAAGCAGTTTACCATGCCGAGAAGACGCTTTACATCTTGCTTGCTGGATGGTGTTGGCATCTCTATGATACCTTGTACCTTGTTTGGATCAGGCTTGAGACCATCTTGACATGAAATTATAACATCTCCCATAAACTTAACTTCTTTGCACCAAAGCTTAAGCTTATCTTTGTTCAACTTGATGCCTTGGGTATGGCAGCATTCAAATAAGGCTCTCAGTTTTGCATCAATGGTCAGACGGTGCTTCTGCTGGGATCTCTCCAACACCAAAAACTAGTATATCATCAAATATTGGTTTCACTCCATCCAGCCCTTCTAGGGCGCATTCTAATCTCCTCTGAAACTCTTCTGGGGTGGGCGAGATTCCGAATGGTAAACTAGTCCATCTGAACCTTCCCCAAGGGATACCAAATGTGGCGAGTAGGCTACTCTCAGAATCAAGCTGTACATGCCAAAACCCATTTTTTGCATGTACTACACTAAAGATCTTAGCATTTGCCAGTAGTGGTAGCAGATCATCTATCACTGGAAGGGAGTAGTGGTTTCTCTTCAGTGCCTGATTTAGCGTTTTTGGGTCGATGCAGAGCCTTATCTTCCCGTTGCTCTTCTTGATAACTACGATGGAACATCCACTGGTACCAACATGCCTGTCTACAAAGTGATCTAGTTCCTGTTTCAAAGGCTCTTTCATTGCCAAAGGGACTTTTCTCACTGGAAGTGCCACTGGTGGTACCGTTTGGTTGAGCTGAAGGTAAAGTTTTCCTTCTAGCTTTCCCTCTCCTGAGAAGATATCTTCAAATTCGCTTACAATGTCCAGCTGTGTGAGAGGTTCATCCGATAGACATAATTTTGTCAGCATTGATAGTGATAAGACCAAACTGCTGGATTGTTTCAGCACCGAAGAACACAGTGTGACCGCTTGGTACAACGGTGTATTCAATGAGCAAGCACTGTTCATTCTTTGGGTTCAGGATCTCAACCTTGACACTTCCTAGAGGTTTTTAGCTCTGATTTGTTGAACATGACTAGAGTAGTTTGCGAGGGCTGAGGGTCATGATAAATTTGACGATGGATATCTACTGGGAGAATGTTGACTGTCGCACCACAGTCCAAATAATCATCACAATGATCATCGCTGTCTTCCTCACTGAAATCTGGGGACTGCTGTTCTAAAAATTGTGCACCTCTGATTTCTTACTTGGCTGCTTAGCTTTCTGGCTGTTACAAGCTACTGAAAAATGATTCATTTGGCCACAATTGCCACACTTCTGCTGCCACCCTGGACAGAGTTCTTTTTTTCGAGCATGAGTTCTGTGACAGAACTTGCATTTAATTTGACCAGGCTGTTTACTAGGGGTGGGAAGCTGGCCTTTGATGGTTTTCTGCCCTGACTTATTACGAGCATCTGTCTTCCACTTTGGGTTCCCTGTGGTAATGGCGCTAACTTCCTCCACTTGGGACATTTCTTTTAGCTTCTCAGATGTGGTTTCACTCGCACGACAAATATCAATACACTTATTAAGTGTAACTTTATTCTCAGCTAACAGTTTTTTTACAAGTGCTGTTATCTCTAATTTCTAACACGACTCTGTCTTGAATCATGCGCTTTTGCATACTACCAAAGTTGCATGTTTTGGCTGATTAGCGTACAGCTGTAAGAAATGAATCAAACAACTCACCAATCTGCTGCACTCTCTGATTGATCAAATAAGCTCCGTAGATTTCATTCGTATCACAGCTCTATGACTTTATCAATTTGAGTTGTCTCCTTAGTATTTGCAAAAGGCGGACCATAATAGATTTCCAGAACATCTGGGCCAATGCAGGATAACAAAGTTGCTGTGCAAAGAACTCCACTTTGTGTGTTAAGCCTTGAGGCGACTTCGTAGTTTGTCCAGGCCGCTTGACAGATGTAGGTCTTGAACACCAAGGCTGGCAGCTAAGGGATGGTCGCCTGGAGATTGTCTGGACAAATCTGGCACCAGCTCCAGAGGCCGTGATGGAGCTAGTCTGCTGAGGATGCAGAGGCACTTGCCAAACCAGATGCTGTTCATGTGTAAGAAACGGTCTTCCCTGCACTGATGCCTGCACATGCACTGATCAATATGTAAACAGTGTTACTGGCCAAAGATTTGATGACGATGATGGTGATGAGGAAGAACTGTAAATGTGTTTCAGAAAGAACCTGTGCCAAGCATTGCATTGTAACAAGATGAAAGTCGTGTATTGTGTAAGTAGCTCGTAAACATTTCTGTGCACTACAATAAGCCAGGTATTTCTACAAACTTTTGTGATAAATTAATTTTCTAGGGAGAATTCTTTAGCCCTCCCTCGCCCTGCTAGAGACTCCAGATCTATATTGTGCACTTCAGTGTTTCACCCTGTGAAGTAGTTGATACCAGAAAGTGTAGAGCACAAGTAGAACATGAAACTAAATAAGTAGTAAAACGAATATCAGATGTTGCCTGATATTGACGTTAAAGTCGTCTCAAGATGACTTTAACGTCTTAGACGATATTAACGGCTGTAGCATAAAAACGGTCATTGTTTGCATGGTTAACAGACCGGCCAAAAACAGGCAAAACCGTGAAAGTTAAAAATATAGTTTTCAGACGGATTCTTTTCATTAGAAAAATAGAAAGATCACGAAGCATGCCTGGACTACAATCGGTTTGCGAAAGTACGAGGATCAGGTGAGAATGATCTTATGTAACAAATTGGCATGTGAGTCGCGCACGTGACAAGGCCTGTACAGACGAGCAAGCATCTTCAAGCCTCGATTCAGTTTTTGGGGAAAAAAAATTGTGCTCATTCCACGAAGCGCATGGCATGACAACACAGATTGTTAACAAAACGAAAGCTTTTCCTTGTTTTGGCTCAGCTTTGCAGGAATTTTTGCATTTTGCCTCTATTTGATTCAGGGAGCATTGGTATTCTGCGCTTCATTTTAGGGTAACGGTGAGAAAATTACTCATACTCGATTCGTACAGACAATTTTTCTACTTTTATCCTAAAATGAGATGCAAAACAGTGGATTTAAGGTCGAGACACATTTCCGGAAAGAATTTAAGGAAACATTAAAAAACCCCGGAAAATCAGAGCCATTGAACAACAAAAAATAACTGAACTAAAATGCACCAGAGGTCGCTTATGCCCCAAGCCGTACAATTGGGCACTGCGTGAAATGCTCAGGATCTCTGCGTTACTCAAACAGACTACATTAAAACAATGTTCGCTTTCATCAAAATTCTCTACCGTATTAAACTTGGGCTACATTATATCTGTAAAAACATTTAAGTAAAAACTTATATTGTTTACATTACAGGAAATATTTCTGTTGTGATTGAGGAACTAATTCAGTGGAGCTAAAATGAATCTACAGCAATGGTCTACGAAATGGAGTTACATCAGTCTATAATGAAAGTGCCAATCAATGTACAAATTAAGTTTTGTTTTAAGTTACAGGAAACGTGACCAAGGTAATAAGGTACAACAACGGCAACTATGAAATCTAGTTACAACAGTCTGTAATTCATTTAGTTTCGAGAAAAAGTCTGTTTCTTAAGTCATTGAATCAGTGTTCTCCTCTTTGCCCTGCATTTGGTATTGATTCGGGCAGCAATTTCAGACCACTGTTCATTAAAATACGATGAGACGAACTTTCTTTGCAAGAGAGAAATCAAGAAGTGCATCTTAGTACTGTTCAACTGCTGATAGCCCTTTGAACCGGACATATTCCCTTTTGCCATCTCGCAGTCAGTCAAGAGGATGTCAACACAGGCAAGTGCAGTTGTTGATAAGCGTCGCCAAGGTCAACAATCGCTCCAACCTTGCGTCTCTGTTCATCTGTGGGTCCATGACTAAACAACTGAGGGATGTTCTGATCCACGGACACAAGGGGCAATCTTCGTTGAGTCACTGGAGGAAGGTAAATAGGTGACAGTTCCTTGTCAATATTCGAATGAACCTGGGTTTTCATTTCATTTCATTTTATTTATTTTGCCATTAACCACATTAAAAAATATATATGTATATATAATAATAATAATACAATACACTACAAATTTATAATAACTTAAAAGACGATAGACTACAAAATGTTTAATGTGGTAGTGACAAGGAAGCCTATATAGAAGCCGGGGGACTGTGATGGCTGATTCCTGGGGAGCCTAGGAGTGGGGTCGCGACAGAAACTTGTTATAACATCCATTGCGGTGTCAAGATCATCTTCAAACAAAGGTGAGCTAGGAGTCTTGGGCTGTTGCTGATTGATGCCTTTTACTGCGGTTAAGTGCCTTACTACTTCTGTTAGGTTCTGAATCTGCTCTTTTAACTCGTTTACGACATCATAGTGATCTGTTTGTACAGATGCATCAGCCGTCTGCTTTAACACCACACCGCTTTCGCACTGGACACTTGCCTCCACAGTCTGAACTTTTGGATGTTCACTTCTCTTTTTCTTTAAGCAGGTTTGTTTTTGGTTCTGTTCTTTGAGGAACTTGGCCAACAACTGAACCTGTAACAAACACCATTGTTAGCCGTATTCAGAACAGATAGGCAGTCTCGCGTGAATTAAGGCATGGCTCCTCGTGTACAGTATTGGGTTTTCATCATTTTTTCTAGCTTTGTTCAGCGTCCCCTTTGTGGGCGGCACGGTGGTGTAGTGGTTAGCGCGTCGGACTTTCAACCTGAAGGTCGGTGGTTCGAAGCCTGGTCTCTGCCGTCGTGTTGTTTCCTTAGACAAGAAACTTTACTCCACACTGTCTCTCTCCACCCAGGTGTATAAATGGGTACCGGTGACAAAATGCTGGGGGTAACCCTGCGATGGACTAGCATCCCATTCAGGGGGGAGTAGCAATATTCCTAGTTGCTTCATGCTATAGAAACCGGGTTTAAGCTCCGGCCGTTATGAGCCTTCTGGCTCGGGTGCGCGACTTTACTTTTTTTATTTTTTTTTACTTTTATTCAGCGTTCCCTAATATTTTATCTTATAACCATGCACTGAAAAACAAAACCATTTTTGGATGGTACCCTTTGTCTCTTAGGGTCACATGACCAGCCACGCCCTAAATTATGCAAAATATGGAATTTTCAGATTACAGCATGAAAATTCAATTAAAAGCTCCCGTTTTTCCTTCCTTCAATTTACAGAGTAATACGTCAAATTAAATGGGGAATTTCGAAAACTGTTATTACTGCATAATTATTCATTGTTTTCCTCTAGTCCCAGTCCCTCTAAAATTAAAACGTTATAGTTTACAGAAAACAAATAACTTTGGAAAACCCCGATTAGTTCCATAAACCATGCGCTGATGGTCATTGATAGAAAACAAATTAAGTAGAAAAATATTATTCCAATATCTCGTAAATTTGGATCGAAAAAAATTGCTACAAATTGGGCGTGGCAAGTCACGTGACGTGGCAAGTCCATTCATGTAAGCGAAAAAAATTATTTTCCACAATTAAAATCCTCTTAGAAAGTTAAAAGTCAATAAGTCAAATATGTTTTTAAAACAGACCACCTCCCTTTAAATCGAATGAGACTCATTCCTTAATTCACCCGAGAGTTCTAGTGTATGACTAATTAATATAGACTTTGACGGATCGATACAATAGCGATGGCGCGAGCTTTAAGCCCAGTTCAAACGTGGAACTTCACATGTGCCGAATCTAATGCTAATGAGCAAGATCAATAGATGTTGCTCATTTGCATTAGATTTGGCACATGTGAAGTTCGATGTTTGAACTGGGCCTTAGTGATGTGTGTGCGCGCGCACTGATGATGAGAGTTTTTTTTACCAGAGAGAGCTCGAGGACACAGTTTTGTTCTTTGTAACTCTGTTTTTGTTATAAGAACCTTTTGTATAAGAACGTCGAGGCTGAGATTAACCAAAATTTTAAGAACATTCGTCAGGCTGAGAGTCGATTAAGAACGTTTCTATTTTGCTAATCTGTATGTAAAATCAAGGTAACAAATGTAAATTAACCAAAATACTTAAGGGCATGTTTTGTATAACACTAACAATGGTGACACACACAATCAGCAGTTCTTGGTACCATATCTCAGCAGGTAATGCACTTTGATAGGTTTTCTGGTCATCTCTGCATTGATTTACTGAAGTACATGTAGTGTATACCATGTAATTTAAGAACATCTTAACAATGTGTTCAGCCTCAAATCACAAAAAGATATAAGAACATTCAGCCTCAGCTCCAAAATTAGACGTTCTTATAAAAAAACCAGTGTATTACATTTTGGGTGATTTCAATGAAATTGTAGAAAGAAAACAAGAGAAAACTGGCTGTTGATGTATGACAGCGCACCCGGAAGAACTTCGAACAATCGGAACTAACCGACTACAACATAATTAATAACTCATAGCCAATGACAGATTAAGACTTCAAGCGATTGTAATGGAAGTCCAGAACATCAAGGGACCTTTACATTTGAGTAGGCGTAAGTTTTAAACCCGTTTAATCTTAACCCAAAGCTATGTGGGCTACGGAAATTAAGCGACCTCAGTACAAATAACCCAACGTAAGTACTCAAACCAAATTGAACTTAAAATGATTGGGCCCGATTGAGTGAGACAATCGAACTCTCTCTCACAAAAAAAACATTGAAGTGATCGAACCCAATCAAACTTTGATTGAGTTCGATAAGGTCCTATGGTCGAAGTTGGCATACATTCGGTTCAATGATTAAATGATAACAGTAAAGGATCATAAAATGATGTTTCAGTAAGGCAACACCATTGTTCCTTTCACCAAATTCTTTGTTGTTCTTGCATACTAAAAGACTTTTTCAAAATTTTTGTCTATTTCGAGTGATGGTTTACAACATTCGAGTAAGTTCGTTTGGGTTCGGAAATCGAACGCAATTGAACTATCATACAACTTTTAATGGTTCGATTGCCAACCTCAATCGAACCCAATCATTCTATTAGGTGCGATTGAGTTCGATCAAGTTTGATAACCGAACAGTTCGAGTAGTTTTGTCAGGAAGTAAACATTGTCTGAGTTAATTAAGGATACAACAGAAACCGCGGCGTGTGCGAAGCAAACCACTTGCAAACTAATTTGTTTCACCTAAACTTCATATAATTATTCCTACCAAAGCCGATAAGTTTAACGAACACAATTGACTTAAGAAACACTATACGGGTTCACAAAGCAGTGATACACTGAATAAAATTATGGCAGTTTCGCCCCACGTCGAGTTCGACCCGCACATTTCAAGTAACTGTGAACAAATAGATCCAAGTGCATATTAAATGCTAGAGAGTTTTGTTGTTAAAGTCCTGTCTTTGTAACTATCACAATATGGAACAAAAATCGTTTCTTTTACCTACACAAGTTCTTTCATGTGTGATATTCCAAAGAATTAATTGATCTTCAATGTTTCTAAGGGCTCACTACAATGCAGGAGTATTTACTCACCTCGTCTGTTTCGCAAATTTCGGGGTTTTTCTTTTTCGTGAAGCGTGGCAAAGCTTCTTCTGACGTCCGTTTGGTTCCATTCTGTGGGGCCTCCAGGGGAGAAGGGACATCATGAAATATGTGACCATTTGCTGGGTCCTCTACAAAACGCTTTTCTTCAGAGTTGAGATTTTTTCCTCATCTCGAACAGAGACAAAGAATTTGTTAATGTTCATCCACTCTACCACTGACAAAAGGGTATGCAGAGTATTCACTTCATAACATAGTCTCAATGAAACTTACCAGATGATGCAATTACCATTGCCTCCAAAACTTTTCCATTGTGTCTGAGGGTGACAGAAGACAACTTTTCTGGCTCACAATCAGTAAACTGTTTTTGAGTTTCCTTGTCTTTCAACTTTTTTGTCTCTACAATACAAGTGGTTTTATCCAAACTAAAATAAACGAGGGATAACTTAGGAACTTTCAGTAGAGTACGGAGCACCATTTTCCTTCCTTCAGTTATCACGCCAAGGGATAATTAAATCATAGCATTTTAGAGGCCTTTAAATAGCCCAAGATCTTGCAACTGGCCAGTAAGAAAAGGAGTTTAGGACAATCGATTTGTTTGTGGGCAGGCAAAAACGTTTTCTCATCTTCTTGATTAACACTCATAATTGTTTTGGACTTGAAAAAGCGCAAAACTTTTGTTACTTATCCGGGCATGGGTATTAAATTGAGTGGAACAAGCTTTCATTTACTTTAAAAAAATGTTGTATCTCTGAACTTTGCTCATGCGATGATTTTCTAGAGGAAAAAAGAAACTATACAAGTGGCATGGAGAGAAGATAACAAGATGTCGCTGGCATTCTAATTTTTGGGAAGAAACGTTTTAAGCGTGGGCGGGCGCATTGACTTTTGAAGAACAAAGCACTTTGGCTATTGTTTTGGCTGAAAAGAAAACCAAACAAAGGCCACACTTAATTCACTAGCCAAGCTTAGAAATAAATAAAAACAAACGATATATTTTAAGCCTAGGCGTGCTTGTTGATTCTCAAAGAGTTTGAAAAAAATATCACGGAAAAGAAACAAACCGTTTCAGAGGGGCGCCAAGTTGAAAAAACAAACAAACGAAACAAACCATAAACGGTATATTTTACACCTACCCGAGTGCATTGAATTTCGGAGAACAAAGAATTTCATTCAATGTTTTGATGAAATGAAAACTGTAATATTAGAGATGCGTGCTGGATTTGAAAAAAATAATTGCATGCAGTTTTACATCCACAGTGGATAAGTTCATAGCAGGTGTCTTTTGCTTGTTTAAGAGTCGTCCAATACAGTGACCAGCGACGTGCTTGGCGCTGCCATCCCCAGTTTGCAGGGCTAGGAAGTGCGGGCTGGCACAAGGGGGTTTGGCCCCAAGTATGAGCTCCCTAAAACTTCTGTCTTTTGCGCAGCCGCATGTTCTTTCATTTTGGACGTCTCTGCCTTCATAGAAATCTCCTACATCCCTAACTGGCTTGTGGCAGCCAAGCGTGGATAGCGAGTTTTGCTTTCTTGAGCCTTCGATGTCTTCTCTTTGACACCCTATCATTGCGAAGAATTTTCCAGATTCTTCTTTTATCACACGTGCATTGCGCATGCGTCCCCCCTCTTGAGAGACTACCAGGAAAGGCAGATTTGGCAAACTTGCTCCCCCTAGAGAAGGCAAGAGGATGCTTTCACCCATGGGAATGTGCCCGCTCTGTGACAAAAATAAAAGGACGTTTGGCAAGGTGTTTCTGAAATGAGGAGGAGAGGTGCGATGGGAGGTATGGCAAGGTGTTTCGCAAGTGAGGACAAGAGATGTGACGGGAGGTATGGGAAGGTGTTGCGGAAGTGACGATGCAACCTTTATCTTTTCAAGAATCATTAATGAGAATCTCCCTAAGAATCTCCCTATGGCAAGGTGTTGCGGAAGTGTGGAGGACACATATGACGTCACATGTGGCAATGTGTTTCTGAATTGAGGAGCACAGATTTAATTCTGTTTTCAAAACTTTTTCTGTGAATCTGCCTAAGGATCTCCCTATGGCAAGATGTTGCAGAAGTGAGGACGATACATGTGACGTCATGTCATTCTGTTTTGAACAGTAGTAACGAGAATCTCCCTAATAATCTCCCTATGGCAAGGTGTGTCGGAAGCAAGGACGGCACATGTTACGTCACATGTGGGAATGTCTTTCTAATATGACGACAACACATTGAATTCTCGGTAAGAATCTCACTAAGAATCTCCCTATGGCAAGGTGTTTGGCAAGTGAGGACGGCACGTGACGTCACATGTAGCAATGTGTTTCGCAAATGATGACAACACATTTCATTCTCCCTTAGAATCTCCCTGAGAATTTTCCTTTGGCGTGTTTCGGAATTGACGACAACACATTTAATTCTCTTTTCAAGAATTTTAATGAAAATCTCCCTAGGCTACCTGACAACATAGTGACGTGAAAAGCTAAGGTGAAGTGAATGAAGAATTCCCGTTTGCGTGAAAAAGACATTTGTAAAGAGACGTCCTACAGAAACCGTTTCAAACATTCATAATTGATTGACAATATTTTCTAAGTTGAATGACTCCGGCGTAATGACAAAGGTCATTTTCACGCATGAGGGATAGGTGACATGACAATGATATCTTCCTAACTGCAATATCTCGTGGTTAAAATGTCTTTTGCATGACAAAAAGTTGCCATGCAATATTAAATGCTCAAAGTGAATTGCATAGTGTTCATACGCGCACATGGCGCAAATGATCAGCAGAATGAAAGTGCATTGCGAATGTAAAACGCTAAGTTGAAGTCAATCATGAATTCTCCTTTGCGTGAAAAAGACATTTGTGAAGAGACGACCGACTGAAACCGTTTCCGACATTTGGGTGTTGTTTTACAATATTTCGAATTTCAATGATTTTGGTGCAATGACAAATGTCATTTTCACGCATGAAGAATAGAAGACATGACACTATCTTCCTAAGATAACTTTCTCTTTCTTAAGATGTGTTTTGCATGACAAGAATTTGCCCTGCAATGTTAAATGTTCTAAATGAATTGCATAGTGTTCATGCGCTCACGTTGCGCATATGGTCAGCACAATGGAAGTGCATTTTACTTGCCGTGCAAAGTTCAATGTTCAAGTGAATTGCATAGTGTTCCTGCGCGCACCTTGCACAAATGATCAGCAGAATGAAAGTGCATTGTGAATGGCTGTTTCCGCGGAATGATGCGTACATGTGATGTGAACCAAACTGTCGTGCTTTGTCACTGTTGGGCACATAACCGCAGTTGCCCTGCCTGATTGCAATGTCGGTGTGATAAGTCTTTGTGTTAGTCGTAAATGGCTTCCGTTCCGCAACATGCGAGGAGAACGGAAGCCAAAGCAGAATCCCTATTTCCGCATAAAGTCATGTAGGTGAGGCACTTAACCGCAAGTGCCTTGCTTGACGGCATAAGTGGTTGTCTTTGCATTTGTTTCCGAATTGTTAGTTGTCACGGTCAAACCCGTGTCGTAGATAAGTGCTGAAATGTTCGCATGAGAAGTACCGTAGAAGACTGGCATTGCTCAAATGTTCGCGAGGTAGTTGTGGGGCATCTAACCACAAATGCCCATGCTGATTGGAAAGTAGTTATCGTGCATCATTGTGCGTCATAGTTATCGTCAGGACAACGGAAGCCAAAGCAGAATCTCTATTTCCGCATACAGTCGTGTAAGTGAGGCACGTAACCGCAAGTGCCTTGCTTGATGGCATAAATGGTTGTCTTTGCATTTGTTTCCCAAATGTTCGTTGCCATGGTCAAACCCGTGTCGTAGATACGTTAGGAAATGTTCGCTCGAGAAGTACCGTAGAAGAGTGATGTGACACAAGTGTTTGATTAGTAGCTGTCGAGGATGACTGTGGGGCTCAAATGTTCGCTAGAGAAGTGTTGTCGAAGACTGGCGTGGCTCAAATGTTCGCTATGAAGGGTGAGTGCGTCGCTCAAATGTTCTCGAGGTAGTTGTGGGTCATTTGACTGCAATGGCGTATGCCAATTAGAAAGTCGTTTATGTCATTGTGTTTGTCGTAAATGGCTTCCGTTCCGCAACATGTCAGCAGAACGGAAGCCAAAGCAGAATCCCTATTTCCGCATAACATGTCGTGGGTGTGGCACGTAACCGCAAGTGCCTCTCTTGCCATCGTAACTGTTTGTCTATGTGTATGTTGTTGAAATGTTTGTTGAAGAAGAAACGTAGAAGATTGGGGTGGATTTTAGTGGTGTTATTTTGTTGCGTTGCTTTGAATTCATAGATTAGGAACTCAAGGCCTGGTCGTTTGAGTCCTTCAATGTTGTTGGGGTCTTTTCTGAAGTTTGAGGTTGAAGTTTCCTGTAGACTGAGTTGGTGTTACTTTGCGTGTTTGCCTTAACGGGTTCTTTATTGCACTTTGCATGTCTCTTGTCGTCGAAATAACTGTCCGAGTGTGAGTCTGAGTTTGACGAGGAACAGTCATTGGGGGGTAGGACGTTCTTTGTTATGCTGGCTTTCTTTGATGGTGTCTTCTGTTTCGGTGAGGTGGATGTTATTACTTGCGGTTTGTGAGTTTTTACCGGTGACTTCTTTTTCTTGGCGAGTGGTTCTTCAACAGGATCTTCTTTGTCTGATGACGCGGGAATGTGTTGTGGTTCAGAGAAGTACCTTTCCTTTCGAGAGTAGAGCGCTTTAGAAATCCTTCTCTGTCAAGAGTGTCAGATTCAGCGGCATTTTCTTCGCCAGCTTCAAATCTTCGAGAAGTACTGGAAACAGCGCATGCCTTTTTCCCTTGCTGGACTTTGAGATGGGACTGTCACTGACGAAGTCGTCGTCTTATGCTGGGTGTTAAGAGAGATTTCACACTGGCGTGGCTCAAATGTTCGCTGTGAAGAATGATTGCGTAGCTCAAATGTTCGCGAGGTAGTTGTGGGGCATTTAACCGCAATTGCCCATGCTGATTGGAAATTCCTTATCATACGTCATTGCGTTTGTCGTTAATGGCTTCCGTTCCGTAACATGTCAGCAGAACGGAAGCCAAAGCAGAATCCCTATTTCCGCATAATATGTCGTACGTGTGGCACGTAACCGCAAGTGCCTCTCCTGCCATAATAACCGTCTGTCTTTGTGCAGTTGTTGAAATGTTTTTGGAAGAAGTACCGTAGAAGACTGGCGTGGCTAAAGTGTTCGCTAGGACTGTCATAGAAGGGTTCGTCGTCGTGTGCTGGGTGTGAAGGGACATCGGGTTTGAAGAGATTTCCAAACCAATCAAAGTCGTCCCGTTCGATCTGCCTGCGTTTGTCAGACGGTTGTCTGCGCTTTGGCGTCTCGTAGCGCGGAGGTGGAGGTGCGCATTAGTCTGCGATGTCCCCTTCGTCTTCTTAATGTTCATCGAAGTTGTCCCACATCGATTCCCTTCGACTTCGCTGCTGTCTGTCTTGCGCTCTGTTTCTGCCAGTGAGTTTTGGAAAAATGGTAGCCATGAAATAGTTCTTGAGTTCCGTGCGTTGGGTTCTGTTTGAAACTCCTTGCACCGACTGAATCGTTGGTCTTAGCGACCATGTCCGTGGGATGCCACATCAACGTGGCTGCTACTAGGTAATTGATCGCCATCAAGAACATTGTGCCATAAGCGTCGAATGCCATGTTCATAAAGGCATCCAGCTTTTGGTCGGTGTTAAGGGACTTACGGATCGAAGAGATTTCCAACTGGCATGGCTCAAATGTTCGCTGTGAAGTTTTACTGCGTAGCTCAAATGTTCGCTAGGTAGTTGTGGGGCATTAAACCGCAATTGCCCATGCTGATTGGAAACTCGTTATCAGTCGTCGTTGTCGTTAATGGCTTCCGTTCTGCAACATGTCAGCAGAACGGAAGCCAAAGCAGAATCCCTATTTCCGCATAATATGTCATACGTGTGGCACGTAACCGCAAGTGCCTCTCCTGCCATAATAACCGTTTGTCTTTGTGCAGTTGTTGAAATGTTTTTTAAAGAAGTACCGTAGAAGACTGGCGTGGCTAAAGTGTTCGCTGTGTAGCTGTTAACGATGACTGCATGGCTCAAATGTTTGCTAGGACTGTCATTGAAGGGTTCGTCGTCTTGTTGTGGGTGTACGGACATCGCCAGAAGCGTCAAATGCGATGTCCATAAAGGCATCATGGTTGTCGTTTCCCTCTATGAATTTCATGATGTTTTGCAAGTCTTCGAGACAGTGTGGACCACCTGAGGTGTTGCTCTTCTTATCAAAGCGACTAAGGCTGTCCATGAAGGGTTCCATGTTCCTTGCAAACATCTGGACGACGCGATCAGGAAAGATCTTATCACGATACTTGTCCAAGACGGCCATGTTTTTCACCATGGTTTCTGCAAACTCTGAGATTGCGTAGTCGGGTCTATTGAGCCATTCGCACGTGAAACTCTGCAGTTGGTTTAGGATCTTGTCATCTGATAGAACACCCATTGCCTGACCAAATGGGGCCATGAACGGCTTTGGGAAATGTTTGGCGTATTGGACTCCTTTCGTATGGGTGCGGTGAGATGAGTCTTGAGAGGAGGGGGTGGAAGCGTTGGAGTAATTTCTTTAAGGCATGAATGCGTGGCTCAAATGTTTGTCTGATGCTGGCGGGGCATATGACTGTAATTGCCCCGCCTGATTACAACGTCGATAAAATGTGTAATTAGTTTTGTCGTGAATGGCTTCCATCCCGCAATGCATCTGGAATGGAAGCCTAAGCAGAATCTCTATTTCCGCATTAAATGTCGTAAGTGTAGCACGTTTCCGCAACTGCCTGAATTGCCGTAATAGGTGTTTGTCTTTGTGTTTGCTGTTGAACTGTTTATTCACGAAGTAGTGTAGAAAAGTGACGTGGGTCAAATGTTCCCTGAGAGGCTTGTCCAGAATGACTGCGTGGCCCAAATGTTTGCTGAGAGGCTTGTCCACAGTGACTGCGCGGCGAAAATGTTCCCTGAGAGGCTTGTCCAGAATGACTGCGTGGCTGAATTATTCGCTAAGAGGCTTGTCCAGAATGACTGCGCGGCTCAAATGTTCGCTGAGAGGCTTCTCCACAATGACTGCGCGGCTCAAATGTTCGCTTAGAGGCTTGTGCACAATGACTGCACGGCTGAAATGTTAAACGAGAAAGTTCCTTTTTTTTGGGAGACTTGAGTGTTTTCTTCCGTTGCTTTGAATTCATAGATAAGGCACTCAAGGCCTGGTCGTTCGGGTCCTTCGATGTTGGAGTCTTCCCTGAAGATAGAGGTTTAAGTTTCCTGTAGACTGAGTCGGCGTCTATTGGCGTCTTTGCGTTGACGGGTTCTTTATTGCACTTTGCCTGTCAGCTGTCGTCCACGGAAGAGTCGGAGTCTGAGCTTGACGAAGAAGAGTCATCGGGGGGATGGACGTTCTTTGTTTTGCTCGCTTTCTTTGGTGTGTTCTGTTTCGTAGAGGTGGGTGTTACTACCTGCGGTTTGCGAGTTTGTGCCGGTGACTTCTTTTTTTTTCTTGGCGACTGGTTCTTCAACGAGATCTTCGTCTAAAGATACGGGAATGTGCTGTGGTTCAGAGGAAGTACCTTTCTTTTTCAGAGTAGAGCGCTTGAGAAATCCTTCTCTGTCAAGAGTGTCAGATGGAGCGGAATTTTCTTCATCGGCTTCAAAGATTCGAGACGAACTAACAACAGCGCGTGGCCTTTTCCCCTTGGCTGACTTTGAGATGGGACTGTCAGTGAAGGGATCGTCCTGTGCTGGGTGTGAAGGGACATCAGGTTCGATGAGATTTCCAAAGCAATCAAAGTCGTCCCGTTCGATCTGCCTGCGTTTTTCTGACGGTTGCCTGCTCTTTGGAGTCTCGTAGCGCGGAGGTTGAGGTGTGCTGTAGTCTGCGTTGTCCTCTTCGTCGTCTTGCTGTTCATCGAAGTTGTCCCACATGGATTCTCTTCGGCTGCGCTGCTGTCTGTCTTGCGGTCTGTTTCTGCCAGTGAGTTTGGGAAGATGGTGGCCATGAAATACTTCTTGAGTTCCCCGCGTGTTGGGTTCTGTTCGAAACTCCTTGCAGCAACTGAATCGTTTGTCTTAGCGGCCATGTCCGTGGGATGCCAAATCAGCGTGGTTGCTACTAGGTAATTGATGGCCATCAAGAACATTGCGCCGGAGGCCTCGAATGCCATGTTCATAAAGGTATCTAGCTTGTCGTTTCCCTCTATGAAAATCATTATGTTCTGCAAGTCTTCGAGACGGGGTGGACCAGATGAGGCATTGCTCTTCTTATCAAAGCGAGTAAGGCTGTCCATCAAAGGGTCAATGTTCCTTGCAAACATCTGGACAACTCGTTCAGGGAAGATCTTATCACAATATCGCTCCAGGACGGCCATGTTTTTAACCATGGTTTCTGCAAACTCCGAGATGGCGTAGTCGGGTCTATTGAGCCATTCGCACGTGAAACTCTGCAGTCGGTTGAGGATCTTGTCATCTGATAGAACACCCATTGCCCGACCGTACAGGGCGATAAACTACTTTGGGAAATGTTTGGCGTATTGTACTCCGTTTGTATGGCTGTTGTTAGATGAGTCTTGAGATGACGGGGTGGAAGGCTCGGTGTAATTCCTGAAAGGCATCTTGAGAGCAATCTGAAACATTGTGACAACATGTTAAATGGGCACATTTAATGTTGATGTCATTGCCATCCCATTTGTTTCCTCGGAGTGTCAATGGTTCATCAGTTGTTGAGATTTCATGGGTGTCAAAAATGCCTTTTTTGCACTCGAGACAAGCCAATGTACGCTGTTCCAGGAGGCACTATGGCGCAGTCAAGCCAGAGAAGTAATTTGGAGATGGTCGCGCCCTGGGACTTGCAGATTGTCATGGCATAGCTAGGCATGAAAGGGTAGATTGTGCACCTGTTGTCGTCTTCCTGAAGAGTCGTGACAGGGTGTGTGAAGACGTTTCCATTGCTGAGCTTCAGAATGACGGTTCTGTTCTCGGAGTTGATGACTGACGTTTTGTCCATTGATCACGCCGGCTGTCTTGTCTCGGTTTTCCGTTATCATCACTTTCATGCCATTGTAGACGTTGAACTTTTATTCCGGTGTGCCACACAAGTTGTCTGAGACGACTTGGTTTCTGGAGAAAACTTGATTTAAGACTACTTGGTTGACTTTGTTGGCTGCTGCGCACGAGACTGTGAGCACTGTGTGAGAGGAATTGTGTGAAACTGCCTCCCAGAGTTGGTGTGGATTTGGTTGATCGTCAGTCAATATCAAGTTGGGTCTTTGGAAGTCATCGAGGAGTCGTTGAGTCGGCATTGTAAATTTCACGTGATTCAGAAAGGAAGAGTACTCTGGATCGCTGCATCTGAACTGCCTGTACAAGGTGAAAATCGGTGTGTCTTTTCCAAAGGTGTGGTCATTCAAGATACTGGGCAATTGTCGCACGCGCCCACCCACCGTTGTCAAAAGCTGTTGACACTTATCACCGGCCACGATGAGGATGGGTTGTCGGCTGAGTTTGTTCAGAGTGCCAGCGATGAGTTGGAAGTTACTTTGAGGTATCATTGAAGTTTCATCTATGATGATGACATCAGTGGAAGACAGGCCGTAATTGACAGTGTGTGTTTCTGATAACTGCAAACTGGAATATTAAACAAGCTGTGTACAGTATCGGCTTGGATGTCATCGCCAAAGAGAAGACGAAATTTGTTACTTAAGATGGCCAGTGGTGCGGCGACGGTGACATTCTTCTCGTCTTTTAAAAGCTGAGGACTTGGCTCTTTCCCGTTCCAGGCTTGTCGAGAATGAGATGGATTTTGTTCCAATACGGTTCTGATTCGTCCCTACAGGATGCGGCGTGTCTTGATGAAAATGGAAAGTCTTGACAGGCCTGGCCAGATAGATAATCGTCTCGATCTTGGACAGTCTTCATGATGGTTTTAAGAACGGCTTGTTGTTGAGCTGACAAGGGATACAGTGCTTCTGTCATGTCGCAGTGAAGGTCGTTTATCTCTCTAGGAATCACTCTGATGGACCACAGACGGTAGACATTGCGTAAACTTGCAATGTAATTCACCACGGTGTCAATGAAATGGTTTTTGTGGCTTCAGCCGACAAATGTTTGCGAATGGCTTCCTGCTCACGCCACAAATCTGGATCGAGGTTGTCTGCCTGTACAAAGTACTTGATGCAATCCGGAAATTCTGACTCCAATGGATGTCGGATGCTCTTTTCATTGGTGTGTGCGTGGTAAAGAATAATGTGCTGGTAAAAGTAGACGGGATTGAAGATGGAGACGGTCTTCGTACCAACAAGTGTAACGCCACTTTTGTATCTCCTGGGCGACGCTTTAGTGTGGTCAAACTCTCTGAGCCACTGTAGAAAGCTGAGATCAGAATCAGTGGGCTGTCTCTTCAAATACTTTTGGTACGTTCCGTTCGTTTCTGCAGCATTGGGAAAGGGCAACGTGATTCGCCTGGTTCTACAGGCGGTCCAGGCGATCTTCATGGACGTCATAGACAACACCATTTCAGGTTCCAGGGGCCGAAGAGTTCTGAGGAAAGAGTTGGCCGCTTGGAATCCTGAAAGATCTCTGCTGTGTAAAGCTTCGGAAGTGCTGCCGTTGTGACACTTGGAGACGTAAGAGGAGACATATCTCAGGATCATGCCACGGTCGTTTGGACATCCGTGCGACACTTAAGACTTCCTAAAAGAGTGGTGATGTAGGCTCTGAGGTTGACAGCCAAATCCTTTTTGGTGCATTTGAAGACTACCGTGTGACCATTCTCTGTTGGCAGGAAGTGATTGTCTCGTGACTGGACTGGCAAGACGGTCTTGGCGGACTTCTGCACTTCTCTCACTAGGAAGGCTTCCTCTAGATTTTGCCACGGTGTTGTCGCGTTGAAGAAATCTGTGTGTATCTGTGACACGTCTTCCAACCAGACCAATAGATCTAAATGTACTGTTCCCCTATCTTGGAATTGAAAACGGTAGAAATAATTGACAACGTTTCTGGAAAGAGGTTCACTCTGGTTTGTGAATACGTGTTGGCGCCATCTGTTGGTGTTGCAACCACAGAGGTACCCGCCCACCGGTTGTTCTAATACGTGAGAAATGTGAATGGTTTCGGCGAGCGGTATTTCAGTGGGCCCTCGACCGGAAAGTTCTCTGAGGTTGTCTAACCATGGCGGATAAGGAAACGTCCACTCGTATGGACTGATGGTAACGAAGAATGACGGGTAGCTATGTTGGCGGACTGCGTCAATGAGAAGGCGATGCTGCCACTGCCAATATCCGTAACTGAAAGTCTTCTCATCCAGGCTGGTGGCTGGTGAGCATTTTAGAAACAACCTCAGTAATTGAGTCCAAAAGGGCCTTGACCTTGTCGTACGATTTTGCTTTCAAAGCGTTGGATGCTTCTTCAAATTTGCCAGCACTTGAACGGCATGGTCCGGCTGCTCTTGGTTTCCCTTTCTCTTACAGGCGTAACTTTCTCGATGAGCCTTTTATATGGCTTGCTCGACAGCGGGACTATTCTCCTCAGAAAACCGCTTAGCGAAACTGCCCAGACGATCTTTGATAACCTGCGTAAGGTTATCGGTTAAAGCACCAATAGACTCGGCAACGGAAGACTTAATTAACCCGGTAATGGAAGGGCTGACTGCAGTTCCCGAGTCGCTGCTAACAGTAACAGTCGAAACCGAAGATCGTTGCTCCTGCTCCTTGGGCATAGCGACAGCTAAAGCGAAACTGTGGGTTGTAGGCATTCACAGACCGAAGAATGAATATGAATGAACAAGACACTTATATAACCGTATGCAAACTACTTAACACCACTTAAATACTGAGGCACAAACAGACACAAACACCTAATTAACCGTATGAGAACGTGCAGAAAACAAATATCTGATAAACTGCGTACCGCAGATATTTTTGCATTCTGTTCATGGTGATCTCTTTCCTCGGATACAGTAAAGCTTCCCTCAAATTCTTCTACCATTCGCGACAGCTTGGGGCCTGCTACCATCCATCTTCTTTGGGCTGCAGGATTTTCAGTGACATCAACTGCTCCACTTTGGCCTTTTACTGAGGCATTCTCCTGCTCGTGGGCATGATCAAACGCTATGGAGGAGAAAGCTCTGTTGGTCTTGTGTACGACAAATGCACCATCGCTGAAATGCTTCTAACACATCTGGGTGCTTAGAGGAGAGAATCTGCATATCCCAATAATGCACAGCCAGCCACCTAGCATAGTTTGTGTGGTCCATTGCAAACAGCCAAGTTAGTATCTGTCGGATTGCGTCAACATAGAGTGCAAAGTTGGGTTCTCTGAAGGCCCTCACAAGGCGTTGACAGGTGACCTCTAAATGTAAGACCAGTCCCCAGAACAGAAAATTACCATGGAAAGGCTTGACACCCTAACATCAATAAATTCTCTTATTCTTCGAAGGCCTTAAATCTGAAATCAAGGATCGACTTCTACTTATTGGCCAAGGAGTTGAAAAAGTATATCTCAAAAGTAGACATCCAGACATCAATAGCTCCGGATCACAGCTTAATTTATTTGTCGCTTAATTTGCCTCAGGAAACTCCCAGGGGCCCTGGCTTTTGGAAATTTAATAACACCTTACTAGAGGACAAAGAATACGTCGAAAAAATTCAAAGAATATTTAGAATAATAATAACAATATTTATATAGAATTACGTGAGAAATATAAAACTGTTCTTGATAAACAAATGCTCTGGGAACTTTTAAAGATGGAAATTAGATCTACAACCATCTCCTATACCAGAGGTAAACGGAAATTAAATAACAGACATGAATTGGAAATCAAGAATACATTAAACAATCTAGATGATATAATTTGTAATAGTGATGATCTTCAAAACATTGATCAAGAGCTAAAACTATATGATGACCTCAAAAAAGAGGTTTCAATCATTGTATGAACGCAAAGGGGAAGGTGTGATGTTTAGATCGAAATGTGGTTGGCTTGAAAAAGGTGAAAGGCCGACTAAATATTTTTTCAATCTTGAGAAGAGAAATTACAACAAGAAGACCATTTCGGAACTTGAATTGGATAACGGAGAACTTATATCTGAGGAAAAGTTGATCTTGCAAACAATTGAGTCATACTATAAGGACCTTTATACATCAAAAACTTCGGCGACCCAGTTTTATTTTGACCAATTTAGTCAAAATGTAGAAATTCCACAACTTTCTAATGAGGAACGAGACAAATTGGAGGGTCCTTTAAGCTATGATGAATGCAAACAAATACTGAATTCCTTTAGCAATGGAAAATCGCCCGGAGAAGATGGTTTTACAGTTGAATTTTACAAAGAGTTTTTTGACATAATAGGGGAAGATCTTGTCGAGTGTGTCAATGCTGCCCATGAAACAGGGCAGCTATCTATTTCTCAACGCAGGGGTGTGATAACCTTAATACCAAAAGAAGAAGAATCATTACTAAGTTTAAAAAATTGGAGACCGATTACACTTCTCAATGTCGATTACAAAATTGCGTTGAAAGCTATAGCGAAGAGAATTGAACCTGTTTTACCCAGTTTGATACATCCTGATCAAACGGGATTTATTAAAGAGAGGTATATTGGAGAAAATATCAGGCTTATAAGCGATCTTATGGAACAAACGATGAGCCTTTTATATGGCTTGCTCGACAGCGGGACTATTCTCCTCAGAAAACCGCTTAGCGAAACTGCCCAGACGATCTTTGATAACCTGCGTAAGGTTATCGGTTAAAGCACCAATAGACTCGGGAATGGAAGGCTTAATTAACCCGGTAATGGAAGGGCTGACTGCAGTTCCCGAGTCGCTGCTAACAGTAACAGTCGAAACCGAAGATCGTTGCTCCTGCTCCTTGGGCATAGCGACAGCTAAAGCAAAACTGGGGGTTGTAGGCATTCACAGACCGAAGAATGAATATGAATGAACAAGACACTTATATAACCGTATGCAAACTACTTAACACCACTTAAATACCGAGGCACAAACAGACACAATAAACACCTAATTAACCGTATGAGAACGTGCAGAGTGATATCATTGTAGACAAACTGATTGTTTGATCAATCATTCATACCAGAAGAAACCGGGTAGAAATATGGAAAGAAAACTAAGGGAACAGCTGGTATTTGTTAAATTAAGGGTGTCCGCCTTATATGGGGTCTGCTTAACACAGGTTTCACTGTAATAAAATACATACGTTCTTTAGTTATTGGTACTAGTGGTATCACATGGTTGCCCAGGGAATCTGCGTCGCAAAGGTCCCTTGGCACCCAGAAAATCTTTAAATCCAGTCAGTTTTTCCACCTCCGCTATATACCGGGCAGCATAGAAAAATGATAAAGCTCTTAGAACCGGTGCTAGGGTTTCGGTTCTGTGAAGCAATAGTGACAGCGAATTGAATAAGCAATTCCCATCACCAGTACTCTTCAGGGGTTCCAGTTTTGCATTAATTTCTTGACCTTCAACAGCAAAACGGTACCTTTTATTAAACAAAGAAAAAAGTGTTCTGATAGCCTTTTTAGGTTACCGGTAAGAGAAAACTGGTGGAAGAGAAAAATATTTTGTCGTGGGTATGCCCAAAGGCCCGGGGGGGGGGGTGGTACTCCTTAAAATGGGCTGTGCTCTGCCGAAAGGGGTACCTTTGTTAGGCTGGACATGAATCACTAGGTTTCACATCTACAATAGGCGACAAAAATAGTTGACACACTCTATAACAAAAACAGTTTTCGTGACATATTTATCACTGTATCTTTCCTTTTACTACACTCTGCCGCATTAACCCCCGTCCCCCCATCCAATGTTGTAGGATTGTAGCGACAGACCTGACGAAAAGATACACAACATTGTCTGGGGGGTGGGGGTAGGGAATTAGGGGGGTGGGGCTGAAATGCCTCTCGTCCCGAACAAAATGGGGTTCAAAATGACAATGTGTCAACAATATTGTCGCCTATTGTAGTTCTTTCCTACCTTTCTTTTAGCGCACCTCATTGACAAATATAGTGGCTTTTAGTAGCAGAATGGTAACTTTTGTTGATGCGAAACTGAACACTCATGGCGTCGTAGTCACGTTTCACCTTCCTTTCCAAAGTGAAATTTGAACTTTGAGTATTCTCCTCTGAGAAGCTCTCAGTCATCCAAAAATGGTATCAACTAGTCACGCTTGCTGTACTGGAGGGTATATAAACCAATTTAATTTCACCAATACCCCTATAGGAAACAATTTGGAACAGTACTGTGGGACAGTTTCTTGTGTCGAGAAAACTCGACATCCGCACTGGAAGTCAATCGAATGTCAAGTTCACTCGACATCAGCAGCGAAGGAGTTAAAGTGAAATGCACTAACTCACTTGATATCGATGTCCTCCCTGGTAACAGTAACTCTCTTTTTTCTCCTAAATGTTGGTAAGAGATATTTCACTTTCTTGCAAATCCCGATAACATCTGCCCACTGAAATTCAGCCACCATCTCCTGTAGAAATTCCAGAAGTTTTTTCCTTGATCTAAATAGTTATTCTGAAATGATAGAATCAGTCGCATACCTTAAAAACGAAGTCCTAAAATTAAAAGCGTGAACGAAATATACAATGGCACCCAGTATACAATTTCTGCATGTTGTTTTCTGATTTACTTTTTATTTTAAATTAAATATTTCGTGAATTAAAATTTAAATGTGAGTTTGGAAAGCCAAAACTGCGTAATATTGGCACTGTTGAGAAATATTATTTTACTATTTATAGCTAATATGAAAAAATATGTATTTTCAAACTTTTTGCCAAAAAAGAATTGAAACTGAAAATAAAAAAAAACAATTTGAGATGACTGTACCAATCTCGATATATTAAAATTCTTTCATGGTTTCGAGGCTTAGCTGGGTAATAAAACAAAATAAATCATATTAAATAAATAACTTATTTTGCCTTATTTCCTTAAGGTGGCTCGATGGTGTTTTTTTCTGTGCCGACCACCTTTTTTCAATCTTGTATTTGGATTTCTTAGTCATTATTTACCTAAATACTCATGGCACACACTTACTAGGAAAAGATTGAAGTTTCCATTTCAGTTGTATTTTTTGCGATCGAAGCGTCCTTGGCAACGATACGTTGCTAGGCGTAGTTTTACTTGTGAGGCCGCCGTCGGCCTGTATGAGAAATTTTGGTAACTCGCTCTTGGGGACTGAAAGAGTACCACAATGCACGCATTTTAGCCAAGTTTGGTTAACTTCTGTGAGAGGATTTTTGAATGGCGCGAGTTTACTTATTTTAGGGTTAAATTTGGTAAAATATCAAAGTTTGTTGTATTTCACCCCAAACTGAGAGATCGAGGACCTAATGTCGATTTCAACTTTACTCATTCATCAGAACAACTATTGTACCTTATTTGTTTGGCTCTTTTGGCGGATTGACGGTTTTCGATTTTTCCCTGTGCCGAGTTATAATAATCAAAATTTACGATGTTTTTGCAACAAACGAGCAGAGAATCTTCTGACCTCGCTTATTTTAAAAATCTGAGATAGAATTTCCCAAGAATAAGCGAACTATAAATTTGGACCTTCTTTTACTTAGTCTCCAAATTTCGTGTTGGTTGAAATGCTGTGAGACTTGTACGCTGAACGTCGAGTTGGTAACATGCGCGCTAGTATTTTCAGAGATTTCTTGTTCTCCGAGATGGTTACAATTCATGATCTATTCTGCATATTTCATTGTTCTGAAATGACACCTGCACGCGAATTCCAGTCTAGCACGGGCGGAACCAAAACGCTTGATTAACTTCCGAAGACCTGCCGATTATGGTAATTAAATCTTCTGTTAGACACGCTTATTGTAGCGTTTTTCACGTCTTTTAATAAGGGAAATAATTGCTGCCTTGACAGTGAGTAAAAATTTCTGTTTTCTGTTTGCGGCATGAAAGAGTTGACTCTCAAAGGGCTTGTCTACACCACGTAGTCGGATATTTTCGAATGAACGAAGATCTTTTTCCACTCAAGCGTGGTCATTTTTAGTCCACTAAAATAAGACTTGCTACAAAAAGCATTTGCTCAAACATTTACTCTAACAGCGAATTCAAATTCCATAATACCATACAACTGCTCAATTGGCGATCTGTTGTCAAGCTAGCCTTCAGGCAGCAACTACAGCTGCCGATTTCAATTTTTCTCCTATACAATTTTAGACGAGACGGTGCACAAGGCTATTTACAAAAGTGAGTGTTTTTTTCTTTAACATAACGACAATAAAGTTAATTTTTCGATATCACGCCTACTCCTTAGAAGAAAAAAAACGTAAAATTTGAGTGAGAAACTTGAGGTGTTTGCTGACTCTTGGCTTTGATTTTGCATTTTGCAGTTCCTCGAAACTGGTTGGTAGTGCTAGTATGCACAGAATTCCTCTTGACCCTCCGTTACTGTATATGGTCTGTATGGTCTCGAGATCCAGGCCCCCTTTTGACATCTTCTCTTTCATTCCGTCGGAAACAGGGAGGTTTTGGAGGGTGGACTTTCTAGCCTTTGCTGCCGGTATCATATCCATATTGTGCTTGAACTTGATGCAGCTGATAGCCTGGCTGATAGACGCTTCCCCTTTTGGATCCAACTTCAATTCAGTAAATATACGCGCCAGCGCTTGTACGTCGTCTTTGGCGTCGTGGGCGTTGAAGGACTCTTTAAATAAAGCCTCATAAAGTGATGAGATAGACTTCGATTTAAGACCATTGAGGCGACTTCCTGGGCAATGATTGTCAAAGAATCCATGAATACAACTCCTAGGCAGGAAAATGAGCCCCACAGATTGTACCTCAATATCGCGTTCAGCAGAATTTGGAAGTCGAACCGGTCCCCATTATGAGCAATCAGCAGTACTCCGCCAGCATTTTCCCGCAAAAAGGAAAAAGGACAAATTCTGTAAGACCTTGACATTGGCTAACAGCTACCAGATCTTTACCATTCTTGCAAATTACTCTGCTTCCGTTCCTGTATTGTACGCTTATGCCGTGCACTTGAGTCGCTGAATCCGCAATTCTCCTGGTGTCCCGAAGAAGAAAACGCTCGAAAGTTGTCCCGCCATCAGGCTGAATGCAAGCAATCTGCAGAATGTCAGACTTTCGTTCCAACCCAGTGGTCTCTAAATCGAAAAACATTACATTATGGGGCGTGGCACTGGGACTAACTGTCGCGCTGGTCTGAATACTACTTTCATTCACATGGTCGGAAAACTGGTGGAATTCTTCGCGTGTTAGAGTGGTTTTCAGGTCGTTGGTGGTGCCATTTGTAACCTCCATCCGCATGTGTATCCCTACCCCTGACTCGTAAGACACACCTTCGTGCACCTCAAGTGATTGTGTTTTCTGCGTTCGCCGTTTCTTCCTGTTTCTTCTATTTTTCTTAAAGACTCGTTGAGCTTTTCGTTTGGAATCTCTATCTTTTTACTTTCCATTACCTCGGAATACTTAGTTGTTATGGTGCTCGAACAAATGCCAAGGTCATTTGTCACAGCTGTTATGTATCCATAACCTTCGTTGAACTGTGCGATTCCGGCTGCAGTTCGGAAATCTGCACTTTCCGAATCGCCATAGTGTCGCGCTTTGGGAGCTTTGCTTGAAATTATGCCGTTTAAACATTCATTCCTTTGGCTTGATCCAGCTGGGGCTAGCTTTTTGGCTGCTTCTTCAGTCAAAAAAGGACTCAAAGCATCTTCTATGCTGGCGCGTAAGTTTTCTCCAGTAAGATCCTTTCCACCTGGTAAGTCGCTGTGGCTGTAACTTTGTGGGTCCGTGTTGTACTGGCACCAATTGCCGATTGCTTGGTGCTCCCCAAAGGCGTGAGGCACAATGGACTTCAGTTGCTTCTATAGGGAAGTGGCGTCATTCTGGTTTTGCTTTATGCAGTAAGTAAAACACTTCTGAATATATGCAATCACAACTGGGTTGAGGCCTTTGACTTTTCCTTTACAAGCGTGTAACCGTGATCCTAAGGTTCTGCTTGAGTGGTTGACGTCGCTCCACTTCTCTATGTCGTAAGTCAAGAGTTTTCAGGTGGCTCGGTTGTGCTGTCGTCATCCCCAATGTATGTCGAATAGCGTATTCCATCTTTGACAGCATCTTTAAAAAGCTCAACTGCGACGCTACTCTCCATACTTTTAGATGACCCTTCGTGGTTTTTCCTGCAGTCATGCGGGGCGGCCTCTTCACCTGCTCTCTGTGCTACTTCGCAAACACGGCACATTGTGTTACGAGTCGAGTAGCTCAGCACTTTGCCCGTTTTGACCCCCACTGCCGTCCCAACGCCAGATGACGAGTCGTAGCGTTTCCCTCGTTTTCTCCATCCCATATCATACGAGACGCCAACATCCATCACGTCATTGTCTTCGTTGTCACGTGACAAACTCTTCTCTTTTTGGGTGTTGGCTGCACAGCTCTCCCTGACAACTCTTTCTAGCGCTTGGCCACATTTTCTCTCAGATGACTTGAAGCATGAACTTGAAAGTGATGGCAAGGCGAGGGTTGACATCAGTCCTCGGTAATGAGTGTGTCCGAGACCAGCATGCAATGCCCCAAGTCCGGCCTTGGTATTAATGTTGAAGCTAGGAGGGCCTCTACTTCCAAATCGGTGTGTTTCCGACGGTCGCAATATATTTATTTCTTTGCAGAGTCTACATCTCACTTTTAGCACAGGACACATCCCGCTTAATTCAATGCTTTCGCATATATTAGATAAGTCCAAAGGACCATTTTTGCAGTGTTGGCATTTTGAGAGTGCAGCTGCTAGGATCTTAGGGTTCATCACAAAATCTTGATCGACAATTTGCCATTTGAATCATTTACACACTCGTCCTAAAAAAAACGGGAAAAAATAAACAAACAACACTTAGTAATTGAGGAATACTTTTTTTTAAAAAAATAGGCTGGGTTTTTTTTCGCTACCTGCACCGCTGATTGACTTTCTGAGTTCAAAGAAACCACTTCAATACCATTTGGATCATTTACACACTCGTCCTTAAAAAAAAAACGGAACAAAAGTTCAACAACTAAAATGATCTGTTAATAGCTGCTTGTATTCCCAATGCTACGATGCTTCATTTCTCGGTTATTAAAAATTCATAACATGAAAACATATCAAAAGTTCTTATTTCAAAATAGTATGGAAAAAAACATGAGGAGAAAATCCATTTCTTCTTTCTATGGTTAAAAGTGAGTCCGGCAACATAATGATAAATTATGGCATTTTCAATTCTATAAAAGTATCATACAAACATACCTTACTAGTTTCAACTTTGCATGGGTTTGACCTGTTCATTTTCATCATTTCTTTCCTTTTTTTTCGTACCCGACTTGTTAGCGGCATGCTCTTGCTATTTTTAGGTCAATTACGTGTTTAACGTTGATGTTCAACAGCTCACCTGTTATCTCATGAACTCATTGCCAGGACTGATGAATTACCATGATCGGCAGGTCTTCGGAAGTTAATCAAGCGTTTTGGTTCCGCCCGTGCTAGACTGGAATTCGCGTGCAGGTGTCATTTCAGAACAATGAAATATGCAGAATAGATCATGAATTGTAAACATCTCGGAGAACAAGAATCTCTGAAAATACTAGCGCGCATGTTACCAACTCGACGTTCAGCGTACAAGTCTCACAGCATTTCAACCAACACGAAATTTGGAGACTAAGTAAAAGAAGGTCCAAATTTATAGTTCGCTTATTCTTGGGAAATTCTATCTCAGATTTTTAAAATAAGCGAGGTCAGAAGATTCTCTGCTCGTTTGTTGCAAAAACATCGTAAATTTTGATTATTATAACTCGGCACAGGGAAAAATCGAAAACCGTCAATCCGCCAAAAGAGCCAAACAAATAAGGTACAATAGTTGTTCTGCTGAATGAGTAAAGTTGAAATCGGCATTAGGTCCTCCATCTCTCAGTTTGGGGTGAAATACAACAAACTTTGATATTTTACCAAATTTAACCCTAAAATAAGTAAACTCGCGCCATTCAAAAATCCTCTCACAGAAGTTAACCAAACTTGGCTAAAATGCGTGCATTGTGGTACTCTTTCAGTCCCCAAGAGCGATTTGCCAAAATTTCTCATACAGGCCGACGGCGGCCTCACAAGTAAAACTACGCCTAGCAACGTATCGTTGCCAAAAACGCTTCGATCGCAAAAAATACAACTGAAATGGAAACTTCAATTTTTCCCTAGTAAGTGTGTGCCATGAGTATTCAGGTAAATACTGAATAAGATATCCAAATACGTGATTGAAAAAGAGTGGTCGGCACAGAAAAAAACACCATCGAGCCACCTTAAGCCTGGGAATTTTAATATATTGAAATTAGCCTCTTATGTTATTCTATCTATTGGAATGAGGGTGGGTTCACTGGCGATACAATTTAATATTATCTAGGGGACTTTGGTTGTATTATTAGCTGTATGTATATTTATAAAAAAGATAAATGTTAAACCTAAGGTTTTTTTGGCTATCCAAAATTGTACAAAAAGGTATTTATCAACAAAATTTGTACAGCTTTGATAGACTGCCAAAAATGAACTAAACTATTACGAGCCACCTGTAATGCTCTCTCACTATAATTTGCTGCGTGAATTGTTACTCACTTCTAAGGAAAGAAGTATGTTTCAAAGTTTCATGAGCCATTTTTAAATCTGCCATCTTCCCTGCCATCGTCTCTGTATGCTTTCTAGCATCCGTTGGTGTTGCCTGGTCTGTCCTCGCCTCTGTAGGCAATCCAACATCTGTTGGTCCTGCCCGGTCTGCCACCGCCTCTGTAGGGAATTCAACATCCATTGATGCTGCTCGGTCTGCCACCGCCTCTGTAGGCAATCCAGCATCCATTTGTGTTGCCCGGTCTGCCACCGCCTCTGTAGGCAATTCAGTATCCGTTGGTGTTGCCCGGTCTGCTACCGCCTCTGTAGGGAATTCAACATCCGTTGATGTTGCTCGGTCTGCCACTGCCTCTGTAGGCAATCCAGCATCCGTTGGTGTTGCCTGGTCTGCCACCGCCTCTGTAGGCAATTCAGTATCCGTTGGTGTTGCCCGGTCTGCTACTGCCTCTGTATGCAATCCAACATCCATTGGTGTTGCCCGGTTTGTAACCGCCTCTGTAGGCAATCCAGCATCCGTTGGTGTTGCCGGGTCTGCCACTGCCTCTGTAGGCAATCCAGCATCTGTTGGTGTTGCCCGGTCTGCCACTGCCTCTGTAGGCAATCCAAGATCCGTTGGCCCTGCCTGGTCTGCCACTGCCTCTGTAGGCAATTCAACATCCGTTGATGTTGCTCGGTCTGCCACCACCTCTGTAGGCAATCCAATATCCGTTGGTGTTGCCCGGTCTGCTACTGCCTCTGTAGGCAATCCAACATCCCTTGGTGTTGCCCGGTCTGTAACCACCTCTGTAGGCAATCCTATAGAGGTGGTTGCTGCTGTACTTGTAGAAGATGGTGATGTAGTTACCAATTCCTCTCTAGCATAAAAGGAATGGTACGATTCTATTATTAAGAGGAGGTTGCGTTTTGGGAGTTTGGAACCTAGAAAGTAGAAAGAAGAATTAGAAGATCAGTTTAAAAAAAATTAAATTCTGCTCTTTGACTTCGCTTACGTAAATACAATTCATTGACCTTTCTGAAGCGGTTTTTATTTAAATTCTATTAATTAAAAGTGTTTTTTTTCTTGAATGAGATGCATTCTCAAGAAACACTACATCAAGGCCAGCATGGATCACTTTACTTCAGGGATTTACCCTGACAACAACAGAAATTTCAGTTCTATTTCTTTTTGGAGTGTGAATTCGTGCTTTCAGAACTTTTTTTGAAGGCTAGTATAGCTGTCCAGGCTAAAATACAGTGTTTTCATGATTATGGGAAGGAGCTTTCTGAAGAAAAAAAATTGCCGAAAGTGATAAAAAGCAAAGAAATATTAAAAAGAAAGAATGAAGAGACAAAATAACTGTTAAAAAATTCAAAATTTTACATGAATGGCAATTTTGATTTCTTGACCACTAAATCAAAACGACCAAAATCGGCTACATCCATCCTTGCAATCCTGCATGCATGCTATGTCCACATCTGGTGATATGACATGAAAATAAGGTTAGCGAAAGTTTATTTTGGTACTTCCTGTGCAAGGCGAGACAAAACGAAGTTTTTGAGGCCACCAACATGGTCTGTATTCCTGTTTCTCCCAATTAGGATTAACATTTCCTATGGTATAAAGTAGATAAGTATCCAATCAAAGATTATTCAGGCGATCATTGTTTACTTAAATAGGCTTTCATTTATCTCTCGTAATTAAAAATTACTGAAAGTTACTAAGTCTGACAAACTTATAGATTAATTGATAGTGTCTGCACCATGTATTCACGCAGGATTCAAGCAGGATTCCTGCCATTTTCATTTCAAACTTGGCACAATACGATGAACAAACAATCGGGTGATTTCAATGACATCAGGAAAAATTGCCCTGCAGCACTTGTACAGAGATGTCGAAAGGCACAGAAAGGTACTCTGCTCAGACAGCTTGATAACAAGTTGACTTCGGCACTGAACGCACATGGCAATATAAATTGTTTAAATGCTACGTGGGTTTGTTTGTCAATCAGTTGCCCAGGCAAAATTTGCTCATTTTTGCAGCAAATTGGGCATTTATTTCACTTAATATGAACCAAACTTTCCACACAACATCAATTTAAGGACTGAAAAAAGCATATAAATCACTGTAAAGCCTGGCAACTGCGACCTACAACAACAATTTATTGAGGTATTCCCTTGTCCCTATTCGGCCTGGGCTTTTTTGGAGTTCCTGAGCCTGGGGGTTGTGCCCCCCCCCCCCCCCCCCACTTGTAACTTCAAGAACATTAAGGCTATGACAATGAAACATAGAGAGTACATAGTACGTCTAAAACTGTCTCCTTTGCGGTCCGCACAATGGAACGATGACGTCATATGACGTTGTTATTAGGTAATTAGTTATACGGCCGCCATCTTGGATTTCTGAAATTTTTTTAATGCCTCTTAACCGTCTGAATTGACTCAAAATTAATCAAAACCAATAAATAAAAGCTAAATGACGTAAAAATATAAGTTATTCCAATAAACATTGTTTCTCTTAATTCAAAGTTTTCTATATGCTCGGAATCAAACAATTGGTAACGCAATTCTCTATTCGTTTGAATGGTTGAGATCACAGGTTACTGCTGCTGAAAAGTGATGTTGTCCAAAAATAACAACTCAATGGTGAAAGTGGCATGAGATTCCCCCAGCAGTAACAATACTATATTTTGAATACAGGTCATGGGAATTACAAAATTGATTACAAAACATGAATGTTCAAGATGAAGCAACAGATTCTCTGCAAATACCATAAGCAATATATAGAGACGTGGATGGAGAATTCTTAGGTTAAGACCAGGACTTAGGCCTTCATGACCAGTTAGCGCCTTTAAAAATCTTGAAATCAAAATTAATTTGTTGATGAACATTCTCCTTACTGGTGTCAATGCAGTTCACATAGCCATATAACTACAGTGAATTTGTATTCAATTTCCACAAACAACTAATGTTGAAGGTGATCAGGTTCTCAATTTGTATAATCTATGTACTTGCTCGTACACTGATATTGTGAGGAGATTTAAGATACTGATCACCGTTCCAATAGTAAATGTGAAGCAGCAATGTTTATGTGTATACATGTATACAGTTGCTACACATTGACATTAGCTGGTCATGATTGCTAACAGAAAATTTTTTTCCTAACAAATTGTTTTTATCCAAATTGTAAACAAAAATTCTCCTTACTAAACCATTCGAATGTTATTTCTTATTGAGCTATTTTATGAAGAATACTGTAAACTCAAGATACTGTATACGTATACAACTCACTGTTTCATTCACAAACAATGCTACATCATGATGTAAATGTTGTATACCGGTATTTGGGAAATAATTTCCACCTGTGTGATCTGTAGTTTTGATCATTTAAAAAGTTGCTTAGTGACGTTAGTGACAATATCAATAAATATCAAATTACAGTGTGTAGTAAGACTAAGAGAATAAGTTTTCAGTGTTTGATTATTCTCTAAGTAGTTTAGCTGGTGATTAGAACTACATTTCTTAATCGCTCTTCTTCTCTGAGCCTTTCCTGTAATCAGTGTTTGCTTTTCCCTACCATATCAGGTATGAAAGATATTCGTCACAAGGTATTTAGCTGATCGTGTAATTCTTGCTGTCTCTCGTTGCGTCTACAAACACAATAATTTTGTCCAACACTTCCAGTCGGTGTCGCCTATCCTGAGTGCTTTTGTTCAGAATTCTAAGGCAGCATTTTGTCAAGGCGTTTGAACTTAGTCAAACGGTGTACCTAGGCTGTTCGAAGTCTTTGTAATCTATGCTCTTGTTGTCTCTTCGTTGCTCGATCATGAGCATGCTGAAATTCAAGTCACTGTTCAGCGGAGTTTCGGTGGTTTATTTTCTCCACTTGAGGAATCCAGCGTTGTGTTTGCCGTTCTTTCTCATTTGCATCAGAAATTGGTTGTGTTTCACCGAGAGTAAACATTTTTTCAGACTATGAGCAAGGGAAAATGGCCGCCGGCACGGCCTCCATGAATAAACACGAGTACGCCATTGTCAGCGGTTGCAATTTTTGTTGCCAGGCAACTGCCGGACACCATCAAGTATATTTATATATATATATATAAATATATTTTTCGCTCGAATTCACGCGGCTCAGCTCCCGAGGGATGACAGATTTATTAACCTCGCTTCGCGAGGAATAAAATAAATAAATAAAAGGAAATACATCATTTTTGAAAGAGAAAGAAATATGAGAAATAATTATTATAAAAAGCTTAATTAAATTCGTTTCTGAAATATCTCGTTTCTATAACGCATACATTAAAAAAAGTAGCAAGTTAATAATAATAATAATTGTGAATGTTTATCGCCTTCTCTACCGGTGGTAACGCAAGCCGTGACAATTGTTCAATTGTTCAATTCAAATATGAATTGCAACGATATTCTGAAATATCTCGTTTCTATAATGCATACATTAAAAAAAGGAGCAAGTTAATAATAATAACGATAATTGTGAATGTTTATCGCCTTCTCTACCGGTGGTAACGCAAGCCGTGACAATTGTTCTCAAATCTGTGACTTTAAAGTTGCCTCCAGCAGGTGGAAGGCATACTGGGAAGTTGCTGATTTCAGCAGAGGAAATGTTTGACGTAGGTTGTAAACAGCTACCTGGAAGAAATTTGCAACATAGCCAGTTTAGTCAAAAGAAATATGAATTGCAACGTATCACAAACTACTTCATTACGTGAAATTTAGGCGACAGCCTTTGTTTCGTACGCATGAAGACTGGGATTCGAATCCTTGCCAGTGAACCATATTTTCACATAATGTAGTAATCTGTAGTAGGTTATCGTATGAAATACTCATGCAATTTAATAAAGAGAGAAAAAAATGACGGTCTTGAGCTGGACTTGAACTCGCGCCTCCCGACTTCTAGTCCCATCACCAAACCACTCGACCACCGAGGAACTATGCTTTGTTATCTTAATATAGGAAATTAACGGTCCTGTAAATTAAGGTCTTCGAAATTAACGCAACTTAAATTGACGCAAATTGTCTACTTGTTTGCTTGCTTGTTAAACGGTTAAACGTTTAGATTAAACGACTTTTCAAACGCTTTTGTAAACGCCTTTGGAGGGAAATTTGAACGCTTTTTACTAATGTGCATGCAGAAACGTTTCAAACGACTTTTCTAACGCTTTTAACGGCTTGGTTGGAAATTCTAACGGATGTTCTAATGCTTCTAACGATTTTCTAAACAACCGGCTAACGAACGCTTTAAACCGTTAAACGGAAAAGCGTTAATGTACATTTTCCCGTGGAAGGTCACAATTATTCCCATAAGTGGACACCAAAGGAAATTAGGGTGGATGTCCCCTTACGGGAAAGTAATGCGCAGTTACGCTGTTGCTGTAGTAAAGCCTAATTTAAAAGATTGCAGTCTGGAAACCACAGCCACAATAAGCCGCAGCCTCGATTTTATGGACCAAAGCGCCATTTAACGCCGCATTCTTTAAATATTTTGTGGTGGGCAAGGTGTCAAGTCTATTGTCTCGAACCAAGCAGGATAACGCATTAAAAACACTGAGCCATGTCTTTTAGCTGTCATCGATGTTCATTTCAACTCTGCACTTAACCCTGCTTATTCTAAATACTCACCAAATGCAATGATTACTCAAAAAACGGGAGAAAAGGTTACACACCAAGCGTCCTTGTTACGTGCATACAAAGGTTGCGAATAAAGACCGTCAGTCATTTTCCATGTATCTCTGCCCGTTGCACTGGCCCAGGGATCAGTCATGTGAAGGCCACTCTCTTTGTCCGAAATATGCCATGGGTCTCCTTCGCCTTTGGAGAACTACTCCTCGCCACCAGAAATAGTCTTGTTATGTTGTTCTCTTCGAGGTAGAGAAAAAAGTTTGAACTAAGACCTCCAAACTTTTACTGGTAATGATGAACATTATTAAGTACTATTAAATTTGTTCCTCATTAGAAACGGTTCCTTATGCATTCAGTGAACTAGTCTTTTAATGGAGAAAAATCCGAAGTATACAATTACTTAAAAGAATTATCTCGATATGAAAAAATCTCCATTTTGCGGTTTTATACATGCTCCTTAAGACTCACAGTTACATTAGCTTTAACATTTGATATGATCTGAACATTTTTTGACATTTTTTCTGGAGGTCCAACTGGCCCCGCGCCGTAGTTTCTCAATTGTCATTAAACTTGCTGTTCGGTCTGTTCCACAATACTATCTGAATTATTACTGGTCGCTTGGGTCTCGTTATCTTCGTGTCCTTGTTGTTCGTCTTCTTGTGACATTGAATGAAACAATTCTGCTATCGTTTTCATGTTAAATGTCGGCTTCTTACAATTTGTGTAGTGTTTCTCTAAAGAAAAAAAAAGTACTGAATCACTATTAAAGCTGACTGACAAGGTCAGTATTGGCTATTGCAGGGGAGCTGTAATAAACATTACCGATTGCCGATTGGTTATCGGCTTTTATCTTCCAAGAAATGATTTAAATTCGGCCAGTTGCCAAGAAATGAGGAATGAGAAGTGATACTAAAATAATTACGATTTGGGAACTTTATTTAGGGTCACTACTTTGAGGCACACTCCACACTTTACTTTTAACTCCGAAATAGCCGTGGAATGAAATGTCGTCTCTATATCTATAGATAATAAAGAAAAGTATCAAAATCCTTACTTCGTGAAAGGACATAGCAAGTGCTACAAGGTAGTATAAATAGGTATCCTGGAAAACATAAGTAATTGCACTGAAATGCCGTAAAACACTGCTCTAAGTAGTGTAAATAATTGACAACTAAAAGTGTTAAAAATACTTCAGTAAATGCATATAACCCAAAACCATTGCGTCAGGTATAACTACATAACTCAGACTAGTACAGACTGGAATTGGATCCAAATTATACGACCATGCTTTTTATTTTCATCAGAGTCTTAAAGACAACAGACAGTTTACAATAGCTTACCACTCTTAAATATTTCCCACAATTCAATTCCTAAGCACGAAAAGACAAAAAAGGTCTCAAATTCGACATAGGTTGGTTATGCTCTTCTTTCTTCAATTGTACCTTGAGGTATAAATGGTCCCCAGAAAGAGAACCATTTATAAAATATCGTTTGGGGCAAACCAAGTACGATCTAAAACCAGTCGTGCGAAGTGCCATAGACACCGTATTTCATAAGTTTAGACAAAAGAATATCATGATCGACGGTGTCAAAGGCTTTCTTTAAATCCAAGAAAATGACCGCGTTTACTTTACCATGGTCAATATTGTAAGCCCAACTATCAGTAGCTTCAAGTAATGCAGTGACTGTAGAATGAAGAGATCGAAATCCCAATTGGTGGCTAGAAGTGAGTTTGTATTCAGTAAGGTGATTATAGAGTTGATCATTAATGATTCTCTGGAAGACCTTAGCTACAACTGGAATTACTGAAATTAGGCAGTAATTATTTAGATCTGAACGATTACCCTGTTTGAACAAGGGGACATCTTTCCAAAGTTTCCATTCATCGGGGAAAATTCCAGAAACAATAGATTGGTTAAAGATAGTACAGAGAGATTCAGCTATTAAATCAGCACATTCTCGCAAGAGTGTCGCAGATATTTTGTCCAAGCCAGTAGATTTTGATTTACATAATCTCGATAAAAGTGGAAGGATCTTGGAGACGCTTGTCGTTTTTAATTAGAATGTGCAGTGACCAGTGTCAGCAAAATAATCCAAATGTGAAGAATTATCTTCATTGGCATGAATATTATTTGCTAACTTAGGCCCAATAGAAGAAAAATGATCATTAAAGACGTTAGACAGCTCACGAGAATCATAAATAGAATTTCCACAGGGGAGCTTACTTTCATTTATGACAGAATTGTGTGATTTCCTAGACATAAGCTCATTGACAATTCGCCAGGTGTTACGTGGATCACCTTGGTACTCACTGAGGGCATGCTTATACTAACATTCTTTTGCACGTTTAGTTTCATTGTTTACCATATTGCGAAGTGTTTTGAATTTCTGCCAGTCGTTCGCATCACCAGAACGACTGGCTTTTAACTTAAGGATATCTCTTGCATGCAAACGCTTTTTAAGTTGCGAACTTATCCAAGGTGATTTGCACGGGTGAACACGTTTATTACGTAAGGGGGCATGCTTGTCAACACAAAAAAGGAACAGTGTTTTCCAGGCTTCCCACATATCGTTTGGGTTATCATAATTACCTATGGTCTGCCAATTTTCATGTGCAATATAGTTAAGAAAATTAAATGAATTAAAGTTAAAATTTTCTATAGGTAACTGTAGTATGGTCCCTCAAGTGAATCTATAGAAAGCTTTTGATAAGCATAGATAAAGCTGTGGTCGCTGATGCCTATATGAGACACTCCAGAACATACAATCCCGTCAGGACGATTAGTAAAAATGAGATCAATCAAAGTTGAAGATGATTCAGTACAACGAGTGGGATCAGTAATGAGTTGCCGCAGGCTGTAAACATCAGCGATGCCGGAGAGTAAATTTGTGTTATGGTCCAATTGAGGAGCAGCTAAGTTACAATTCAGATCGCCCATAAGATAGAATTCAATATTCTCCGTGTCGATTCTACCAATGAGCGATTCGAAATGTGTAAAGATCTCAACGGAAGAATCAGGCAGCCTACACCAGGTTACCACGAGAAAAGGCTTTGATCTCGGTTTACGGATTTCTATACAGAGATTTTCAAGTTGGTGAATACTCAGGTCAGGTCGCAAGCAATAACGAATGTGCGAGCGAACAAAAACAAACACCTCCGCCAAAGCGGCCATTTGTTTCTCTGTCCTGGCGAATAATTTCATAGCCAGGAATGTAAACATCACTATCCTTAACCGAGTCGTCAAGCCTAGTCTTGTTAATTGATAGGACATCAACAGGTGTGTCTGCAAGCAAGATTCTCAACTTGTCGATATGTTTCACCAAGCTGGTGACATTCAAATTAGTTAATTTGAATCCATGACTAAGGGTTAGAATGAGAGAGAGAAAATCAATAGACTCATGCTGCACTTCACAGCACTAGTTATTCAAATATCAATACGAGTTAAAAAGTTACTGGACAAAATGCTCACCCCTTTTCTATTTAAATGAAGTCCACTCGCATTGAGACACGAAGAGTCTGTTATTATGAGGAAGGAAGCACCATCCTCGATTAGAGCAGAACCTTTTGAGCAACTTGTTAATCTCAGTAGCCTTTTAGCTGTTAAACTTCATGTGAAGTTAAATGCTTTTTAAAGGTTGATTTCTTTTCATTTTTGGTACTATCACACTGATTCATTGTTAGACTGAGTTGCTGCCTCTGCGAAGAGTATACCCGAAATTGAAACAAGAAATGATGTTTCATAATTTGACTTGAATTACACAATGGACTTAATTGTTAATTATTGGATGAGGTTGAGTACGATAGGAAGAGTTATCCTGGCCAAGGTTTGTATTATCTTTAACAATAATTGTTCTATTACTGAAAGTAACGACTCCTTGAAATTAGCAAAAAAGAGGAAACTTGGAGAATTGCTAAGTTATCTTGAAGGTGTGTAGTGGAAAAATATATTTCGATGGATTTTTTTTTCGTGTTGAAGTTACAAGTTTGGTTATTTTGTAGTTTGACTTTCCCGTTTCCCTTGCTGATTTGACTGAATAGTGCTCTCTTGGTTTGGTTTGAAATATCTCGTCCAGCTTCACAAGTTGGTTACAACTTTTGTATTCGACCTCCTGTCGTAACAAGGTGGTACAGTTTTCGAGGGTCCACGCCCTAGGGACTCTACAAAAGAGATTTTGTAGAGGAGAAATGTATAATGTAAGATAATATATAATGTAAGTGGTACGTTACTTTTTCTCCTAAAAAGCAGTAGATAACAAAAATAACCACTTTATTTGTCGTGAAATACAATATAAGAAAAATGTTTTTCGGTCTTGTTATAAGTAAAGATATTGAAAAAAGATTACTGAAAATAAACAGCTACAGCTTGTTTTTGTGAGTCTACATGCCAGATTTGTTATTATTACACTTCAGAACTAATTCTCCAATACAATTTCTGCATCGTGCTCAAGTGTCTATCCATAAGATTTCTATAATGAATGAGGAACTTTTATCTGGTTAACAGCGAAATTGAAGTTATTCACCACAGATGCTGCTCATTCATCTTGGGAAGGATAAATCAAAACTGGCGTAAAATTAATTCCCCAACAGCGCTCACTGCGCTCTCACTGATTTCTTCTAGCAATAAAACTGTTTCCCTCCAAAAGTTTCTGAGCAGGGAACATTGCAAAATGTACGACGTTAAAAGCATCCACGCCAAGGGGACGTGCAGGGTGAATTTGCATCTCAGGGTTTGTTTGAAGGAAGACACTCCTGATCCTTAATCTGGGTCAATTATATTTCCATCTCTGTTGAGTTGGACCTAAAGGGGAACAAAGCTAATAGATATTTTTTCATCACTATAAATGCTTCTTTTCATAGCTAGTAACAGTGAATTATAAGAAAAACTACACAACATGGAGCACACTGCAGAAATACAGCCCTTCTAGATTCGGTCAGTGTAAAACGCAGACTGCAGACCGGGGGTAAAATGCAGACTGAGAGTAAAATGCAGACTGCAGACCGCAGACCAGGGGTAAAATGCAGACAGAGGGTAAAATAAAATATTAATAACCCTAACCCTAGTCTGCAGTCTGCATTTTACCCTCAGTCTGCATTTTACCCTCAGTCTGCAGTCTGCGTTTTACACTGACCGGTTCTAGATTGTATACAAGGCTGTGCTGCTCTCATCTAAATTTTTCATTCGGCTCAATATTTTGGAGAAATCAAACTTAAACAAAGACTGTTACCCGTTACGCCTTCACGTCAACACTGTTTCACACGGAAATCACTTCAGCTATTTATGTTCAAAAAAGATACTTGAAATCTCATATAATGCATTGACGAAAACAAATGTAAAGAACGTCATAAACTAATCGGGTTACAAAGAGATACATCGATTATCAAGCCTTACTTTCTCTGACTAAACTTGAACTAAACATGCAACACAACGTAAATACTATTGACGAAATCAAGAGTATACATGCTTAATATATACGTAAAAGTAGCATTCTCTGTTTCTTTTTCCCACAAATCCAAAATTGATAAGGCACCTATTTTCCTGGTTTTCTTTTTTCTTTCTTTCTTTTTTTTAATCCAGTACACTCCCTGCTAACCAAAGTGGGGAGACATAACAAAAAAAAACGTCGTTTCCACGGCGTTTCCCTTGCTTCCATCCCCTCAACTTTTCATGGGGTAAGAACACTCTCCGAAAGGGATCAATTTGAAACCAAATAGTACTGCAATTCATCTTGCATTTTTGAGCTTGCATCCTTTTTTCTCTCAGCTGTAAAAAAAAGAAAAAAAGGAGATATTTCTATTCTTTTGAGGTTCTGGTTTTATTAATTAACACGCAATTTTCACATGGCACAAGCACGGACTGCTTCTCCACCATTCTGGGTTGAAAAACCTCTCAGAGGAAGGAGAGGAAATGGCAACACAATATCACTCGATTCACTCAGAACTCAACATGTTTAATAATGCTCGCCATGTGATACAAAGATGGCCGCCAACAACTCTATCCATAATGCTTTGCGGTTTAAAACATACGCATACATGAAGTATTAATACAGGAACACTACATCCCTTCCTTTCCACTATAACTGTATAGATGTTTTGACACTATTATGGTTTTAATTATACCACTGGTTAAACAAATAAAATGTCAACAAGAGTTCCTAATGTCAACAACAATTTCTTACAGATGCATGAAGTTGTCTCTTAAGGTTTTCTCAAAACATAATCTTTAAGTCTCTCCGGTAGTTTGATTGTCCTCTTTGGCCTTGAACACTCTAAGTCAGCAGACTTTAAGTTGGACGTGTCTGTGTCTTTGCCCTTAGTGTCCATGTCTTCAATCTCAGTGTCCCCTGGGTCAAGTTCTACTTCATCAGATGAAATATATGGTTTTACCCAAGAACTGTCTCTTCTGTACACAGCTCCTTCACTGGATTTCACAGTTACTTGATGTTTATCTTTGCTAACACTGTGTATGGCTCTGGCTCAAAGTTTGGCGCTAGTTTTCCAGTACTCTTAGTGTTCTTTAGCAGTACCCGATCTCCTGGAACTATCGAACTCGGTAACGCACCACGCTTTCCATCAGCATAGGCTTTCTGTGTTAATTTGTGACTCCAGTCTCTGTCCCTAATACTCTCATTAATCACTGACTTGTCTGGTCTAAACTCTGGTAATTTGGTTTTGATCTCCCTGCCAAACATCAGAAAGGCAGGCGTTGCACCTGTACCGACTTGAGGTGTTGACCTGTATGCCAGGAGGAATTTCGGCAGTTCTTCCGTCCACCTCTTCCCTTCCACCTCTGTAATCTTTAGGGTCTTCAATAGAGTCCTGTTCTGCCGTTCCACCTCGCTGTTGACTTGTGGCCAAAGCGGTGGTGATCTCCTGTGCTCAATTCCACACTTGTGTAAGAACTCCTCGAATTCTTTACTCACAAATTGTGGACCCTTATCTGTCTTGAGTGAATAGGGGTATCCAAATTTAGAGAAGACTCCTGTCAAGGCCTTGACTATCTTGGGTGTGGTTGTTGACCGCATAACTACCACCTCGTAACAACGACTATAATAATCAACCACGACTAATAAGTTTCCTCCGCTGGGCATTGGCCCCATAAGGTCTGCTGCGACATCTTGCCAAGGTCCAGTAGGCGGTTCGGTTCTCTGCATTGGTTCAGGAGGTGAAAAGTGACCCACAACCTGACACCCATGACAGCCTTTGCACATCCGCTCTGTGTCGCTGTCCATTTTAGGCCACCACACCTTGGTCCTCAGCCTACTCTTCGTTTTGACGACAACCTGGTGTCCTTCGTGGGCTGCTTCCAATACCGATTTCCTGAGACTCTGGGGTATCACGATCCTATCTTCCCGGAGCACTAGTTTTCCTATGGTACACAGTTCGTTCTTCACGCATACATAGCCTGGCGTCTTGCACTGCGACCAATCGCCTGTGTGGATGTACTGGCGCACACTTGCTAATTCTGGATCGTTCTCTGACTCCCTCTCAATCTCCCTTGGAGTCAAGGTAGCCGGTGTACTTTCTTGGGCAAGAAATCTGACGATATCCTCTTTCTCACTGCTGGGATCCTTTGGAGTGGCCTGGTTCAGACGGGACAGCACATCTGCAATGTTTGTCTTTCCAGGGCGGTACACCACTCGGTAGTTGTAACACTGTAGGCAAAGTACCCAACGTTCAATCCACGCGGATGGTTTGGATGTTCTGCTGAAGATGCACTCCAGGGGTTTGTGGTCTGTTTCTAGCTCAAAATCGCGCCCATACACGTAGAGGTTCATCCTCTCGCATGCCCAGACTAGAGCCAGCGCCTCCTCGGTTTGTGCATAACGCCATTCAACCTCTGTAAGATTTGTCGAAGCATATGACACTGCTCTCCATTCACCATCTTGCAATTGCAGCAACACCGCTCCCAGCCGATCCGGCCCCGCATCCGCCACGATTCTTGTCTTGCAGTCACCCCTAAAGTAGGCAAGCGCATTTGCTGATGTCATCAGTTGTTTCAACTTCTCAAATGCGACCTGCTGTTCATTGCCCCAGACAAAGGGCTCTTCTTTCCTGTGTAATTTCCGTAGAGGTTCTGCCACTTGTGAAAAGTTGGGGATGAACTTTGATGAGTACTGCACAAGCTGTACAAACGACCGTACCTCTGACGTATTCTGCAGCAGCAACTGCAGCAACCTTCTCCTCGCTTGGTGCAACCCCTTCATCACTAAGGTCATGCCCAAAAAAGGTCAATCTATGCAGTCTGAACCCACACTTCGCACCTTCCAGAGTCAGTCCCCTCTCCCTCAGACGCTGTAGAACTGCGTGCAAATTCCGATCATGTTCTTCCAGGTTTGCTCCATGTACAATCAGATCATCTGCAATATTCGCTACTCCGCGTATTACATCCGATATGACTTTCTGGTACTTTTCTGGCGCAGACGAGATCCCGAACATGAGCCTTTTGTAGCGGTATAGGCCTCGGTGGGTAAGAAATGTTGTTATTAGTCTAGGAGCTGATTTTCAAATAAGTCCTAGAAAACTAAAAACGTAGCACCCCCACTACACAAAAGGTTTGTCTTTATAATATGATAGACCGATACCCATGCAACATTTTTAGGGTGTTCGTACTTACGAATTGTGGGGTCAGTGATTGGCTACGGGATTATTTTTGAGGGGGGTGGGGCCCCTAAAATTGTGCCGCTCTGAAAACTGTAATGTCTTCTTTTGTATAGGAAACTGATCATATCTTGAGATATACTCGTCCGTTTGTTATCAAATTTGGACAAAGTGTTTATCTCATCAATTCCATTAACCAGGTGTGTTACATGTGCGTCATTCGTTACCATGGCAACGGTTGGTACGGATAATCAGTCAGCAAGACAATATATTTAAAACTGTCTGTTCCACAACAACAACAGTTGTTACAAAAATTTCAAAAAGCAGTGTAAATCGTTTCTTAATGTAAAGAAATAGTACAATGACCTAGTTGAAAAGTTATTTTGTCGCAAAATGGTTTTGTGAGTCAGTGTTCTCGGGATTGAAATTTGAACACAGCAGAAATAGGTCCTAAGAAACCAGTGTTGGTAGTGTTTTAAATGAATCGTGTCAATCTAAAACTTTCTCTTAAACTGTCTCCACTTTGGTCTTATTAATTATCTATTTCTTACTTTGTATTTTATTGTAAGTATCAATTCGAGTCATTTGCAAATCTATTGTAAGTGACGATGATGGATCGGATCCCTCAAACAATACCTTGCAAAAATACCTTTTTTTCATTTTCTGCTTTTATCCCGACCGTTTTACATTGCTATTTCCAAAAAATATAACACATTTGATATGCGTTGGCATTTGTGTTAAACATTCCGTTATGTCTTGAAGTTCCGTTCCATTCCCTGTTTTCATCCCATGATGCTTTGCAAAATTTTGGAGACTCCGAGGGCGGCCATGTTGGATTTAGTCTGAGAAAGTTTAAGGTAATTTGCTTGATTGTGTTGTGTTACCCTTAGTTTTACTGGCTTTTTATATTGAATACAAAGAGAAGAAACGTTTCTTAAAGATTTATTTTAAAAAGGAAAAAAAAAGTAGCTGTAAAACATCTCTGCTCGATCTGTAAGTACGGACTTCTAAAAAGTGTTTTTTAATAACTACTAACTTCAGTTGAACACATGCAAAATGGACCCTAGTTTGAGAGGTTTTTCTGTTCGGAGGTTGTTTTGCTATCTTTAAATATGGAAGGTCTCCTGCAGTTAAATATATAACAACAAAATAACTTTTATTTAATTTTAATAGCTATGGCAAATAATGACTGGAATGATACCGAAGAATGTCTGGAACTTTTGCCAACAAAGAGACAAAAAATGGTAGACCAAAAAAGATGCATCGTGTGCCAAAAGGATGCTGCAGACATTTTAAGGAGAGCTTCAGATAATAGTATTGCAGTTTTTTTGTCCGCTGCTAAACAGAGAGATGACGAGGTATATCAACGTCTGGTATCTTCAAAGGATTCAGTGCATTCAATGGAAATTGTATGGCATAACAAGTGTTATAAATCATACACTAGTAAAAGAAATTTAACTTATGTCAACACAGGTAAGGCCACGGCTTGTAACACAGTCAGCTCATCTCAGTCTTCAGAAGCAAGGTCTTGCAGATCTGGGAGATCTCCTATCGATTGGTCACTTTGTTTGTTTTGCCAGAGAGTAAAACATAAAGGCTGTCGAAATGTAATAAATGTTTGTACATACGATGCTTGCGAAGCAATCAGGACTGCTGCACAGAGAAGAAATGACAATTCAATGTTAATGAACATTCAACACGTTGACCTAATTGCCGCTGAAGCAAAGTATCACAGCGCATGCAGAGCAAATTACGTGAGCAAGTCGAACTTAAAGTATCATGAGCTCAGAGAGGTGGACAAAGAAAAGGACGAATATGCTCAGGCATTCCAGCATCTTGTAGAGCAAATAACTCCCAACATATCAGCTGGCAAGGCATACGACATGACGTCTTTGTTGTCGCAGTACCAGAACATTTTAGAAAGAAATGGCAATGCAACTTCAGCAAGTTACAGAAGTGAAAAGTTAAAAAGGAGATTGCAGGGACACTTTCAAGAATCCATTGTATTTCAGAAGCAACCAGACCCATCGAAGCCAGAATTAGTTTACTCTAGCAAGATTTCCTTGAAATCCATCATCAATGAAGCAGCAAAGCAAACACCCATGCAGGAAGAGAACCCTTTTCCAGCACAACGAGATTGTGGGGAAAATGACAACACCAGAATCCTCTACCATGCGGCACAGATACTGAAGATGGACATAAAGGGATCCAAAGGAATAAATATTCAGCCACTGTGTATCGACGATGTATCTCTGAGTAAAGGGAAAGATATCATGCCGGAAACTCTCTACAGTTTTCTTTCTTGGGCATAGCGCAGCCAGAGAAAATTGGAGATAACTGCACTATTGTTCCGTCTTGTCAAGATCCAGATGATGAAAGGCGCGTACTTATGCTTGGCCAGGATTTGATGCATGCAGTCACTCGCGGAAGAGTGAAAACGCCCAAGCATATCGGGCTCGGAGTCACTCTCCATCACGTTACAGGCTCAAAACAAATAGTAGCCTTGTTGAACAGGATGGGACATTGTTCCTCTTACGATGATGTGGAAGTAGTGGATACAAGCCTGGCAAAAGAAATTATCAAGAAGTCAGAAGGCTCTGGAGTGGTTATACCATCCAACATCTCACCTGGTGTGTTTGTTCAGTGTGCTGCTGATAACAATGACATAAACGAAGAGACATTGGATGGAAAACAAACGACTCATGCAACGACGCTAGTTGTTTATCAAAGAGGTCATTTTGGCCCAAGTCCAAGACCCACAGTTCATGGTGATCATTCGGTTAGAAAGCGATCATTGGATTCATCCGTACCCAGCCAAGACATCCTTGAGTGTAGTGTAGGTGGAAAACGACCTTCAGTCACGGAATTTCTCGGTGAAGTCAAAGAAGAATGGTACCGATGCCCATTCGATCTTCGATCTGCAGTTGATAGAAAGGATTTAGCTTGGTTCTTGTTGAGGCGTGATCCAAGCAGTTTGTTGTCTGAAGATTCCTGTAAACAGAAACAAACCATTCCAGGGTGGAGTGCGTTCAATTCGATAGTTTCGTCTGTGACACCAGTGCCATCTACAATTGGTTATTGCCCGTTAATATCTGGTTCGCCAACGGAGTTTAGCACAGTGTTCACGGTCCTTAAGGTTGTTCAAGCCATGACGACAAATTTAGGACAAAAGAACAATGTTGTCACTTTTGATCTTGCCATTTACATGAAAGCAAAGGAGCTACAATGGCGTTTCCCGGAGGAGTTCCAGGATACAGTGATTAGAAAGGGTGGATTTCATATCGCCCTGAACTATCTTGCAGTGATTGGAAAGAGGTTTCAAGATTCTGGATTAGAGGACTTACTAACAGAATCTGGAGTGTATGGCATTAACACAGCCTCGAATGTGCTTAAGGGAAAGACTTATAACCGCGGAGTGCGAGCCCACAAGATCACCAAGGAAGCTCTGTTGCGATTGCAATGGGACGCATTTGTCGCTTGGGTATCAAGACAGACCCCAGATACATCGTTACAGTCACTCAACGAAGATGAAATCTCCAATGTTATGACCAATTGCACAGCAACAGTCACTGCCAGCAACCAAACGAAACTGACAGAAAACTTCGAAGTCCTATGTGGAATGATGGGCAACATCCAAACCCTCTTTGACCAGTTTAAAGAGCAAACATGTGAGAAGTCGCCAATGTTTAAATTTTGGGACAGTTACATAAAGATGGTCCTGATCCTCTTGCGGTTTATCAGAGCAGAAAGGGATGGGGATTGGCCTCTTCATCTTGCAGCCACTACAGAGATGCTACCCCACTTCTTTTCTATGGATCGTACCAACTACTCTAGGTGGCTTCCTGTATACCTCGCTGATATGCAGAAACTACCTGTCAGTGCTCCAGAAGTTCACCAGGAGTTTATCCAAGGCAACCATCCTGTTAGCAGGTCACGACAGCCATTCAGCCAAGTCTGGACCGATATGGCGTTGGAGCAAAGTGTTAACCTTGATTCCAAGAAAGGAGGTGGCATCATTGGTATATCACAGAAGCCTGGGGCATTGGAGAGATGGTTCTTAACAGCACACGAAAGAGCAGCCCTGTCGTCTGCAACAAAAGGCATGTGCAGAATTGGAGACAGTGATAGAGTAGGAACTCACAAAGAAGGAGGAAAAAGGAGAATGGATAGAGATGAAAAGGATGTTCAGAGGCTTATAACAACAATCAATGAAAGAATGGCGAACCCATTTACAATCGAAAGCGTGGTCGACGAGGCATCAAATCCCTTGACAAACCTGGCCACAGGGGTTGTAATGCCACAGCAAGCTGCCACCTGTCTTCTGAATTCCGAAAGTGTTGGAAAGGAACATGCAGATACATTCATTGCTACCAGAATTAACAGCAATGATGTTAGCTTTTGGGAGCCATTGAAACGCTTAAACCTTAAAACGTTTGCAAGCTTTTCAAAAAGGGCACAAGCAAAATCCACCGACGAAAGGATTGTTGCTATGAGTTCAGACCGAGATCTCTTTGCAAGACTGCTAATAGCTGCCAAGTCAAGGGAGGTAGATCTACGAGATGTCCTCTCCTATGAGTTATCTTCGGTCCCCTTCTCGTTGGCGCATTCTGATGGTACACTTAGAAAGTGCACAAAGTCACAACTTCTCACAGAATTGGAGAAAGTAACAGAGGTTCTACCTAGACTACCATCGCAAGATGACACAATGTCCACAGCACATATAATTGACGTAATGGCGACGGTCCAAGCAGCAAAATCAGCAGGGGCCCGCACTTTTGGAGAATTAGCCAGGAAATACTTTCAAATCATCACTGCACCACTGAGTAAGAACAACTGTAACCGCGTAGATGTTGTGTTTGACCGCTATGACAAGCCAGATTCCATTAAAGGTGGTGAGAGGAAAAGACGAGGTGCTTCATCTGGGTTTGAAATAAAGATTACAGGGCCCAATACTCCTACACCTAAGCAATGGCAGAAGTATATCAATAACCCCAAGAACAAGGCAAGTCTACAAGTGTTTCTTAGTGACGTTTGGTGTGAATTGGCGCAGTCAAACTTGAAGCCTGGCCAGCAACTTGTGTTAGGAGGTGGATTTCAGTGTGAGAGATGCCTTCCTTGTTATCAGAGGCCAGCAATGTAACCTGCATGAACTGAAGTCAGACCATGAAGAAGCGGATACAAGAATGTTGGTACATGCTCAACATTCTGCATGTGACCACAGAAGAATTGTCGTGCAGTCCCCCGACACTGACGTTGCTGTGCTGTGTGTGTACGCGTATAGATCCTTGGGATGTGAACAGCTATGGTTCCGCACGGGTGTTAAGGACAAACTTCGTTATGTTCCAATCCATCATGTCGTAGAGAAGCTAGGCCCTGATTTATGTAACCTACTCCCGGCATTTCACGCACTTACAGGCTGTGACACCACCAGTGGTCTTAGTCGTATGGGTAAAAAGAAGCCATGGAGAGTGCTGAAGAATAATCCTGGCGCCCACTCAGACATGTCGCTTTTGGGAGAGCAGTTACCTCCATCAAACAGCACAATTAAGGCTTGCGCAAGATTTCTATGTGCTGCTTACACAACGTCAGAGAGAGCTGGAACGACAGCAGACGAAGTCAGGTACTGGATGTTTTGTCAAAGGAAACATAAGAATGAGAGCTTACCGCCAACCTCTAACAGCCTCCATCACCACATTGAACGTGCGAACTACCAAACAAAGGTTTGGAAACAATGTTTAGAGGCCATTCAAGAACTCCCATCTCCTGTTGGAAATGGATGGGCATATCGTGAAGATGTCCTAGAACCTGTGTTGATGTCAAAAGATCCAGCACCGAAAGGTCTTTTAGAGTTGACTGTCTGCAGATGCGCCAGCCGTTCTTCGTGCAAAGGGGAGAACCGTTGCACTTGTAAAGCTAATGAGATGGCATGCACAGAGGCATGTCTTTGTATGGGCAGCGAGGATTGTCATAATCCTTACAAGATTGAAAATGTAGATGACAGTAGTGATGACGAAAGCGATCTTAATGATTCCACTTGATAATACTCGAAAGCTTGATGTAAATATAAATTGTGTTGACAGCCTTGAACAAATGAAGTGAATTGTTCAATTCAGACAAATGTAACAAACGATGTAAAGTTTTCATGCCTTTTTGTCAATTTTTCCTTATCTCATCTTTAGTTCCACTCTCAAGAAACATTTATTCTTTGTCATTGACCAGACATGTTTGTTGTATGTTCATATCATTAAAAGATGGATTTATACAACGAATTCCTAACGATGTGTAATTACTTTTTAGGGATCTTTGCAAATAGTCGTCATCTCATTCATTCATCTTCTGATCTCACTGTTCAAATTCTTGAACCTATGTATACATTACCTACTAAAATGATGATTTCGTTATAAATAATGAACTCCAGAACCACATGAATAGAAAATAATACTTTATTTTGGGTCTTTTTTCACTTTTTACTGATTAATAGGATGAAACCTGGCAAAACATACGTTCTTAGCAACCGTTGCCATGGTAACGCATGACGCACACCTAACCACACTCGTTTCATGGCATTGATGAGATAAACACTTTGTCCAAATTTGGTGACAAATGGATGAGTATATCTCCAGATATGATCAGTTTCCTTTTAAAAAGAAGACCTTATAGTTTCATAGAGGCACCATTTTAGGGGCCCCACCCCCCTCAAAAACAATCCTGTAGCCAATCACTGACCCCACAATTCGTTAGTACGAACATCCTAAAAATGTTGCATGGGTATCGGTCTATCATATTATGAAGACAAACTTTTTGTGTAGTGGGGGTGCAACGCGACAATTTTTTTGAGGGTTCGGCTCCTAGTCTATTATTTTCCTCGACTCTTCTTCTAGCTCAACTTGGTGGAACCCCCACTGAAGATTCAACTTGCTGAATACTGTGCATCTGTTGAGATCGTACAGAATTTCCTGAATGGTGGGGATCGGATGTCGCTCACGCTCTATTGCTTCGTTGGCCCTCCTCATGTCTACGAACACTCGAATGTCCCCGTCCAGTTTTGGAGCTACCACCAATGGTGATACGCATGCAGTAGGAGTGTCCGGTACCTCCTCGATAATATCCTTGTCTAGCAAATCATCTAATTTCTGGTCGACCTTTTCCCTGAGTCCAAAGGGAAGTCTCCGCACTTGCTGAGCAACAGGTTTGACGTTCTTGTTGATGTGTAATTTAAGCTGATAATTCTTCATCTTTCCAACACCAGTGAGTATATCAGTGTACTCCTCACGAATACCTTCATCACTCGGGGCTCACTCATCCATACACCCCTCTCCACTAGCTTCACAAGCTATTTCTGCGACAAATGTTCCTACCACCTCCATTGGTTCCCTCTGACTATAGGCAAACAGTGTCTTGTCTGTCACTTTGGATTGGCACTTGATATGTTTCTGTTTCAGATTGTTCCAGGTCTCAAAATCAATCACGTTACACGATGCACCCGAATCAATTAACACCCTCTGTAATTCCACTCCTCCAACCTTTAGTGTAATTTCTCCAGTTTCCTGGTGTCCTCCGATAGCAAATGCATATCCATCTTCTGGGCCAGCTTCTCCCTCTGCTACGTGGTAAGCTTTCCTGTTCCTAGACCGGAAGTCTTCCTGATCGACACTGGGTGGTGGTTTTGTAGCTTCCTTCTTCCAACAACACACTGCAAAATGTCCCCTTGTACCACACTTCTTACATTCTTTACCTTTCGTTGGACAAGAATCATCTCCTGCAAAGTGACCAAAACGATTGCACTTGATACACCTTTGTGATGGATCCACTCCAGGCTTTTCAATCTTGCGGTTCTGTCCACCTTTCTTCCCCTTGTTCCCACTCTGTCCTCTCCCTTTATTCTGGAATTTCTGTTGCTTGATCCAGTTGACTTGTCCTGTTGGGTGTGTTGAAGTCTTATCCAAAGATTTCATCTGTTCATTAACTGCGTCAAAGGCTCTTGTAATGCGCTGTAGATCAGCTAACGTGGCATTACTTTTCTCCAAAAACTTCCTCCTGATCTTTTGGTCCTGACACTTTTCAATCAACTGGTCCTGAATCACTTCATCCACATCGGTGAACTCGCACATAATCACATTCTGTCTCAACCTGCACACAAACTGATTCACTGTCTCTCCGTTCTGCTGCTCCATTTGCCTGAATACATGTCTTTCAAAAGAAACATTTACCTCTGGTCCGAAATATTCGTCCAGAATTGCCATGACATCTTTGTAGGGCTTCAGTTCTCCCTCCGTGGCTGCAAGCGTATAGTATAGTTCCTGCAATTCTGTAACAATAATGCAACTTTCTGTGGGTCGCCTGAAACCCCTTTTGCCAACACATACAGCTCGAATGAACGCTTCCAGCGCTTCCAATGCACAGCTAAGGTGTTTGGATCTTCCCTGGGATTGAAGCAGGGTAGACTTGGTACTTCTGTTACTGAAAATTGGGTCGGTTGAGCTGCTTGACTCCCTGTTGCCTGACTTTCCACCGAGCCTCCCGTGTCACTCGTTGAGCGCGTTTCTGTATCTTCCACTCTCCTCAAAATCTCACTTCCTTCTTGGGATTTTCCAAAATAAACACTTACAAAAGCAGGCAGAATCCTGTGCTCATCGCCAATGTACTGTTCCGCGGCGGATGGCAACATAATATCACTCGATTCACTCAGAACTCAACATGTTTAATAATGCTCGCCATGTGATACAAAGATGGCCGCCAACAACTCTATCCATAATGCTTTGCAGTTTAAAACATACGCATAAATGAAGTATTAATACAGGAACACTAAAATTCAACTCGCATTCTCATGGGAGAATGGACTAACATACTTAAGGGAATTTTTAACATTAACAATGTGATACACTGAGGAACAATTCAATTTAGTCGAAATCAGTCTGTACTTACACAAATTACCTTGTGTTTTTGTCTTTTTCTTATTTGCAGTCTTGAACACGGTACATGTAACTAAGGCCATCTTGTAACTTTTCCGCTTCTGCTTCCGCTTCTTTCCGCTTCCGCTTCTTTCCGCTTCTTCTTTTTGCCCCCTTAAAAAAGAGAAAATAAATAAAGTATGGCGAGAAGTTGTGGTTGTGTTATATTATAAGTACATGTAAAAATTGAAAGACGTATACTGAAAATGCATCATTGTTAGCAGCTGCAGGTGGAAAACTTGAAATGAGTGTCCCTAAATGTACGCGTTTAATGCCCCCCCCGGTTCTCTCCCCCTTAATGCACTTACTTGTCCCCACAAAAGTTTGCATAAGTATTGTTTTCATATTCTCAAGGGACGGTTGTAAGAGAAACAAAAAAAACAATATTAATGGAAACTTTTTTCAGGAGAACAAACTGTATTACGTTTATAAATCAGGTTATCCACTGACTGAGTGACGCTAATGTTTTCCCTAATACTCATGTACCAGATAGGAGTTTATCCCGTGGACATTATATATCCAACATTTCAACAACCTAACCCTGGGTGGAGTAAGCCGCGCTCTACTAATACTAAAAATGTTTTTAAATCCCTTATTAAATGCACAAAAGTATCTTACCTTTTTTCTTTTTCCAAGTGTCTCCAGAGAATTTTCTGACAAGGAAGGAAAATAACAATTTAGAATGATATCGCCTTCGAATCTGAATCTGATATTTGAAATTATGGAGATATTTGTGACCTTCCATGGGAAAACATACACTAACGCTTTTCTGTTACACAGTTAAAAATAAACGGATAGTAAACGTATAATTGGAGCGTTAAAACGGTCTCCATGACTGTTTAAACGGATGGCCAAAAGAATGAAACGGTTTAGCAAAGTCCAAAAATGGATTGCTTAAAATGTTAAATGGTGCAACATTTTAAACGGTTGAACAAAATCATTAAACAGTCATACAAAATCTCTAAACAGGCATCTGTTAAAAACGTTTAATGGTTAATGAAAACGCTACTTATGGAGCAAACACAAAATTTTCAATCGCAAACGACTTGACTACGAGCTTTAATTGTTTTGCTTTCATTCGCTGACACTGATTTCCAATTTGCTAATGTTAAAACCTTTTCAGTAACACATAATTATATAACGCAACCATTTCGTAAAATATCTCGCAATTGTTGATAGAAAATTAGAACAGAATAACACGCAAAATCGAAAGTCCCAAGAAAAGCAGACTGAGGCACGCATAATTTGGCGAGCGAAACAACAAGAAAAAACAGAATTCTTGGAAGCACTCATCTGTATTCAGGTTTCAAATTACACTTTTGACATGCAAATTCAGTGCACTTTTTACCAACAACTACAACAACAAAAAGATATTTTCTGCTACATACCGTATTTACCCGTGTATTAGTCGATCCTGTGTATAAGTCAACCCCCTATTTTTGAGGCTAAAAACTAAGTTTTCATTTCTGGGTAAGAATTTTCTTGGAAAACTAATGTTGTATTTCTTAGAATTTTCTTTCAGGTTCTATGGATATTTGAAAAAATCACAGCAAGTTTTAACGTGAAGTTTAATATCGCGCGTACGCGAGCGTTTATGTGCAACACGTGTATATGCGGGTATTTTGTCCATAATTTTTGAAATAAGCTTATAAAATCAAACATACTAATGTAAAACGAACCTTTCTAATTGTGGAGAGGTGAAAAGCGGCTTTAGAAGACAGGCAAAACACCAAAGAAGCTCAATCAAGAATCTTTGAAAACGACTTGATAAACAAAGTGCCAAACATGCTTGGGGAACTTGGTAACCAAGCTACAAAATCGGTTGAGAACTGGTAACTAATAACTACACGTGCTTACTGGTAAATTTCGCGCGTTGCATGCAGAACGTAATCATAGAAAGAAAAAAATAGACAATTTTAATGTTGGTCATTGACTTTTTCTGACTTGGTGGCTCCTAAAGGAGCCGTTTTTGTTAGCAAGCACAAACCATGCTCACTAAAAGCCGTCGAATTCTTCCTCGTCATCACTCTCGCCGAACAAGTCTCGCCACTGCTCCTCCGTGAGCCGATCGTCGTAAACGTCTTCTGCTTCACTTTCTTCATTCGAGATAGCACCTTCTTCCCACAGAATGTCGTCTTCTGTGCCATCAGTGGAGTTGGAGATGCCACATTTCGTGCCACCATCTTCGCCATGCTTCTAAAACCCAGGGAGACACAGTTGCCAACGAAGCTGCCCTCACATTTCCAGCAGGAGTCAAGCTTTTCTCTCCTTCTATCATCCAGTTAGTCCATCTTTCTCGGATTCGGTCTTTGAATGGCTTATTGAGGCAGACATCTAGTGGTTGTAGGATGCTGGTCAATCCGCCTGGTATAACTGCAATATCTGTGTTTGTTTGGTGCAGCGCTCGTTTCACCGGGTCGGCAAGGTGGGCTCGAAACGCGTCCCAGACAAGCAAACTTCTTTTTCTCAGCAAACCACCAGGTCGCGACCTCCAAACTTTCTCGATCCACAACTTCATGCCATCTGCATCCATCCAGCCATTAGGGTGATGGTGTACAACTACGCCTGGCGGAAACTTCTCTTTCGGCTGGGTCTTTCGCTTGAAAATAACCATCGGCTTCAACTTTGTTCCGTCGGCTAGGCAGGAAAGGACGACTGTTAAGCGGGTTTTCTCATGGCGAGTTGTAGCTATGGATACAGTTTTCTGTCCTCGTGCATTCACTGTTCTCGCCGATGGCATGTCTCACCAGACAGGAGTCTCGTCCATATTGCCAATGTTTACAAGTTCGTAGTTGCCTTTCTTCCTACTGTTAAGCACAAAGCAGTGGAAGGTAACAATCTTCTCCTCTAAGTCCCCCGGCAATTTCTGAGCAATCTTCGTCTTCTGGCGAAGGGTGAGATTGTTTCAGCACAAAAATCTTGTGCACCAGTTGTTTGATGCCTTGAAGCCGGTGATGTTCAGTTCGCCAGTCATTGCAAGCGCCTTGATTTGGATCATGTTGCAGGTCACGATGTAGCCGCACTGCCTCTGCTCTTCGATCCACCTGACGAGTTTGTCTTCCATGTCTGGCCACTGGCACCGTTTTCCCCGGTTGCTGCACTTGTTCTTGGGCATACACTTGAGCTTTTCGTTGACACCAAACCCCGGCTTGCTGCACAGTTGTTCGATTCTTGAGCAAACTTCACAACTTGCAGCTTGAACTTCACTGAGTACTTCATTCGCTTGGAAGGCATTTTCGTAAACAGTTGATGTAACGCGGTCAAGACCTTCTTAGAAATGATCAAAACACCTAAACAGGTTAGTTTATTTCTATCAATAAGTAGCATTCCCATTGGTCTGTGTTTAGTTACTAGATGCAAACAACACAAAAGAACTTACCAAGAGCACTTTAATTGGTCCACGCGCATAACAAGAAAAACAAAAGACCTTACCAACCAGCATTTTATTGGAACACGCGTGTAACAAACAAAAGTCCTCGCGCTCACGCGACACAAAGGCATCGTGCCAGGTTACTAAGCAGCGAAGTTCAAAGCGAGAAAGATGTTTTTCTCTGAGCGGATTTACGACTTTATTGGCAGGAAATGTCAGCTCTTTATTCCAAAATTGTGCCAGTGAGTATTTACAACATTCAGGTTCATATTAAACAGATAAAGCTTAATGCATTTCAACTTGAACTGCTAATTTAAAGACACAAATCGCTAAGCGAAAAAACATTGTAACCTGTACTGTCGTTTATTGGATGTTTGTTAACAAATAAAGACAATTATGCTAATTGTGCATAATTTATTTAACTGGTGCTTGGATCTCAAATTTTGACCCATTGATTTTTTGGACTGATTTTTAGGTCGTGAAAGGTCGACTTATACACGGGTAAATGCGGTACCTTTCCCTGCTGTCCTTAACTTCGTTTATTATATTTAGTTTCATTCAAGATCTATTTTAACAATTAGTAATCATGAAGTACAGAAAGAATTTTACACATGAATTTTGCGTGACTAATGCACTTGGGACTCGGGGCCGCTTGTTTACATGAAAGAAAGCATGTTCATAATTCCCTCTATCCTTAGGGAGCATTCATAATTTACCTAGAGGGGGGGCTATGATGATTTTGAGGGGGGTCACTACTTTTCCCTACTTTGATTTAGGGGGGGGGGGGCTGTGGAAAATTGCCAATAAAAATTACATCGAGCATGGGGGGGGGCACCCATTTTTTCCCAGGAAAAAAGAAAATGAAAATATGCTGTTGAACGCTCTTACAATTCCTGTCTTATTTAATTACAACAAATACAGAGCTTGGCCTACAGTATAAAACTTGATGCATGACGCCCACTTCTTGTGCTGCAAGGTCTTTTTGCAAGTGGCTCACCCTCCTCACTCTCGCTCTCCTCAAACTCGCTCTCCTCACTCTCACTCTCTTCACTCTCACTCTCTTCACTCCATGTTTCCCCCAAGACAGTGTCGTCGCCTTCATCATCATCATCATCATCATCATCATCGTCAACTGCTTCTGGCTCTTGTAACAGACGTTGCCCCGTGACAGTCATTGTTCTCAGTGCCTCAGTCCTTGTATTTTCCAAATGGGTGGTAATTATTTCCAGTATTTCTTTTTTCAGCTTTTTTTTCCAAGGCAACGAGTGTTTTTTCAAATATAAGTCAAGTTCTGAAACGTAAAGGGAATTTAGGCCTCCAGTCAGAAGAACTTCCGCCCAATTATAATCTTCATAGCTCTTCATTGCTCGCACGCGCCTCTTCTGAGCAGTTTCCTGAACTCTTAGTTTTTTGCAAAAAGAAAGGTGTTTTAAATATTCTAAGTAATTCTTGACCAGCTCCTCAGAAACCACAAAAGCTACAGAGAATTCAGCTATCTCTTTTGCAGTCGCCAACTTTCCTTCTGCAAAAAATTTCTTAATTTGTGCCCTTGGCATAAAGTCATCCACTGGTTGAGGCTTTCCATCCAAACAAGCAGTAGATTCAAAAACACTTTTATATCTGAATGTCTCAACATCTGGAAAAGGGCGCGGAATCCTACTGTCCATCACAGAACCAAGCCAGCCATTGCCACATGAAACGCACTTTCTTCCTTTCTTTACAATGCAGGCATCCTTGATAAACTCCATGTATAGTTCTCCATTATCATAATGATCATTAATATAGTCACAAATTTTGACAAATTAGTTATAGCCAGGTACATTACTTTTTGAATTGTCAGGTGCTTTAATGAAATCATGGAGCTGGCTCCTGTTAAAAAAGAAAGCCTCCATATCCTTTTCAGTTACAAATGCCCTTATATAGTCTGACAGAAGGGGTGCATCATCAATGCGTAAGGCTATTTCATTAGCAACTCTCCAAGCATTTCTTTCAATTCTTTCATCTTCGTGTTTTTCATAGTCTTTCATTGTCATCTTCTCGATATCTTCGTCTGATTTATCATGGAATCTTGGAAAATATTCCCATTTTATTGATCCACCATCAATTACTGCATCTCCTACTGCCGAATTTGTTCTTTCTGCTTCTCCTTGAACCTTTCTCTATGAACCCTGATGCGGTAGTCAGAGTTCCAAATCCTTGATAACTCTCGAAATTGGACTTCAAAATTAGACACACCTACCCCTGGTCCTGCGTCAGTTAAATCACACCACCTTGGTTTGACCGCTGGAAGCTCAAACTCGTTGAGTCTTTGAAGCAATTTCTGACACTCTTCTTGTAGACCTTGGATTTCAGATATAAAATCGGTGGACTGCTTGCTTTGACTTTCTAAAATACGCTGTGCATTCTTAACATTCCGAATGATGTTGTCTACTAAAGATTGCACTCTATTTGCAAAAACTCTTTTCTCGTTCTCGTTTCCCAAAATAAAGGCTTTATCAATTCTTGTATGTAATCTGTGAAGCCTTTCCTGTTCATAGCATGTATGGGGATTCTCATGAGCTCCAGGTTTCGCACGACGGAAATTTCCAGGTTCACACATGTCATTATATAAAAATACGGAATCGTGAAGTTGAGCACATAACGAACGAAATGCAGAGGAAAAGTCAGATTTGTTTTCTGAAATTTCGAAAATGTTAGGATACAAGTACCTTAAGTTCATTGTTTCACTTGCCCATACAGATCCACTGGAACCAATAAAAAATTTTGGTCTTGTAAATACGAAATGGGAATTAACTCAGTGATTAACTTTTCATTGTCTCCTATCATGTCTCCTATCATTTCGCCAACTTTAGAAAAAATGCGGTGGGCAGATGGTGTAATATACATCTTTCTTTCTAGCCAGTCATGAAGTGGAAGTTTCCGAGCCCTCTCATCTGCACTGAGTGTCAAGATTCTCTGATTCCTAGCATGATTCATTCCTTCCCCCGTGCCAGGCCTTATATATGCTTTATCATCTATTGACCGGCACAAACAATATTTCTTATGATCTTCAGTTTTCTGAGAAAAGAAGTACATCTTGACATTGTTAACATGTGCCCTCTGATGATGTGTTGATTCATTTTCAGAAGTCTCAGTTTTCGGAGGCTTTTTGGTACAAAAAAGGCCTTTCCCTAGATGAAACTTTGCTTGGATAGGTTCCAGGCTACTTGGGGGGAGCTTGACCCTGTGCTTGGGGAAGGCTGTGGATGACGCAGTTTCAACACCTCTACTGTTTGCGAAGTAGATCCTACCCATCCTGTTGGGGTAAAATGGTTTTATAAAACCAGGTTCGACTCCAACCATAGTGCGTGCCCATGCTGCACGTGGCGAGGCGACAACATCGACCGACCCTCCGTATGCTCACCACAGAAACTCATGATCCCTGGCCCCCCGTGGTTGGAGCTCAGTTTTTGTAAAAGAAGGATCAACAGATTACAGGTAACTACAATTGGGTTATTTATTTTTTCTGTCTTTTTTGTAGTTTCCTTTTAATTTTACATGCCTATTTATTATTGCTGGTGAACTAATTCAAGCACGACAGTACACTTTGTGGATAGGCGTGGCCGTGGAATACGGTGGGGTGTGGCAGTAGATAGATCACTGGTGGGAAAAGGAAAAGCAAAAGCAAGAATAGGATGTGAATTAATAGTGCGGTTGCCAATTTTTTTCATATTAGAATAGTCATGGTATACACAATAGCAATCTCAAATGTAGATCATTCACTTTATTTGATTGGGTTTTTGTACGAGATCTTGAACTGGTTCTAACCTTCATCTTCATCTCCCTCATCAAACACTCTGTAGGCCATCTGAACAGCCCGTTCCTGCGCTTCCTCCTTTTCTCGGACAACCATAGGATCTTCTTCTTCTTCCTCTTCTTCTCCATTACTCTCCTCACCAGGGACAACACTTCCAAGAAGGGCTCGCTTCCCGTATACCCTTTTCTTCCGCTCCAGGCCATACCTTCTCGCAAACATAATTCGGTTTTCTCTTTCCATGACCTGAGAACATGAGAGAAGGCTCTGGTTTAGTGGATACACTTACAGAAACAAGGACAAAAGGACATTGCAGCTGGTATTCTGGGACCATAACACAGGAAATGATTACCAGGATATCCAGAAAAGACATACATCCAACAGTATTATTATGGAACACTGGGGCAATATTGGAATAAAGTCATCGGACCAGCTAAAGAATGCCAAATACTCTGGAATTTAAACTCAAGAATGCTGGGCAGTGGTAAGGACACCAACAGTCCAGTTAGCAATCTGATTAAATAAATGACCTGTTTGGTGTAACTATGGCCTCTGCCTCCCTTCTGTGATCCCCGATGGAATGCCTGGGACTGGAGATGGTTCTTGTTTTCCACTGGCTGGCAGTTGAGGTTATGGATTACACCATACTTTTCAAGAAACTGATGGCAGTGGTAAACAAGAACTAAACGAGAGAACAAAAGCTAAGTTAGGAACATTCAGTCACCTTACTTTGAAAAGGGGCTTGGCTCACTCAAAATGTAAACACATAACTTAGTTGTTAGGGCATTGGCCTTGTAATCTGGAGGTCCCGGGTCCAAGTCCTCTCTCTGCCACTAGCTGGATTTGTTTTTGGTAGACCCGAACTTAACTCCGCTACACTTTGTAAATAGCCAATTGGTCTGCCTCCTACCAGTTGGGATTTTAAAGTATGTTATGTTTGTTTTCTATTTGTTTGTAATACACATTTGAACATATTCACATGAAATTTGCATGACATAAATGTTTATTATTATTATTATTATTATTATTATTATTATTATTATTATTATTTGTAGGTTTTATCGATTCATTTCTATACAGGTTATATCCGGGTATGAACCATATACCTAGGGTATATAACCAACAATCAAGTAATGGAGAGCACTTTCCGTAGGATATGTGCAGTTCCCAGCAACGACATCTTCTGTATCTGACTGATCTTACTTCCTGGTATTCTCTCAAGGTACCCGCTCACTCCCTTTTTGATCACTCCAAGCACTCCAATTACCACAGGAATTGTTGTAGTCTTCATACCCCACATTCTAGTTGCTTCAATTTCCATATCTTTGTATTTTGCCAATTTTTCAAATTCTTTCATTGAAACATTTTTGTCCGATGGAATAGTGACATCAATCAAAGTGCACTGTTTAGTGGTATGGTCTTTAACAGTGATATCAGGCCTATTGCTGCTTAGGGCTCTGTCAGTGGTGATTGGCATATCCCAGAGAATCGTGACCATGTTGTTTTCTTCCACTGTTTTTGGTTGATGTTCATACCAGTTTTCTTTGGTTTCAATATTTTGGTGGATATAGGCACCATTATTATTATTATTATTATTATTATTATTATTGTTATTGTTATTATTATTGTTATTGTTATTATTATACTCACCATGGATATAGGGGGTTACATCCTAAAGGGAAGAAGAGATAAAACAATGTAAGAACACTTACAGGTTCTGTTCATGATTACTTCAATAGGTGAACATATATGCTATGCTATAACTTACATTGTTGAAATAAACTAACAGAACATTATTTGACAGAGGGAAATAGCCTTAGACTGTTTTATGTTCTTTTGACAAGACTTTTATTTGTTTATAGCTTCTGTCAGGAACAGGAAGGCCATCTATTTACTTTGGAGACAAAACCATCAAGCAGAACTGCATTTCACAATCGTAGCCTTTGCATAAGCTAAAGCTGTAGCATCCCTTGCAGACATTTCAACAGACTCTTCAAAACAATTTATTTTGGAGTGCACAGAAAATGTACTGTAGTAATAACAATAACAACACAAAATGAAAATTCACCTCATCAAAAGTTACGCGTCGGAGGTTTTGTGCCCATTGTTTGGCACGATGGTGGAATGTTTGAGGGGGCATGTAGTTGTTCTCTTCAGGATTTGCCCTCAGACCCAGCATCAACTTGTGAGTCTTTCCACAACTTAACCAGTGAGTCCACAATGAGTCGTGCCTGACAATTATTGCTAGGTGGAACGTCACTTTCTGGAAACTGACAGAAAACAAACAAAACACGTTGTCTAGGTCCCTCCTAGTCAAACACTTAACAAAAACTTGGTAGTAATGGTTAATTAATACTTACAAGTGAAGTGACACCATTCTTCGTCATCCAATCCTTTAAATAGTTCTTAAGTATTTCCTTTGTTCCGCAAGTTGGAAGATCTCTTTCTCTACACAGCTTGACAAGACATGTCTTGTTTAAGACATCAAGCCTTGACAATGTCTTGTCTTGCATATCACTGAGAACAGCTTTCAGGTTAAGCTTCTCCAGGACGATATTCAGCTCATTTCCTAAAAAAAGGAATGTGGAGGAAGGATTTAAACTAAACAAGAGGTTACTATTGTAGCCTACACTCATGCGCTTGCGTAAGAAAGTTTTACGGTTTATTTTAAACGGGTCACGCACCCTCCCCCGTCAACGAATTTTGCATGACACACATTGTATCATCACACAAGACATGTTGATTGAAGCTACCAATTTTTCTGTACTCGCTTGGAATATTTAATTTGTTGATTCCTTATCAAACCCACACTAATCTAATACTTCCCAAACTGTGAATTATTTCTATTTCATTGGGTTATTCCAGAAAGAATCCACCCCTCTCCCCCCCCCAACCGACGGACGGCAAGACTGTTTGACCCCTCCCCCTCCGCCCAGATTTCCTGGCCCGCTAGACCCCCCCTCCCTCCCACCTGTATTTCCAAGCCCCAGAGACCCCTCCTCCTGCCCAGATTTCCAATAAATTTTTGGAAGTTCTAAATTTTTCTGAGATAATGAAAAAAATACATGTTATCGGATTCAGGAGATTCTACTTTTATAATGTCAAAACTGTGAAACATTTTAATAAAAATATTGCGTGACGCATCATGACCCGCCCTGTTTGATTTCATTTATGCAAATTTCGTGTGAAATGTAATTCGATTCATGATCATGAATCCAAAATATTTATTCTAAAGGTCAACACGTTTCAATGAAACCCATATTTCCTTGAATTAAAATGTCTTTCCCCTGAATAAAAGAGTTAAATGCTTATCAGAATTCAGTGATTTTCTGCTTCCTGAAGGCTTGGCGATTTATTTATCCTAACTGCAGCACGGGCGAATTCATCACAAAATAATATTTAAATTCTGCAACCTGCTTTATTTATATCTAGTGTTTTCTAAAATTTCCGACTTTTCCTGTGTATATAGAATGCCATTCTTATCCATAAAGATGATTCGCATAATGTTTTCGCGAATCAAAAAATCTTGAAAGCAAACTTTATTTTAGAAAGCGCCATCTAACTTATTAATTTCAGTTACTACTTTAATCGCAAGTTTAATCGCAATTTGCCTTTACACAGGAAAAAGGACAACGAATTCTCAGTTGAACGTTTTATTCAAATATCTATTAGTTTAGTCTCAAGAGCAAAATGCGTTAAATTATTGCATCGAGGAAGCCGTGTCAGCAACGCAAGCAAATTTTAGCACATGTCGAAGAACAAACAGTCTATGAAATGTTTCTTACAAAGTAAATGGACATTCAAAAATGTTATTTTCTTTACCGTAGTTTTCCAGGAATGCTTGAAAATTCTTAGTCTAGTCTGCCGCTTCGCGCTTCCAGATGTCCCGCTTTGTTATAAATCACAGGAAGATTCCATCACTTTCAGCTCTCTAACCGCCACTTCAGAGGCATACAAATCGTCTTAAGGACTTTTTCTTTCCATTTCGATGTCTTAAAAGGCGTGTTTACATTTTGGTAATGGAAAAAGAACGTCTGAAAAATTGAAGTGTAGAGTACAGAAGGAGCCATATTTGTTTGAAATCTGAATCTTCTCCGAGTGACAAACTTTTTCTTTCTGGTCCCCCCTAAAATCCACATGCACTCAGTAGACGGATTCTGATTGGTTTAACCTTCCTGAAGCCTTTTATAACAATAGGGGACAAAAATAATTTTCTAGGGGAGGCAGGGGCGAGTTTGCATACACTAAAATATGCGTGCATAAATTTGCATGCAAAATCGTGACACAAAAAATAAAAATAACGAAAAACAGAGCCCATTTTTTAACCTCATGCCGCTATGCGCATGAGTTAACTATTTCTTATAAGAGAATTTTGTTTAGTTTTACTATAATGTTGTTTCTGTTTTTCATGTGACCTATAGTCTTGAAATGCAAGGGAATAAATAATATAGTTTAGTTTATACCAAATCAGTGGATAGTGTTTTTCACGCACTCTGATTGGCTACTCAAACTCGGGATAGTTTGTGCTATCCACCCCCGAGCTCATTTTGCATGCAAATTTATTTATAAAAGACTTTAATTTGCAGCTCGGTGAATATCCACCACTAGTCACCTCCACTTCGGGATTATTGTTAACTACACAGTTATTAAATTCTAGTAAGTTATATTCAGTTACTGGTATTTACTACAATGCACAGAAAATTTGTTTACAAAACCTACCATCAAGAGATGACCATTTGATTGATGACTTCATAGCCTTCTGAAGATGCTCCTCCTGTTTCTGTTCGATTGTCCAACTAACAACCTGAATTGAATTGATGCATTACATTAACAGCAGAAACAACAGATTATAAACACACTGATCCCTTGAGAATACAATACTTGAATGCCTACTTTAGACTAAGTACAACACATCCCTTGTTTCTCAGTTATTTTCTCAATGTTCCAAATAAATGCCTAGTCCTCTCCTGGGGTACATTTGTGGGGGCTTTAATTTGAGAGAGGCATTTAAAAGAGAGGAGGCATTTATTTGGATTCTCATAGAAGAGGTACAATTATGCTGTTGCAAAGGACAGTACACACAAGGCATCTAGGATTACAAAAAATCTGACAGAAGTCAGTCTTCCCCAAGTGATTTAAATTAATTGACTAAATTTCAATGGTTTTAAAACAATACCTGGTTGAAGAACTTTCCCATTATTCGAAGGAAGAGGTGCAGTGTGTCGACAACAACTCTCTCAAAAGGGATATGAATTAAAGGCTCATTGTTGTGGCTAAGGCACTCATCTCCCTTTTTCTGGAACAGTGCAGGAATATCCTGATGATTCCAAGAGATATCCTAACAGTTAACTGCAAATTAAAATAAATTGAAAAGACCAGTTTAAAGAGTGTTACTTAGCAAAAGCGTACAGGAATGTTTCCATTACAGTTCAACATGTCATTCAAACCTGCTTAAGCAATACTATACTTCCCTAATAGATATGCTTGCTTCATGTTGAAATAATTTAACAGTAGGTACGTTTATTTATTAGTTTATCTGTACATGTAAGAGCAGTTTGGTTTTGTTATAAAAGGGATCAACATGCAATTTGGTACAATACATGACTTCTAAACATATTTTTTCTTAATAATCAACTGACACATAAAACTCACTCAAAAAATGTTCCTTGGAACATTTACACCAAATACAGAAGTATTTGGCTCTTGCACCAGAAAGCCCTAGCAAAATTGCTAGAAATTTCCAGTCACTGCACACCAACCTGATAAAAATGCACAGGGAAAAGAAGAAATTAGTTTAACTGTTGTGAAATAAATTTAACATTGAGGTTAACATTCAAAATAATAATTACTATTCGATATACAGTTGAACCTCTTGAGAACAACCCTCGGACAGAATCTTTTGGCCATTTTTAGAGAGTTGGCCATTATGGGGAGGGTTTCAATGAAAGGATTTGGGTAAATGGATCAGAGGTCAAGACATGAAAACATGGCTGTTGTAGAAAGGGGGACGTTGTGGGGAGGAAGCCATTAGTGGCGGTTTGATTGTAATATTATTATGTAAGTAAATTATGTTAACTTCCTGTCAGTCATAGTCTTGACACTGCTCAGATACTAACCACTCGATTTTAAAATGACGGCCATTGAAATCAAAACCACCCAGTTCAAGATCTTTCATCTCCTGGAAAACACTTTTCATACATGACGTAAGCTGTTCATGTCCTTCCTTTCCTAAAGAAAGGCAAAAATGCTGTATGAGTCATTATGAACCAATATAGTTTTATTCATCATCAGCACAGTAAATGATAACCATAGAGAGATAATTAATATTTTTGTTTTGGCTTTATTCTTTTCTGTGACTGGACTATAAATCCAATGTTTTAATGTACATTTAAATGTAAATGTACACCTCACAATTTGTGAAAAATGAAACACTGTACATTTGTAAAACCATAATTTTGACTGCAACCCTATTTTATAAACAGTATTTTTTAAATTAGTTTATGGAAAATATATTGACAATGAATATTACAAGTCATTATAAGTGGCTTGTAATATTGCACTTGCTAAATTCAAGTTCAAACAAAAATTGGCTTGTCAAAAATCATGCATGAAGTTGCCATGTACAAAACAGTAAGATGTATTTAGTGGTAATAAATTAAATAGTTTATTGGTAGGCCCTCTTTGGCGTGTGGGGTGGGAGAGGAATGGCATGTTCTTTTTGTCACACCCTTGAAATGGTAGCCTGCATAACAGGTGTTACTGAGCCAATGCTGCATGCTCATGTCTTGCTTTTCATGTATTTGATTATCGACAATAGGGACCTTACGAAAGGACGACGAGAACGCCGACGTCGACCTTGATCAGAGGAAAACCCGCATTATACACGTGCAGTACTGTCAGCCTCGCTTTCGTGAGGTTCTGCCTCCTTGGCCCGAACGTGAAAATTCTACTTTTGACGTCCTGTAAGAACGGCAGCGTGTTTGGCGACGAAAATGTCACGGTAAATGCATTTTTCACTAAATTTTTACCTTCCGAAATTATATGAGGTTGAGATTTGATTTTTTACCCGGTTTTTATTTGTTTGAATTCAGCAGCCAGTCAATGAAGTGGACATATGACCACAACAGTGTTTTCGTTCACGAAATACTCAACCAGGCGCCATGGCTTTACAGATACGGTACAACAGAGAGAGGAGAAGCGTGGTCAAAGATTGCTGACAATTTGAATGCAATGAAAGAACCAAGCTTTAAAGTCACTCAGAGGTCAGTTAGAGACAGGTATTCACACATGGAAAAAAACCACAAGACCAAAGTTGCACACGAGGAGCGAGCAAGTGGAATCTCCCCAGAAGAATCTGAAGTTGATCAGACGATGGAAGAAATAATTCTTCAAAGAACATGACCGTGAAAATGAGAAATTGTCGGACGAAAAGAAGAAGAAAGCAGAAGAAGATGTGGCTAAAGCGGAAGAAATGAGAAGGCAATCGCTGGAGACTTTCAAGGAAACTAAAAAAAGGAATGAGAGTGAGAAGCTGGAAAAGCCACTGAAAAAGAAACGAGCCAGTGGCTCGGACACCATGACTTACTTAAGAGAGATAAGTGAAGTGGAAAGTAAAAGACGAGCAGACAAGATAGAATTGAGGCAACAGGAGATAGCGAAACAAAGCCAGTTACAAAGAGAAGAACTGAAAGTGAAGAAGCAAGAGATGGAGGACAAACGAAATCAAAATGAAGCCATGCATCAACAGATGCTTATGCAACAACAGCAGTTACAGCTTTTGATGCAACAGCAGCAACAGCAATCTACTGTTATGATGGCTTTACTGGAGAAGGCACTTGCTGCTAAGAAATAATGTTAGTGACATTGTTACACATGTTGACAGTTATGTTTTTATGTGGGCCACAATAGTTTATGAGAAGTTTTATATTGGCCAAAATAGTTTTATATTTTTTATATTGGCCACAATGATTTATATGGAATCTTTTTATGATGGTCACAAGAACATTTATCAAACCTTATATAAATCATTGTTCTCATTAAATGTCAGGAACTGACCATTTCAATTGTGTGTTTCTGTTGCATGGTTGAGGAGGCGGAAGGGGGGGGGCAATTTTCTGTAGTATAGAATGTGAAAGGGATTTTTTTCCAGATAGAAGTCTCTAGTGCCTTATTTTTATATATAGAAACACTTATTAAGTCTCCTAGCACTCGCTTTCCACCCCCTTTTCCCATTCAGAAGTTAAATGATACTAGATTTAATGCTGTTCTTGGTATTTGTTTCTCCCAAGACTATGATTTCTGTATGTTCTGATGCCATTTGGGGACCATGAAAAATGTTTGAATCTATGAGAAAAGCTGTGAAAACTATTTTTTATGCAGAGATTATTTCCCAGATAAGGATGAAGCTTTCCTGGACAGAAAGAGGAAGAGATGTAAAAACAAAATACGATGACAGCAAGAGCTTATTTAAGAAACAGCTATCCAAAGAAAATTGCTATATTTCTTTATTTTATTCAAAATCAGGGGTTATTTTCTGAACAGAAGGCATAATAGTATTTATTTAGGCTAGGCACATTTTCAAATGTTCACATCAACTTGTAATGTCCAACAGCTAATTGATTTGAACTAAAAGTAAATGGTACATAATTATTTTCTATGCTCATAAAGTCTATCAACGAGTAGTGGAAATCCTGAATTGCTTGATCCTTTTTATATTACTCATTAAATGACAGAAAATTACAAACACAAAATCATCAATTTTTTACTGCTACAAATTAAACATCAATGATAATTTTTTCCAGACATAGAACTATTGAGGAGCACCCCATGCCTTCACCACTCCCTCTATTAACCTGCAGGGTTAATAAATTTATTTTAGCTATTGAAGTCAGTTGGACTCAAATCTTGGAGTCATTTTTCTTTTCTTGGAGTCAAATAAATAGTTTTAATGCCTAGCAGTCAGTCAAACTCTAAAGAAATTTTATGGGCTCTAGACCAGAGTCAAAATGATTCACTCAGGAAGTCACTAGGGGTAAAAGATAAATAACTGGTGTGAACTTCACCAAATTTGGCATATTTGTAAACCCTGACCTGGAAACTATCATCATGTGTGAGTAATTTCTGCCCAAATTGCACTCTACTGTTTTTTTATTTAACAGATTATTCTAATGCAAGTAGTACAAAAAGGACTGGGCCAAACCCAGGGCAATGAAGCAGCTCTTGCAAGGTCTTACCTAAATGGCTCATCACCCTTCGAGTTCACAATAGCACAAACAACAGAAACAATGCCCCTAGCCCCCAAAGCAATAACAGCTGCTACACTAGAGGACCAGCCAAATTAGAAGCTTACAAGAGCTGCAACACAACCATTATTGTGAACTGCTTTCGTTTTGGATTCATTGTAAACAAAGTTTAGTTTTGAACATGTGCAGAAAAGAAAATTTTTAAGTATTTAAAAAGTATTTACATGTAATACTCAAGAAGCTTAGTATTGTGGAGTAAAACAAGCAAGTGTGTAAGGCATCATGTAGTATAACGTAGCCTTGGGAATAAGAAAAAAAGGTTGTTTTTGTTTGTTGGACCGATTCAGTCCACAAGTTGGCTCATGAACTGGGTCCACAGGGGTGATCATGTTTATATACGTCCCTGTTTACAGATCTTTCAGGAAATCATAAAGGTGTCTTATGGAGGCTCGAAAGGGTTTCTTACAGCTTATGTACATGTCAGTCTTACTCTCTGAAACAAATTATAGACAAGCTTATGACAGGGTTGTTAAAGTATCCTTCAAGACCATTTATGACATCATATCTGTTGTCATGGTAACTATAACCCTTCAAAGATGTACCCCTCAAAAGTCAGTTTTTTTAAATCTATCTTTAAACTAACTCGGTGACCTATATTTTTTATAAGCGTTTTTAAAAGTTTGCAATATTCTTCACTTCCTGTGTAAATTTGAAAAAAAATCTGTAATGTGGAAATCGAGATAAATCGAAAAAGGGCTTTTAAAGATTTAAAAAATTCCACTTTACAGTTTTTTTTCTAACCAACATGTATAAATATGTATAAAGTTGAATGCTACTTGCATGAAAAATTTCAACATAGGTCACCAAGCAAATTTTTGAGATAAAGAGGAATATTTTATGCACAATTTATTTCCGGTTCGCACGATTTTACCCAGTATTTTCATTTCCGGTGAGCTGTGCGTGCTACTTTTTGAAAGGAAAATCACCTGACGTGTGTGTCAATGAATGACGAGTGCACGTCGCGCGCACACGCAGCTAAAAACCCTTTCTAGCCTCCTTAATGTATAAAGTACAAAAGTATTTCAACAATACACGTAAAACCTGTAACATAAATCTACCAGTTCCAACATGATTATGCTTCCCTATACAAAGTACTGGTCAAGTGTAGGGGGATCAACTCCAAAATAAGTGGATGATGTTGATCCATACAAACCTGCATGTGCAGTAAGTGTTATAGCACAAGAGAGATACATCTTCCCAACAGCACTTAAACCAACCTTGAGATTTTTCTTAAAATCTAAAAACTTAAAATAGTTTATCACATCTGCAAAGATCCACTCAACTTCAACCCTTATTTTACTCATAGACGTATTCCAAGCTTCTTGATCTGGTGTTAGTCTGGCACCTTTAAATGGTCCTTGGAGCTGAGGTCGGAGGGAGTAGGCAGGGTCCCCGTATATACACAGTAAGTCTCCATTTGGTTTGTAAGAGTACTGTTGAAGTTGATTTAGTAATCCCAACATCCTTAGCATTGAACTGTCGTGCCTTTTGCCCTCAACTGGCCCATATAAATTAGCTATTAAGCCATTGGGTGCTGCTACACTCTGGAATTTTATAGCATGAATTTTCTTGTGTCCGTTGTACAGCACTCGCTGGTTGGTTTCCGGACGTGAGATAGGTCTGACTGTTCCATCCACAAAAGCCCAGCAGTTTTCCAGTGCAGCACCTTTATCGTGTATAGCAGCGGCAAACCTTTCTAAATTTGCACGAGAAAGCCATGGTTGGTTTAGATCACACAACAAATGGCGCCACCTATTGTAAATGAAGTCCATAACATTGTTTGTAATCATACAGATTTGCGGAATAGGCCATGAAAACAAAGGAACCATATCAGCATAACGGCCTGGATATGCAAACCGCTTTAAGTACATCGCAAGTGCCTCTACTTTATCAACAACAAGGCCATTGCAGCACTCAATTTCATCTGGTAAGTCCAAGACTTCAGTCAGCCTATAGATGTCGTTTCTATAAAACCTGAAGTTCGTTTGACATTCATCATCGCACAATTCATCGATATCGAAGCGTTTGCCTCCACACGGTATTTCAGGATTCTTTGGCTTGTTCAAATCATACAAGAGAATAAACTCCTCATCGCTCAAGAACTTGAAGTGGTGAGCTAACAAGAGAGCTTCCCTAATCTTTGGCATTTTGTCTACCGACTGACCGACCCGTACGCGTAACGAAAAAATGGCCGACCCTGTCGACGACAACGGCAACGTCTCGACCCAGTCCCTCGGAGTTGACGTCGGCGTTCTCGTCGTCCTTTCGTAAGGTCCCTAATTTTATCTAGTTGTAACCTTCAAAGAAGGGTTCTGTCCAACAATTCCAGATAAATATCAATGATGTTTCTTGCCACAGGAAATAGTAGATTTCACATGATGCAGCACAAAGTGAAGCATAATTGTCAGCCTAACTTTAAATGCTTCATTTTAAGGATCTTTTGTTCAGATGGCTCATCTTTCAGTGCAAAGCTGTCTGCAATTCTTGTCATTTGTCAGTGGGCCAACAGTTGCAGCAAAACAAGTGCATAGATTCCACCCCACACTAAAAATATAGGAACATTTAGGAATCTGGTCTCATCTTTTGGCAACAAGCTGTCTGGATGTCTCATTTGTTGTCAACAGCTGCAGTTGAAACTAGTGCATAGATTTCACCACACCGTAGATATAGGAACATTTAGAAATGGTGCATTTGAAGGCTCTTCCTGTTGTCAAGATGTGCCATCTTTTAACAACAGTCTGTCAGAATGTTCCGTTCTTTAACAGTGAGCCAACAACTGTACCTGTAACAAAACAAAAAAAAGATTGGAAACAGGCAGTGTTTCATTGTTTGATTGGTGAACTCTTTAAATATTATTATGATCATTGGAAAAGTTGCAACTGGTTGGAAAATTACATAACTCCTAGAATGTTATGCACCTCAAAAATCGATCTTAATTTTGTTTCATGACCGCAACAGAGAAATAAATACTGTGTATATTTGCAAGAGAGCGCAGGCATACAAAATCAAGTGCAAAATACTTCATCGCAATTACATACCCTCTGCCCACCCCCCTCCCCCAGCAACACCGGAAGCTCCAGCAAACGAAGAAAAAGATATTTGAAATGCAAATCGTCATATATTGTTAAAATTTGCATGTTATGAAGGGAAAGTCCTCATGGCTCAGTGGGGGAGCATTGTGTTTCGTGTGTATCATGTGGTTCACAAAGGCCCAGGTTCGATTCCTGGTGAGGGCCCTTTTTTTGGCATTGTTTTTTTTTTAAACTCATAAACACTTGCAACGGGAGATGCAAATGATCCAACCTGATAAACGAAAAATGCTTACATTTTTTACTTTTTCGCTGCAAGTATAAACATACTTTTTCTGACAAATATTAGCATTTCCTTGTGAAATGTGATTACCGCCCTGTAGCTTTGTAGAAACGTTTCAATTATGTTATCGGAGTAGCAACTTCCCATCAAACAGCCTACCTTCAGCTCTGAACCTTGAGAAACTTGTCGCGTGATGCGGTGCTTTCATTTGTTGTGAAAGAATATCAGAATTGTTTCTTGTTTTTTAACAAGCAATTGACTTTCAGGACGCCCGACCATAAATCTTCCAACAAAAAACAATTCACCACTCTAAATGTTACAGCAGAAATTTGTTCTTTGTTTGAAAATGCAACAGTTTCTCTGTGCGTGCTCTTTTGCACAAAAGAGATGGGACGCAATGCTTTAAAGTCCTTCGAAGGTCATCGGTTACTTGGTAACCAGCTGAACCACGATTGGATTACTGAAAGATAAGTTGGTTCAATGTAGGATCCAATGACAGTAAACTCAAGTGGGTGCCAACTGACGCAGATCTCTCGTTTCATTCAGTAGCGTAGCAACGTAACTGATCGCACGCCAAGCTAAAAATAAGGGGTCGCGGGTCGCAGAAAAGAATGTGACCGCCAAAACTTGATACGTTAACATTTCTAAAGCGCTTTCTCTAGTTCAGGTACTGCAGTCGCACAGTGTTCAGAGCCTTGAAGCATACCGCACTGTACATAGCGCAAGCATTAAGCGTTTCTAAAAAATACATGAAACATGGCAAAAAGACCCAATGAATACCTTATCCACCCATATATCTGAACTGTGACTGTACGCACACGGCAGCAAATTGTCACGTAATTTACACGTGATCCGACCAAAAACTGTCAAGCGGGGTACGGTGGGGAGCAGCGGAATGGCAACCGGAAGTCTTATTTCAATTGTTTTGCACTGAAAAACAAGTCAAGATTTATTTCCCTTTTTTGGCAGTTAGAAAATTTATCCTTTTGCGGTAACGCAATGCATGTAGCTAACAACCCCCATTATCCCAGCCAGGAAAAAAAAAACAGTAATACTCTGCTAACATTCTTTTTTATTCATAGTGCAACGCTTACAAGTCATGATTGACAAATAAACAAAAAAAAGTCGCACGATCGCTGTTACATCACTTCTCTCTAATTGTTTCTTCCCGTAAAAAACATACTACCACGACATTTTGAATTAAGTTTTGCCTTAATAGTCTTCCACAATTTCTCTTTTTCTGCTGGACAGTCCACGGGAAATATACTAAAAATTAAAACTTTAATCGAATTGAGTTTAGTGGCATCTAAACGTTCTTCCCCGTGTGATCCATCAGTGTTACTTTTACTGAGTTCTTCCTTAGTAAAGAAGTACAGAAGCAGCCTGAGTGCACACCGGTGTCGTATTCGTTCTTTGGCCAGAGCTCCCTGGATGCTTTCACTTTCGAGGGGGTGACACAGCTCTGAATAAGGTCATCGCTGACTGGTGTGGATACAGTGGATACTGGACGGCTGGAGTTCACAACATAATGAACAGGCGTTTCAGGCGCTGAAGGTAAGGGCAATGAAGGACTTGGGGCTACTTCGGTGCTCAGTTGTGCGAGAGCTTCCATGTCAATTGTCGACAGGTCATTTGGCAAGGCTACAACATCGGCAAGGGAATCTTCATCAGTCTGGGCAAAGAGAAAAATGACATTTCATTCATTGCATGCTTATTTTATAAATGAAACAAGAAGGAAAGAGCATGTGTTTATACACGAAGCTTAAACATTTCAGTACTCTGTCATAGTAAACTTAGCGTCAACCTCTAAAGTTATTGAATACTGAAGAGCAAAAATGCACTGAGAGCATAACCGGCCAAATGGAGACGCTAAAAATCGCAAAGGACCTGCATGTACTTGAGTTTTCAATGCAAGTCAACGCACGTTTTCCCTTTGCTTGGCAACCCAACGCACATTTGTACGCAATTTTGTCTTGCGACTTTTTGCGCCTCCGGTTGGCCAGGCCTAAAGAAACAACAGAAACAACAAACTTACATGTTAAAGCCGCCTATCTAATTAGCAATTGACTAGCTGGCGAGTGCTGCAAGAGAAAACATTCAGTTGTAAAAAAAAAAGAATGTAAGTTGCACATCATAAAAACATTGATTAAGGGTTTTATCTCTGTTAGCTGAGTTGTTTACCGTTTGAATCATTGATTTGTGCCTCTTATTACCAGAGATGTCTTTTTTACTTCTCGCTGTAGCGCTTTGCTAACCCCTTGCCATTGTGGTTTTGAGAACAATCAACGAACTATCTAATTAGCAATTGACTAGCTGGCGAGTGCCGCAAGAGAAAAGAATGTAAGTTGCGCGTCATAAAAACATTGATTAAGGGATTTCTCTCTGTTAGCTGAGTTGTTTACAGTTTGAATCATTGATTTGTGTCTCTTATTACCGGAGATATGTTTTTTTTAACTTCTCGCCGTAGCGCTTTTTTAACCCCTTGCCGTTGCGGTTTTGAGAACAATCAACGAACTATCTAATTAGCAATTGACTAGCTGGCGAGTGCCGCAAGAGAAAACATTCAGTTGTAAAAAAAAAAAGAATGTAAGTTGCGCATCATAAAAACGTTGATTAAGGGATTTCTCTCTGTTAGCTGAGTTGTTTACCGTTTGACTCATTGATTTGTGTCTCCTATTACTGGAGATATGGTTGTTTTTACTTCTCGCCGTAGCGCTTTTTTATAACCTCTTGCCGTTGCGCTTTTGAGAACAATCAACAAACTATCTCATTAGCAAGTGACTAGCTGGTGCGTGCCGCAAGAGAAAACATTTAGTCATAAAAAAAAGAATGTAAGTTGCGCGTCATAAAAATGTTGATTGAGGGTTTTATCTCTGTTAGCTGAGTTTTTTGCCGTTTGAATCATTGATTTGTGCCTCTTATTACCGGAGATATGTTTTTGTGACTTCTCACCGTAGCGGTTTTTTTAACCCCTTGCCATTGCACTTTTGAGAACAATCAACAAACTATCTAATTAGCAATTGACTAGCTCGCGCATGCTGCAAGAGAAACATTCAGTTGTAAAAAAAAAAAAGAATGTAAGTTGCGCGGAAAATCAGGAAAAGGCGGCGCCGAAAATGGGCCGACTTAGCGGCCGGCGACAAGTTCTTTACGTAATTTGGTGTTGACAGCATTAGGATTGTCAATGGTAGATTTTAGATTTGAAGAGCATAAATAACTTGGAGTACGGAAACACTTAATTGAAAGCCCGTTGGTAAAACCGTCCAAAAGATAGTTTCGCGGAGCAGGCGGGTAACCGTTTAAAAAGAATTTCAGATGGTTAACTTTTACTGGGGTTACTGGGCGATGCCTGAGAAACAACGGACTTACCGATGACGGCTGTGTTACTTTTTCCGACAACAGGGCGCAATTGTTTTGACCGATAATTACTTGTGCGGCACTCCGAGCCGGGATGCGAACCAAAACATTGGTGGCAACTGTGTTTGAATTTGCATCCACCACAGGGCTCCCCTCTCGAGAACTTCCAACAGAAACCTTTCAGAAAGGGCGTAGATAGACTATTGCGAACTCTGGGAGCTTGCGAAGTTTGTGCAGGCGATTGCGAGATAGGCAAGGACTGGAACCAGAGTTCCCAATGAACCTGATCCCAAGAAAAAGATTTCGGGTCTGACTGGCAGAGAAAACGAAATTTCTCGTCATATCAGCGCCAGTTGCCTTGCTTGTCAGCTAGGTCCTTGACTATCTCGCAACACTTCATTAACGCAGGCTTCGCTACTGGAAATTTAACTGTGTAAACGGCAGTGAACGCACTCGACCATTGCCCAATAGATCCAATTCATTTGGATTGATGGACAGGCTCCAAGGAGCTTAGTAGGGCCATTGTCAAAGTCGCTTGACACAGAGATGGAATATTTAGATACCTCTAAAAATGTAGGAGTAATTAAAACCCTGAAATCAATAAACTGATCGTTCCATATTTTTCGTTGGTCTTATCTGGAACATGTGACCCTAAACTGACAGCAGTGCTGTTAAACAGCCCAGACTGACTGGATGTGCGAGGCTCGTGAGGGTCAGAGGGATTGATAGTCACACCTGAAAGGCCCGTTAACTGGTTTACTTCGTCCCTGGTGACTCCTTGGACCAGCTGTGACGAATCGTTTGCTTGAGGAGGATCAGCAGAGGAGGAAGAAGTCACTGGGAAGTGTTACTTGGGGCGCTGGAGGGACTTGTGGCAGGCAACTCGTTAGCCCTTGAAAGAACCGAAGCCTGGGTAGCCCCACTCCCCGAAGCCTGTGTATCCCTGCTTGCTCTGGTGCGCTTTGGCCGTGTTGACGTAGAGGTCGTAGATGAGCATTTTTTAGCAGGCATACTTCGGCGACGTAAAGATTAAATAGAGTAATAATTAGTGTCGAAACGGCCGCGCAAAAGCTAAAGCGCATGCAGCTTCCGGTGTTCTAAACCCCTGTCAAATCCAAAGCACCCGCCCAAAATATGTTGTGAAACCAGAACAAATTTTTGTCATCGAAGGACTTTGATAAGGGGTTAATAAAGTAAGAGCACGGTTACTTTTCCTTGACAAATAGAGGACACTTACGTTCCTATGTTTGGTCTGAGTGCGGTCTGAGTGCGTTGAGCACACTATCCAAGGATAGCCGCCAAAAATTAACACACTAATTACACCGACATGTCAATTGGTCCCGGCTGATAACAAAGACAAAAAGGCACACGCCTTGTTGGCGGTGCAAACGTCCAGGGACCAAAGCCCTGACAAATAAAGCGCGATAGGCGTTCACCAATATCGCATTAGACCTCGACCACAAAATCGGGCTGGATAAGCCAAAAATGCACCACGCCTTAATAGCGGAGCATGCCTTTGGCAAAAATAAATAAATAATCAGCATGCAAAGGACAAAATGTGGAATGAACCGGCTCAAAAAACCAAATGGGGCTAGCCAAAATTCAGCCCCGGAAATGTACCAAATTATAATGGTTGATGGTTAGGTGCTTTGAAATAGAGAAAGGGATTTGAACACCGCCCCTCTATAGCTCCTATAAAGTTTCATCGAACCCCAGGCATTTAAATGAACTCCGTCCTTGAGGTAAAGATTATTCCTCGAGTTCCAGAAACCAATGTGCCGCCAATGAAAACAAAAAGGCAAGGGCTGGAGAACAACTTTTAAATACTGATTCAACTTCAGCACTGTAGAGTTAAAATCAGGCATGTCTGGGGTGGAGGACTGCGCTTTATAACCTGGCAAACCCCAATAATTTTGACACCAAATTCATGGTGTAGAAGGTGAGTTAATTCCTCCAGTGAGGAGCCAAGAGTTTCGGGCCGCAAAAAGGTGAGATCGTTCGTACCCAACTCAATAATTCTCGCTAGAGAAACTAATCAGAACACAAGACAACAACCCAACATTTGTTTGGGAAAGGAAGTTTATTTCCAGTCAAGAAACTGCCACACGAAAAACTACACAGGAAATAAAACTTCAGTCCACATAGGGTAGGTGGGAAGGGAAGAAAATTAATTACTTGTGGAATCAACGTTCACTAAACAATATCAACTGAGGTACTCCTATCGTCACATGCTACATATATATGTACAATGTTGTTAATCAGTAACCATAATACAAATTGCGTAACAAACATGCGTAGCTCAAATTAATTATTTTAAGCTAGGCTAAAAATATAACAATTCTTGCTAGAGAAACTAATCAGAACACAAGACAACAACCCAACATTTGTTTGGGAAAGGAAGTTTATTTCCAGTCAAGAAACTGATACACGAAAAACTACACTGGAAATAAAACTTCAGCCCGCCAACAAGGAACCCCAAACAAAAGAGGATGGTTGTCTTGAAATGATCAAACTACACTACTGAGGTATTTTGCAAAATATGAAGCTTCATCTGCTCGGCGACTTGAACCTTGGCTGGCAACGAAATTTCTAAATAAGTCTTGTACGCATCAGACGCCCAGTCGCCAAAATTTTGGATAAGTTCTCCTGGAACCCCACTACAAAATGCAAAAGAAGCCGCCCCCCCCCCCCTGCGAAAACTGTGTCCACAATATAAGTGAGGAAGGGAAACCCCAGCAAGAGCCAACTTAGCCCTCAAAAATTTCATAAATTCACCCTTGTGTGCTGAAACAAAGGTACCCTTCCGTGAGGAATAAGTGAACGCGGCAGCCGAGGGAGGTGCAGGATAAAAACTAATCATGCGCAAATACATGGCATTAATAACATTAATCTACGTTCTCCAAACTGAATTGTCTTGGACCATTTAAATAACACTAACAAACCCGCCCTGCACTCAAAAATATCTTCTCGACAAAGGTGCTGTACCTTATCAAAACAAGATGCGGCTTGGGGAACAATGTTTGAAACCCGAGCGAAGAGGAAAAAGGTCAAAAGAAGGGCACATATAAACGTAACCTCTTTGCCGTCGGTAAGGTCAATAACAGAAACCAACTTGTACAAAATATCTGGTATAATGGGGGGTGCCCAATTAGGGGTATGCTTAATCGTACGCTGAATACCTTTTAAAGTCAAACGAACCTCATACGACTCGAGAAACGAAAATTCAAAACCCGCTATCAAAATGCAAAAGTTTAACCCCACTTAAATAGTTACGAATAGACTGCAGAGTAAGGGATCGACTAAGAAATTGACAATACAATGCAATAACATGAGCAGTGGCAGGCACTGGTGAAAAGTCAGAATATAAACAAAAGGCTAAATAACTTTTCCACTGCAATCTATGGTTCTTATGAGTTACTGGTGCGTACGCATTTAGGCGTGTGCGCTTTAAGTCTTCCTCCAATACAAGTCGTTCGGCATCTGTAAAAGAACAGAAGTTACAAATCACTATTGAATGCAAATAACTCATCTGTGACAGTCTCCTCACTAAAGGAACCTGCGTCCCCACATTCTGCGGCGTACAGTCCAGAATACTTGGCCACATCTAAATGCCATCGGGAAAGATAGTCAGCAAGTCGGTTGGTTACACCCGGCAAATGATCAGCTCTGATCTCGAACTCTTGTGAAGAAACTTGCAGCCATGTGTTACGCAGGATTGTTTCCATTAAAGGGTCACTCGTTTTCCCGGAGTTGATAACTGTAACCATGGCTGCATTATTGCAGTAGACTTACACTCGTAAACCAGCCCAACTTGCGCCCCACAAATGAATTGCGACTAGGAGAGCTGAAAATTGCTGTAGGACCCAATCAGGGAAGGGTGCATGAAAAACCGAACTTCCACAAATGCCACCACATCCTGTCAAACAGGCATCCGTCGCGAATACACAATCAGGAGCTGACTGCGAGGCATCGCAAATAATTGAAACGCCATTATAGACCGCGACAAAGTCAAGCCACCAAGAAATGTCTTTCCGAAATTCTTTATTCAGGGAAACACTGTGATGATTGTGTTCAAGTCGCTTAAGAAGGTCAATAATCCGCATGAGAAAAATTTGACTGTTCTTGACACATTTTGACACAAAGGACAGTTTCCCGAGCAATGATTGCAACTCTCGCTTAGTAGCTTTTGTCTTGTGTAACCACTGTCTTAGTAAGTCTTGAATCTCGATTAAACGTTCAGGGTGAACCGATTTCGTCATGGCCAAAGTATCAAACTCAACCCCTAAACAGGTCGCATTGTAGTCAGCGGACAAGCTTTACTCTTCGACTCCTCAACTCCTAATTCGACTAGCAAGGATTAGAGAAAACAAAAGGCAGTTGCGGCTTTGTCCGGTACGTCAATGCCTTGAAAATCATCCAGATAGTTCAACACATCAAAGCCCTGCTGTGAACAAATGTGCGAAATACCGCTCGTGATGCGTTGACAGGCCATCGCGGCCGACCGCAAACCCATAGGGAGCACGACATGAAAATAGTAACAGTTATTCCAATGAAAACCCAATAATGGGAAGTCATAAGGATCAACGTAAAATTGGCGATAGGCTTTGCGCAAATCGCATTTATAAATTAAACCTGGACCCTTCCGAGCTATTAGGCTGGCGATATGATCCACCGTAGGATATGTCAGGGAAAACTCCACCCCTTCATGCTGCGATTTATCTATTCCCGCATCAACAGACGTGTTCAAAGGCCAACTCAGGTCAAGGATAATTCGCCGTTCGGTAGAATCTTTCTTTAGAACCGAATTGAGAGGCGACACCGCCAGCCGTCCAGAAAATGGAGGAGGTGAAAACGGGCCTGCCACCGAATGTCTTGCAAGCTCTGTGTCGAGATAAAGGGCTAAATCACATGCATAGTTGATGGCGCTAGAGTGATTGCATAATTGACTGACCGGAAAACCGAACTGTTGGTAATCATAACCAACTGGCCAGCCGAACTCAAGATAATCAACTATAATATTGTCATGATACGCACTAAGATAATACCTCCACCGAAGAATGATAAGCTTGGAAACTAAAGGTATCCATAATCCTCTGTAATTAGGTAGACCAGAAGCAAAAACACGCTCGTGAAACGCAACCATGTCGAGACTAAAATCCGTTCGATAACAACAGGCATTAGTGTCCAGTGAAGGTGTTCGCGAAGTTACGAGAGAGGAAACAGTATCCGGCTGATTGAAAATGACCCCGGGGGCGCCACGCTCACCATAAATTTGGTCTTGAGAAAATGTCGATGGTAATGCACAACTGTAGGAAGAAGAGTTCCTACAATTAGCCAGAGTGCCTTGATCTGACAAGTCCGGAAAAAATGTCTGGGAGAAGTCTTGAATATATGTACAATAAAATTCCTGAAAAGGTGTCCGGTGAAGATCGGAATTGTCCTGATGACCGCAAAGAGCAGATGTCCTGTTAACAACACAATTGTCCTGAAAAGAGTTCCTGTTAAAATCGAGAAAGTCCTGATCGCAAAAGTCCTAAGAACCGGCAACAATAAAGTCCTGAATAGAAGTGGTATTTTCTAGTCACTCTTTTGGTTTGTTTGGGCAGTCATCTGAATACTCCGAATGCATCCCGTTTGAACTTGTCCTTAACCCAACACGCCACACAAATATGACAAAGCCATTTCTTTTCTCCTTTAAGCATAGCGTAATGATCCTTGGAGTGAGAACACAAATTCTTCTGGTACTCGCGGCAAAACAAAACTGCATTAGAAGATGAGGGGGCGGGGCACTTCTGATCCTTTGCCTTCTTGTGTAAACCCGTGAGCGTACGATTTTCCAAGTGAAGAAACGAATCCCCCCAGTCAAGTCTGCCTCTCTCATTTTCTGATCAAACCGCCGCATGAAAACTACGAACTGCAGGCCATTCGTAAATGGACGCAAGATACATTAAAGCGCCCAAGTGTTCCGTGCGATGCTTGTGTTCATGAGAAGAGACTTGTGGCAACGGTAAAATAGCACTATATCCGGCAACAAATTCCTCTAAAGTTAGCTCATCTTAACTCACGTTCTTAGAGACATAACCCATGCTCAACTCACTATGCGGCCATAGTTGCCGCCGTACTACACTTGAAGCAATTTTTGCCGTTTTTCCCGATTTCAAGCTCTGCTTACCTCGTTTCTGTCTCGATGCATGCTCCGTTGACGAAGAATCATCATCGCTCTCCTCACTTGAAGTAGAATCGTCTGCTGCGGCTGCAGAGGCGGAGGAAGAAAGACCCATCTTGCTGAGGCGTTTCTCCACTGCTTGGGATAAATCCTCAAATTCCCGAAGGTCACGAAAAGAAATTTCTTTGTGCTTGGTACCGATATTCTTAGGCACTGCCTTACTCGACCTGGTCTTGCTTGTACCCGTGGCACGCGCGAGCTGCTCTGCCATGGTTTCCTTTTCTAACTCCTTCAACTTCTTTTTTTAAAGTAATTAACTTAACTTGTTGTCGGGCGTACATGACGACATTCCAAATGAGACCGCCGAGGAATTAGAAGCTTTAATAGCGCAGCAAGAAAGTACACTGTTGTTATCCAGTGTACTTTCTTGCTGCGCTATTAAAGCTTCTAATTCCTCGGCGGTCTCATTTGGAATCTCGTCGTGTCCCTCGTGGTCCTGATCCGAGGGAACTTGTGATTCTTCGGTGTCCCGTTCCGATTCACTATGTTTGCGAGCACTCATATCGTTACCAGTAAGTCCGTGTAATGGCCTGTAATTTACACGCGTAAACCGTGGCCGCAAATTGTACATGAAACTCGAAGAAAATTACTTAAAAAAATTACTCGTGGAATCAACGTTCACTAAACAATATCAACTGAGGTACTCCTATCGTCACATGCTACATATATTTGTACAATGTTCGTTAATCAGTAACCATAATACACATTGTGTAACAAACATGCATAGCTCAAATTAATTATTTTAAGCTAGGCTAAAAATATAACAATGACGATGTCAGGATTAGTACGACGTACAAATTCCAGGTCGAATTTTTTAACTTTAACAACAGTCCTTCCCCCGACCCCGTAAAAAGTAACGTTTGCTAAATCGCCTGATGCCAAATCGGTCGAGTAATCCCCAGAATTAGAAAGATAGGACTGCAAACGTCGCACGAACGAATAACCGAGGATGAGAACACGTGGTGGAGACATAATTATATAAATTTAGTAAACGGTCAAAATAGACAACAAATAGAACTACACTCGAGAGTACTTAAGCAACATAAAGACCAATAATACTAATAATTAGAGCCACTTGCCTGGTTTGTGCTTGGCAGTTTTGTGCTTTTAGGAAGATACGCAAATCGGAAGTTTACCCCAAGGCGGCTAAGAGCAAAGAGAGGACCTCTTATTGAAAACCAACTTTTTTATGGGAATCTGGATACCCATACAAGCACCCATTGTCCTCCGCTGGCCGGACACCTCTGACAATGGCCCTTTCTTGTCTTACATAAACCTAATTATTCGTTTCTCATAATTATTGGTAATATATATAGATAGCCCAAGCCTAACAGCGTCGCACTTTGAACAAGCTTAACTAAGGTGAAACTTAACTAAGGTGAAAGGTTGGAAGCACAAGAATTAAGATTGACGAACGGGCTATTTTCAATTTTAGCAATTCTCAAAAACAGTATTACGCGACCGTCTGCACAGTACATTTTTATAGACCGTACAAAAGTTCACAAAAACAACTTTTCTCTTTCTAGAATAACTAGTACCACTAGTTTCCGAATAAAATACAGTTTTTGTTTGTCAAAAATTGCCCGAGAAACTGATTTGAAAATCAAAAATTGCAAAAATACACAAACATATTTGCATATGGGGATGCGAGTGAAGATAGAACTGTACTATAAAATCAAAGTCTTGTTTTGTTTACATAAAATCGCTTTTCAAACTATCTAATGAATGAACAAACACATAAAAATGGACAACACAATCTTCTTTCGAAAAAATTTATTCAAATCTCCATTAGTTTACGTTTAAAAGCAAAACGCGTACCATTTAATTATAGCTCATAGAGTTCAAGCTTTCTTCGATGAAATTCAAGAGATCGATACAACTGAATTTAAGCACGTTTTAAAATCAATTCTCCAAAACTAACAATAACACCAATAAAAAGACACTCACAGATTGATATCAACATAAATTCTCATCGAAAACTGTAATCTGTTTTACCTTTATGTCCCTCGCTTGCTTGGAAATTCAAATCTCCGCTTCTGGTTCTGAAATCCGTAGAAAACAAACCAGTCTCCCGCATGTGATAAAAACGTAATACACGAAGTTCCTCGAAGCAAGATTTTATCCATGAAAGCTCGTCTTTTTCCACTAAAGCGGCTTCTAAGTATCCCTTAATTAACTTCCTTGTCCTGAGTAGCAAACCGCGAAATATTCAGGGAAATAACGCCTTTAATTTAAACGTTTTTCTCCGCTTAGTAAATTCACAGCAAAACATCAAAGTGTTTTTCTAGCTGACGTGACATTCGGCCGTGTAACCGCGCGAAAAACAAAGCCTCGCTTTGGTTTCAACATGACGTCGTACGCGCATGTTTTGCGACGTCATACGCGCCCGCGAGCTAATCCTGCGCAGTAGTCCGGTCCTGTGCGACAGCGGACGGAGGGCACACGCGCGCCCGCGGAACATTCCGCTAGCCATGACCATGAAAAATGAAGGGCATAGGTTCTGGTTCTATGAGTATGGGGCTCTGCAGCCAGGCCTTCGGCCTGGCAAGTGCTCCGCTATTATGTATTTTGCCTTTTCTTCAACAGATGCCTTAGATGCTCTATAATTTTTTTATGTACGTGTTACATTTTGCCCTTTCTTCAACAGATGCTTTAGATTTTCTGTAGTTTTTCTTATATAGTCTCTGGTTTTCTTTACGTTTTGCCTTTTGTTCAACAGATGCTTTAGATAGTCTATAATTTTTCATGTATGTGTTAAGCTTTGCCTTTTCTTCAACAGATGCTTTAGATTTTCTGTAGTTTTTCTTATATAGTCTCTGGTTTTCCTTGTATTGAGATGGTGCTTTCGCTGCTCTATACTGTCTCATATAGTCAGCATTTTCTTCTTTCCTTTCTTTGCTTATATTTCCTTTCTTTTTCTTAAGTAATTCCTGTTTTTTTTGTATTGAGATGATGCTTTTGCTGCTCTACACTGTTTCATATATTCAGTATTTTTTCTTTCCTTTCTTTGCTTATACTTCCTTTCTTTTTCTTAAGTATTCCCTGGTTTTCTTTGTGTTGAGTTAATGCTTTTGCTGTTGTATACCATCTCATACATTCAGCATTGTTTTCTTTCCTTTCTTTGCAACAACTTGCTGTAAATGTGTTAGCCAAAGCACTGTTTCTATTTTCAATGCACTTTGCTGATTTTCTTTTGTTTCCATTTTCTCCCATGTATTGATTTTGTTTTTTTTTACGGCAATTTTCAAGTAATTCAGAAGATGTAGCATTTAAATGTGCCTTTTTATTCTCAGCGTGAGATGATTTTCTTTGAGATAAAGCTGGCAAAGTTGATACATAATGCATCTCAGCTATGTGCCCTAAATATATGGATCTATGATTTCTGTCATACATGTAGAATTTGTTGCTTCAACCAAGGTCAAATCTGAAAAACTTTCATTAGATTGTATGACATGAATTCTTAAATTCAACGAATCTGCCACAGCTTGTATAACAATGTGGTCAGCCCATGTTCCTTGGATGGACATACCATATAACTGATGTGACACACTTAAAAAAGCAATCACCTCCACCAACTTCTAGTGGTTTTAATCCATGTCTAAGTAGCCTGTAGTTTAACAAATCAGAGCTTTCACCTGCTGTCAATGTAAATGAAGTACTATTATTCGTTATGGGACCAGGATCTAATTCAATGTCTCCAGAAATTATAATATTTTTTTCTGCTATATTATATGCAATAGATGATCTCTTAGTTGTGATAAAATAATTTCTGTAAAAACTGTCTTCTCTCTGAGTATATCTGATATTCCACCATTTAAAATTTGAAGCAATGCTTTGCAAAAGTGATGAAACAGGAACAGACTTTCTGAGGACATTTTTGTTTTTCCTACTTAATTTTCTACACTTCAATGAATGGATAATTTTTCGCAATGGTATTCTAGATGGTTCTCTGTCTCTAAATCTGCGTGTTTTTATTTGAGGTTGTTTAAATGGTGATCGTGGCTGATGTGAACTATTTTGCATGTATTTAGGTAGCATACGATGGTTAATAAAATCTACTTGATTTGAGCTTATAGACTTCTTATCACAATAAGTTAAAAGCTCATAATTTTTGTGTTGTGTAGAACCAGGCAAAGCTCTCGTGAATGCTTTTAAACAAAAGGATTTAACACTGAACTCGGCATGTTTGGATACCCTTTCCAGTATCATACGAGTTATCAATTGTCTCCCGAAGGAGGTTAATTGTCCCATTGCTAGGGTTCTTTGTCTCCCGAAGAAGTTTAATTATCCTCAAAGAGAAGTTATTTAAAACTTTAAAAAGCTTTTGGATTGCCAAACGCTTGACATGGGTAAACACGATCGGGACGAGTTGTTGATCATTTCTTGGAAAGGTCACTCCATGATTGTTTTCAAACAAACACTTCAATTCACGTCGATTCTTTCCAATATTTTGCGTGGAGCATAAAAAGACCTGAAAGATTCTTCGTGAACAAACACTTGACACATTCATCGAAAGCTGTGCCTGATTAGCTGTGCAAAATAGTATGAAATCATTGTATAAAAGTACTCACTTACCGTAAATCGCCAGCTCACGTTCGAGTACGTGCAGACGCATGCAACGTTTTTAATCAATAGAAAGTCGATAACTTCTGATAGATGATGACAATCGTCGAAGTTTATCGTCATTCGCCGTAAACGTCGAAGAGTCACGAAGATGATGAAGATGAAACATCGGAAAACGTCGCATATCGGATCATCATCGTATTCTCATCCGCAGTGGACTCCCCACGGTCTTTACGTTGCGGGTTTACATCGACGGTATTGACATTTTAAAAACGCTTGATGGTAATGCGGCCAGCAGGCTTGTTTAGCGACAAAAAGAAAAAAATAAAGGTTGTCTTGAAAAAAAAGGAAAAAGGAAGTTTGACTTTGTCGAGAGTCGAACCTACGACGTACGACTACGCAAATCGTAAAATTTTTTATTTAAGGAATGACGTCATTTCTCCAAGATGGTATCTGTTACACGCTCAATAAATATTTTTACTGACGATTCCAGAGTGAAAACGCTTACGAAACGATTCCAAATTCGCGACATGGTCAGGAAAACCTTCAATGTGACTCGTGGAAGCATTTTTTCAGGAACACGACGGTCGAAACTGACATAAATTACATTACTTCCGGTCTTACATCTTATGGACTTACGGACTTACTTACTTACTTACAACCCGATGACAATGTAGCTACTGGTATTACATACCAGTAGCCACAAAAAAGTGGTTCCCAAAATTGACTGGCACTCCACACCCAGCCCCATTCACTTGGACATGGGAGATGTGATGGCACCAAAGCTTTGCCCCAGCAATGCCCAGCTTGGTATGCGCATCGCTTTGTGTGCAGACGCAAGGGGAGAATACCTTCAATATCTCTCCCCTTTCGTGTGAACAGATCTCTGGAAGTGCTGGAACGATTGTACATGATCGTAACATAGCGCTCCATAGTAGGCATCTGTTCACAAACCTCTGTGAGCGTTGGTGCATCACTCATAACTTGAAAAGATGTTGTCACCTCACTGAAAGCATCCCAAGCTTCCCAGGCTGTCTTCTTTCCACAGTGTGCGAAGAAGGATGTTTGGTCACACCCAGTGAAGGCATGCCGGAAAGGCGAGCAGTGCTTTAGACTTAATTGGACTGATACATCGGCAAATTTCGTGAACTGGCAAGTACCTAAACTGTTTTCCAATACCAAATGCAACCCACAGTTCAGAAAGTTCAATTTGGTGAAATGCTGTTACTGCAATCACAATATCGGTGTCAACTGTGCATACCATTGCCTTAGCGAAGCCTTGGTTGGTAGCGTCAGCCGCATGCAAAAAGAGTCTTGTGTCGGCCTCTTCATGCTGACATGGCGCCAGGTTGATGATGTCATTTCTTTCACTGTTGAAGAGCACTAATTCTTTGGTTGTTACTACCTGTCCATGGACATTTGAAATTGTGATAAGTTGCTCAGCCAGGTAATGGAAAAGCTCCACCTTGTTATCGTCCACTCTCAGGAAGACAGCCCAATTTCCTGGAATCTTTGTGTCCCGCTGGACTCGTCGTCATCTGCACTTTCCTCTTTTTCTTCTTGTACAATCCTTCAGACTGTCTGGGAGATATCTGTCCCACACCACATCTACTCTGTGGACTTTCTCAAGCTCCCTGGTCACGAATGATATAAAGACAGACCGACTGTATTCTTCAAACGTCCTGCAAGCTCCAGTGGGTTTAAGCATGTTCACAATGGCTGCCCCATCCTAATAACAGAACATCAACGGAAGGCTTTTCCGCTTTAGCAGGATACAACCTCTCCAAACAGAATAGCAAAGCTGACTTGTTTCCTGATCTTAGATTTCCATACTGAGACAGGAAAGGCGGAAACTCTGGTTCTCGTGAGAAAAGAAGCTAAGTCACCTTCTCTAACCTGAGGTGAGATTTAAAGGCACGAAAACAAGGAACAGTTGCTCTTTAGTAATGCTATTTTCATCTTATCCTTAGTTGTCTCTTAAGCTGGAGGACTACTAAGTAACTGCATCTTGATAACATCGAAAAGCGAGATTTTTCGCTCGTCAAGCCTGGCCTTGCAAAACTCCTGAAATTGCCTCTTGCCTAGTTCCTCTACAGTTCTCACTGTTCTCACAACTGTGGCATCCATAAGGTCTCGCGTATCTAAGAGGAGCAAGTCCCCACTCTGGTCTAAGAAAGGGTTACCCATCTCACTGATTACATCGCACAGAGATTGGACCTGACTTTGGAAAGAGCTTTGCATTCCTCTTGTTTCTTCGTGGTGTCGATGCTTTCTATTGTCGGGTTTTGACTTTAGCAATTCCTGGGAAATCTCAAATTCGTTAATGACTCTAGACATCTCTGGCCCTGACACCATCCAACGCATTAACTGAGTTGGGCTCTCCGTAAGGCAATACCACCATCCCCTTTCACAACTTTATTGTTCTGCTCATGGGCTTGGTTGATGGGTAGTGCGGAGAGTGCCCGGTTTGTCTTGTTCACAACAAAATGGCCATTCTTGAATTGTGCTGCCACATCAGGTAATTTCTTATCAAGGGACTCTATGTCGCGAATGTGGATGGGCAACCATCTAGCGTAGTTTGTGCGGTCTAATGCAAAAAAACAGGGTGCAAGTGCTTTACATGACTCTTTGTATAGTTCGAAGTTTCCCTCTTGAAGAGACTTTACATAAATTAGTATGGTAAGCTCAAAGTGAAGGGTGAGAGACCAGTAGTGGAACTGAGGACTAGCCAGCTCTGTCTGCTTTCACCACTCCATGAACGTTTTGGGTTCTTCACCTTCAGAAATGCTCTCGCAGTAGTTCTTGTAGGCGTTATCCATCAATATATACAAAGCACAAGCAGTAATCTGGTGGGCGTGTCGGGTGCGTGAAACATGTGACGCCTTGAGAAAAGAGTCGGCTGTTCCAGGAGTTATGCCAGCTTGTACTAATGCAGCTGTGCAACCACAACCTGCAATCCAGCTCCCCAATGCCTTGAGAGCGGCAAGCTTAGTATGCAAACCTCCAAACATCATGACAATGCTACTTTCTCCATAAGTGGATGGCCAGTTCCACTGAATCTTCTTAGCCAATGCATAGATTGGTTGATCACAAGCAAGCACGGGTGTCTGTCCTGGATTAAGATATTTGACCACCTTGATAACTACGTCCATTGCATGACAAATCATAGCTGGTGAGACAGCCTCCTCTTGAAAGAGCTGAAGTACTGAGGTCGTATCCAATGGGCATTGAGGATGGAGTTGATTTGCATGATATGCTGCCCATGATATTTCCTTTATCTCTTCCATGGTCCAACCATTTGTACTCCAAGCTAAAATCTTGTGTCATTTCAAGGCAATTGCTCACAAATGACACTCGAAGAGGCGGAACAACGGGTTCATTCTCAGGGAGAATGGCAGGCTTAACAAGTTCCATGAAAAGCACCTTGAGCAGTCGTAGATGTTGGGTTATGGTTGTTATCCATAGCCGCTGTTGTAAACACTCCTGTATTAAGCTTGGGCAGGCAAACAATGCCCTCAGACTCAAACCGTGAGGAAACACTATTGCCCAAGTCAGTAGATAACTCCAACACCCTGTCATATGAGATTGACAATCCAAGACTGTACAGTTTGTCGACAAGTGTCCGCTTTCTTGTTTCTGCATGGGTCATGAGGCCTAGATATATGGGCAGTGGTGGTTCGCGATCTCGAGAGTGATAATTAGAGGAACCAGTTGCTCCACTACTATGACGCTGTGTGCTAGTATTGAAAAGCATTAGTTGTGATATACTTAGTGTAGGTTGCACTTCACTCATATGGCTAGATGGAGGTTTAATATCTTGTGTTTTAAGCGACTGTGGAATTGAATCTTGTTGAAAACTGTTTTCAAATGTTCCACTGAATTGCGTTTTCATGGCTATTATATCCCAACGGATTATCTTGCGTGTTTTAAGTAGGATTATTGCTTCGTCGTCAAAATCCCTAAAACGAATCGCGTCGAGGGCTTTACCGACATCCTCACTGAATGCCATCACTATGTCTCGACTTTCTTGTGTGCCTGCAAGCCTGGAACAGTTGCTAAAATTCTCTCCTTTAGGTCAGTGGAGTGTACACGACCTGAAAGATCACTTCCATAGTGTTTCAGGAAATGGGCGTACATGGCTGTGAGCTCTGCTAGCGTAAATATGGGAATGCTATCGTGGTCTCTGCACGTGTTTCCTCAATATATGCAACGAGCTGTGCTAAGGGCCATACCCTGGATTATCTTCTCATCACTGCTTGCAGGATTCTGGTTTAATCTCTCTGCCTTGTTATAGAGCGACACCAAGCACTTTGCATGATACACAGCTTCCTGAGAGATCAAATCACCAGAACTTAGTTTTGCGAGTAGGAGCTCATCTTGGAGCTGATGCGCACACTCTCGGACCCTTGCATCTATGTTGTAGTTAAAAAAATTTTCAGTTAATTTTAAATTTTAATTAGTTTATTTTTCTATCAACTGTCTGAAAAGGGATTTTCTTTATGGGGTGTGGTTAAAAAAATTGGGGCATGGTTTTTTTTGGGGGGGGTTTAAAAACAAACAAAAACGTCAAAAAAAGGGAAATTTTGTTCTGCTCGCTATTTCTCTATTTTCCTTCCTGTCTCCCTACCCCTTAGTCCTACCTCCCTTCCCCTCCCTTCCCTTCCCTTCCCTTCCCTTCCCTTCCCCTCCCCTCCCTTCCCCTCCCTTCCCCTCCCTTCAGTGTGAAATTGTAGTTGAACAAACAGATATTATTAAAGGGGCATTTATTTATTTGTTGTAGTTGTCATAGATAGTAAGTGACCCTAACCCTTAATCCATAATGCTTAGGCCTAATCAGTATACCCTGGCCGCTTTAAGAACCCTTACAGTTGTGATGGTAAGTCACCAAAACCCTAACCTAACTCTAACCCTTAATTTATTTCACTTAGGCCAAACCAATAACCTTAGAAGCCCAACATACACTTCATCCATGAAAAAATAACTTGGATTAAAAATACCCAGAATGTTTGAAAAACTAACTAGTCATAACAATTTTACTAGTTCAGAAAAAGATTAACTAGTTAAAGAAAAATAACATAGAAAAAAATTAACTGGTTAAAAAAATAAACTAGTTAAAAAGAATTCACTAGTTAAAATTTAACATTAACTGAACAGAAAAATTAACTGCAACATCTATGTTAAAAGTGGACGCTTGATGAAGGGTACCCGAGGCACCAGAGCAGAAAAAACATCCAACTTCTTTCGTAATAAGGGTTGTTGTTCATCGTGGTGAACACACTAGTAAAGAAGTATTTTTCGTTTGTCTCACGATGTAGTCACTTTCAATGTGGATCGCGACGTTTCGACTGCATACTGCTAGTCTTCTTCAGGCGATGGGGTCGACTGGTTACGCGTCACCTTATGAATCACGATGCTCTGCTGTGATTGGTTGGTTTTCAACAGCTGTGACTGGTGCATTTTGATCTTCGTTGTTTCGGCAAATTGTCCCCTCGGCAGTCCGCAGTCGTACGGCTCTCCTGTTGTGTTTCTTGATCGTGGGCATCCATGCTTCTGGAATTTCTATTCCACTGTCCCTGTTGATGTTGTTAGGGTTAAGTCTTATGTGGATCGCCTCTTTGACCCTGCGTGTGTACCAATGAGGATCACAATCAATAAACTTTACTTCATTCCAAAGCAGGTGGTGTCCGGTGTTGTGGGCGTGCTCTGAAACGGCGGAGGTCTGGGTACGGGCGAATCGGATGTCTCGGTCATGCTCTTTTATTCTGTCTTGCATAGGTCTTCCAGTCTCGCCGATATAAACTTTACTGCATTCACAGGGAATTCTGTAAACCACGCCATCTTGTTTAGTCGGGTCAACAGCGTCTTTAGGCCATACTAGGTGTGATCTAAGTGTAGTCTCCGACTTGAAAACAGCGCGTACGCCTTGTTGTTGTAGGCAGCGGTGAAGTTGTTCGGACAGACCTTTGATATAAGGTAAAACCGCAGTAGATTTGAACTCGGTCGTGGGCTCAGCACTGGTGTTGGGTTTTCTGGTCTTGGTAAGTTTCTGCAAGAAAGAAAAAGGATAACCATTAAAAACAAGAACAGATGACAGATGTTTTTTCTCCTTGGAGATAACAGAGGGTTTTGTTACGAGACTACACTTAGATCACACCTAGTACGGCCTAAAGATGCTGTTGACCAGACTAAACAAGATGGCGTGGTTTACAGAATTCCCTGTGAATGCGGTAAAGTTTATATCAGCGAGACTGGAAGACCTATGCAAGACAATAAAAGAGCATGACCGAGACATCCGATTCGTCCGTACCCAGACCTCCGCCGTTTCAGAGCACGCCCACAACACCGGACACCACCCGCTTTGGAATGAAGTAAAGTTTATTGATCGTGATCCTCATTGGTACACACGCAGGGTCAAAGAGGCGATCCACATAAGACTTAACCCTGACAACATCAACAGGGACAGTGGAATAGAAATTCCAGAAGCATGGATGCCCACGATCAAGAAACACAACAACAGGAGAGCCGTACGACTGCGGACCGCTGAGGGGACAATTTGCCGAAACAACGAAGATCAAAATGCACCAGTCACAGCTGTTGAAAACCAACCAATCACAGCAGAGCATCGTGCTTCATAAGGTGACGTCGCGATCCACATCGAAAGTGACTACATCGTGAGACAAACGAAAAATACTTCTTTACTATCTAACTTCTTTAGTCGTCGAAAATACTGCACCAAAGCTTTGTCTAGTGAATTTAGACTTTACATGGGAACTTGCCAAATCATCTTGATTCTTTCGTTTTTCTGCTCTTTTTAGCTTCATGTCACTAAATTTGTTTCTACAAGTTTTATGCCATTTCGCTTTTCGCTTCATCAGCATTGCTGGTATGCTAACGCCTTCATCCAACTTTTCAATATCTAGAGGTATCGGCATAAGTCCTAGCTCATTGAATTTTTGAATACTGTCCGCTAAAGTATTATACCCTGTCCCACATTCAATATCTGATCTGCGAGAATTCCCTTGACATCGGAGCTGGTCCTTCGTTGTTTCCTAACACAAAATACATTTTTCCCAGTCCAAGGAAACAGCATCCTCGTCTTGTTTGGCCATCGAGGATACGTCAGAGCCAAATACAATAACAATGCATAAGCACACCACAAGAATCATGTTATGTCAGGCTGCATGATCAAAACAAAAAAGGTACTGATCAATAAAAGTTACGTAATGTTTAAAAAACGAGCAGGAGTGTTTTATCGGGTTTAAAACCACGAGGCATAGCCGAGTGGTTTTTGACCTCATAAAACACGTGCTGCGAGTTTTTTGAATGGCTTCAAAAACATTCTTGGAAAAGCTTGTATCAAGAGAGTTCATAACAATTATGCTTTTGTTAACGTTAGAAATTAGCATACGAGAAAAACATTAGGGATTAAATTAGTAGGCAAGAAAATCAAATCTCACACGTGTTTTGTACTTTTCTTCTACTAACCGAAGAGGACATGGCGTCCTGTTCCAGAGTTTTTCGGAAGCCTAAAAATGCCAAAGAAGAGAAGAATTTAATCAAGAATGCTATCCCTAAGTCGACACGTGCAGTGACAAAGTGGTCAGTGAAACTTTTAGTAGAATGGCAGAATGGTAGGGAAAACAAAAATCCAGCAATCGAACCACCTTGCACCTTCACAACTGACAAGTCTGAAGTACAGCGCCTGGACACTGATATAGCCACTATGACGGCTGAATCACTGAACTTTTGGCTAATTAAATTTGTCGAAGAACTGTGCAAAGAGAAAAGTAAATTTACTGTGTGTGAAATTTGTTGAAAGAACATTAAATATGTTCCCACCATTTGTTGTGTCAGTTTCTGTGTTGATAATTAATTAATATTCATAAGTCACGTGCAGTGTATTTATATCTGATAAAACACCGCATGCTAATAAGGATGAGGTTCATCGATATAAAGTCCCTGCACGTGATGTATTATCTACCATTTGATTGGGTAATGGGCTTATGAATTATTAATGAGTTTTTGAATGAACTATAAAAGAGTTCCTCGGCCTAGTATTAATTGTATTTAGTACATAATGAAATGAATAATGGGCTTAAATTCAATTCATATTAATGGAAGTGAATTGAAGTCGAATTGCTCCAAGCTCGTTTCTTGCACGTGGTATTTATCGTCTTTCCAAAATTGTTTCTCTTCGCTTGTAAAATAAGATTCTGTTGAAGAATTGTGGTAAGATATTAATTTTCTTGCCTCCATGTAGCACTGAGAAAGAAATTGACGTTGTAAGAAGCAGAAGAAATTACAAAAAATCGCTGTTGTTTTCCAAACCAAACCAAAACTTTGAGAACTGTAAGTTGACTGTGAGCATGGTAACCAAGCCAAGCACAGACTACACAATGGTAAAAAAGTGATACAGATTACAGTGGTTAAATTACGGTTGTTTATTGCAAACTTGTATGTAAGAGTATTTAAACGCTGTAAATGTCGATCTTTTGAACGTTTTAAGGATTTTATCGCTTTATTAATGCTTAATATTTGCAAAGTCTACTGTTTGTTTAAGCTTTTCTGCGTTTTATATTTTGCCTACCGAAAGTGTATTAATATTTCATACCTGAAAATGACCTCAGAAAGATCAAATCATCATACCTTTTAATCGTTAAAAATTTTTTTGGAATAAAAAGCTAGCCATATATTTGATATCATCATACGAAGGCTTATACTGTTACTGTGCTGCACTGTTGCTGTGCTGAGCTGATGTAAAATACTTCATAGCAGCCAAAATAATCCTCTTTTTCCCTATTTCTTGTGGTGAAAACCTTTTTTGGTTATCAATTGTCATTTGTGAGCATTACTGCCTCATATACAAAACTCTAACACACTAACACGCAAGTTGCGAGTTAGCCTCGTTTTCACGCTAACCAACCAGTGGGCCGAACTTCTACCTTATGTTATGCAAATTAGGGTCCATAGCGAAAATTAATAATTAATGTATCTCTGCCTGTGTGCCAATTTGGTGCTTTTACCGTAAATCCCACAGTTCACCTAAAATTCTGCACCAATCTGCTGGACTAAACAGCATATACTTATCCATAAAAAACTTTTTGACTGTCTAATACTTTAAAAGAATTTAAAACTTGCTGGCCTACGAATGTATTCCGGTAGGGAGTTCCATGTGCCAACAACCCTATAAAAATAACTATACTTAAGAATATTCGTTCTTGTATATCTCATCCTAAGAGTTACCTCGTTAGTTTGTCTAAAAGAATAACGATCAGTTTCCTTGTAGAAATCTACACAAGGTTCAACATTAGTGTCAATTATTTGAATAACAAATTTTCGTTATTGTATTCTTCGAACTGAGGAAACAAATGTTTAGTATTTAAATAATGAATGCACTTAAGTGAGATTTGTACAAGTGACTTGCTGCCATGCAAAACCACAATGCGATTGTGTATGGTTCCTTGAAGATGTTTACTGACCCAGGGCAGATAAGTATCTGTTATTTCAGTTATGCCCGAAGAAGCAAAACACTTCCCCAGTCTAACTACCATTCTGATGGCGGAAGATAGCTCTCCCGACTCAAGGAAGTTTTTGAACTGTATATGGGCTTTTATGTCTTCTGCAGTTGTCCCCCGGATGGACATCCCAGAAAAAGGGACGTAAATAATTCTTCTCAGCTCCCTAAACGAAAAAATCCTTCAATCAGAAACACTGGCGTTAAAAAATACTAAAACCCAGCACACTAGCATTCAGTGCTTGGATCATTAGTTCCCCAATATTGCCTGATAGGATTTCTCGAGTCTGTCCGCAAGAAACAGTTCTCTTTTTGGCCATAAGATAAATGCTTTATTGACCAAGCTTGTTCAGGCAAGATGGGTGAATATTGACCTCGTTCTACAGTCTATTTTGAACTTGAACTTGAACTTATCCAGCCGGCATTTTGAACTCGCGCTTGGTCGATAACATAAACGTACTTAAGTTCTTCTGATATGGAAAATTACTCATGTCGAACCATATCCAACATACCATCTAAAAAATTTTCCCTTTGTATGACACAAGCTGTCTCTTCTTGCCAACTTATCACTTGTAAATACCGTAGAATGACAAGGAAACGATCTTCTCTTTCCATTACTGAAGCAAATGATTGCACTCCACTCCAACAACCCACTCTCCATAACAGTAGTTGGCAATTTGGAGAAGCAGATGAATTCCCATTGCAATCAGAAGACCCAGCCAAACTTTGAATTCTGAAGCATTCAGAGGTTCTTTTTCCAGCAAATCTGTTCATTTCACAGACAAGATATTCAAGCAGTTCCACGTGTAAAAAGAGCTGAAAAAAGTTCAAGGCAGACAAATCGTCGGGTTGTTCTGTTTTCAGTCCAGTCGGCTGTACAAGGTGGAGAAGGACTTATTTCAGCTTTGCGTTCTTGTCATTCAAAGTCCGGATTTGGAAAGATAACAAACTTTTCTTCATTGTCATCATCTGAGAACAAATGCGATTGAGAATCTGGGTCATATTCCTCACTTTCTGACGAATTTGTGGGATCAGAAACATTTGCAGCTTCTGTATTTGGCCTTTGTCTCTTTCTTCGTCTTCTCTGAGGCTCGTCAAGTTCTTCATCACTGGAACTGAGGTAAGGGTTTGTCACAGATCTGAACTCGCCAGCCTGTTCAACTTCATTTTCTTCCAGTTTAAGATCAGAATCTTCTTCCCCGAATGGTATTGCTAACGAAATTCTGCATCTTTCTGGTGCTCTCCTTTGTCTTTGATTTTGTGACGCCATCTAAAAGCAATGTTTGTTCGAAAATAAATTCTAAAAATACGAGTGATGAGTCGATTTTCATGTGCTTCATATGGAAAGAAAGCTTTCTTTTCTGAGAATGCAATATGCACACATAGATTGAGGGGATAAACTGCTCACCCCAAAAGGTCAGCACGAGGTCGCAATCTACTCTTAAACTTGGAGAGATAAAGTTCTGTTGCTGTGCTGATCCAAATCTGCTCTCAAAAGCTGCAACTGGTTCCTAATAGTCTTTCAGGTATCTACGACAATTTTGAACTGAGCGATGTTAGACTCCCACTGATTTGCCATCAAATGAAGCGGATTTTTAAATTGGCCATTGATTATTGGGATCTCCACTATAAACTGAGGGGCAAAGAAAACTTGGAGGCTAGAGGTAAAAAAGCTTGATTTCAAAGAAGTAGAAGTTTCTACTTTAACATGCATAGGATGTTTCGTGATAAGCGTGGCATTTAATTTCTCCTCAATATTCTTTAATGCATTGTTCTGCTGCAAGTTGAACTTCTCTTGTGTCTCCTTGAACCTTTTGATGTTTGTGAATTCTTCCTCCAAAGTGTTCATATTTACTGTCAGTTTATGACAGTTTGGTCTCAAATTGAGCTGCTTGAGCTTTTTCACATGTCCCAGTTCTTCAAAGCATTGCAACATTTCCTGTACTTGAATCTTGATTTTCTGCTCTTGTCAATCCAACCTTGTTTTCTATTCTGCTGCCTTATTGAGTGTAAAACCTCCAGGATGATGTCCATGCATGACTCATAATCTGCCGTTGGTGAGGTTGATGGCAACAGAGCTTTGCTTTCATTGCTTTCATCATCCTGTGTTTTCAAAATGATTTCTTCGTTCTTGTTATTTATATTTGCATCACTTTCCCGCTCCTGACACCAGTTTTACACTATTTTGGTTCCATGAATGAAGACAGCAATAAATGTGACATTTTGCTTTTTGAATAATTCTTGGCAGTCTCCAGCTGCAAAACACAGCATGATTACTTTCAACAACAAACTCTGATTGCATGGTTTGCCAAAATATGGACGAACCATATTTGGGATGTGTGTCACAGATATTTTTTTTCGTTTTCTGTCAGTGTGTTGTGTTGGAAAAGAAAATTATCTAAAGAAAAAGTAGGGGCCACTGACCGTCCAATTCAACGACTACCAGCCCTTTATGTGTTTAGATTTTTTCTTTGTGCACAAGCTCGTGCGTGACTTAACATGCCATTGTAACATGAATTGCGTACACAGTTAGGATGTGCGTAAAAAATTTGCATTTGTCTGTATTTTGTATTTAAGGACGTTTATGCGCACCTTATTGCGCATGCAATTCATGTCGCAATGCCATGCTACATCATGCACAAGTGCACATGCGAGACAAAATCAGTAAGCCAACATAAAGGGCTGGTAGCACTTTACATCAACTTTGCTTAGATTTAACTCACTTGGATGGTCGGTGACCTCCATATTTTTTGACAGAATTTTCTTTTCCAATTCTCGACATATTAGGAAAACATGAACAAAAAATCAACGTCGGAAGTTTAACGTTTGTGTATTTCTACTAATAAACTTAAAGCTTCTCCATCTTGTCATATAACTCATTGGATCACGCTTAGAACTTAGGCAGAGCCCAAGCCCTTTCCTTTGTTTTATCTGACTTTTTGTTGCCGAACACCTTCCCCAAACATGTTAGCAAAGAATCTCATATCTCTTGTTTCTGCTCATAAAACTTCTTCATTGCCTTCTTGCCTGTTCTTTGCACGTTCATAAAGCCACTCTGGCTCCTTTTTGTCAATTGTTTGAGTGTTACACCTTCTGAACGAACTCTATAATGCGGCTAGGTCTATGGCTTGCATGATCATTCATGTGTGGAGATGGATGACTTGGAGTCATCATTCCAGCAAAGAAATGTTCCACATGCAATGTGGTAAAACTCGAAAAACATATCCTCAGCAATATGGTGCAAGTTTTTGTCAGACAGGAATGTCTTTGCCTCTTGAAATGATGAATACAGCATTTTGAAAGTCACTTGTCAGTTTAGTAAATGCTAGATGAGGACCTTGTGGATACCTTTGCCCTGTATGGAAATGTGCTTCCCTTTCCACTGTACAACTGTATGTCTTTCATTGAATCTGCCACTTATTTGAGAATTTTGCAACAATCTTCCAAACATGATTGGACTCTTGTCTTCCTTGATATTTCTTCAAGCTGAAAGAGTTCAATTAAGGCTCCTAGTTTCTCCCCGAGAAACTTGTAGATTGTTAAGCTTGAAACTAATTGAATGATTTGTCCTATTAAACAAGAGCTGATGGTGACTGTAAATGAACTGTGAATATGTCTTGCAAATTTGCATCAGTGGAATATGTCATGAATGCATCAATTTTACAGAATCCTGTCCAGTCTCGATAGGTTAAAGAGCGGTGCTTAAAGCAGCCAAGGCATATACACAAGTCATCATCTGATTTCAGGCACATCACACCGGGCCAGGAGCAAACAAAATTGCGCCATTTCAAACGTGGTCATAAATTACTTTATGTTTTGATCCGATTAATCTAACATTTTAGACCAGAACAGATCTCCTCATTACCGAGGTACGCAAGATTTTGGTTTTTCATTTTAAAGGATTTTTTTGGTTAGGGTTAGACATCACTCTGCCACTGTTTGAAAGCTCCTTGATTGATCCCCCAGACCTCCAAGAGGATCCAGACTTGCTGCCAGCACAGGAAATGTCTTTCGAGGATCCAGACCTGCTGCCTGAACGGGAAAGCTCCTTGCAGGATCGGGAACTGCTGGATGTTACAGACGTGCTACCAGTCGAAACAACCTACCACCTTGCCCAGGAGGGTACTGTGGTATCGGGAGTAATCTCGAACGGAGTTAAATGTAAACAAACTACAATGCCATGCTTGTAGAAAAACTCCTGTAATTTTATTGTGTATCACGTGATCCTACATGTGATCAGCTTATGAATAATTCGGGACATTACATCCCTCCTCTTTTTCGGATAAAAAAAACACACAAGGTTTCTAAGAAAATTACAAGTAACAGTTTGTGACTAACTGTACTTCAAAAAGTAAACGTTCTAAAGTTCTTAAAAAACAATGTCCATTGTTCAATAATGAAAGTCAAAAATCGACATTCAACTGAGATCTCTTTCTTTTTTTTTAAAAAAAAAAACTTCTTATAATGTCAACGATCTCAAAGTATCAGAAAAGTTCCTTTTCCAGCCTATTTCTCATAGATGACTTGTACATAGTCTGAAAATCTGACAGGAGGTTTGATTTGTTGTTTCGATTGTCTCAGCAGGGCATCATCTTTGGTTTTGGATGGATTTTGTCTTCTCTTCGTTTTTCCTTCCACCATTCTCTTGGCTGGGTGCAAGATGTTTCGGCATAACTTTGAACTGGGATGAATTCCACGTAACAGTCTGGGAACCATTACTTGCTGTGACCATGGTACCTTTCTTCTCTTCCATGATAAAAGGCTTTGGGTTGTATGGAGTGCTAAGCTTGTTCTGTTTGGGTTGTCTCATGAGTACAACTTCTCCTGGCTTAATCTCATTCTTGAGCATGCGCCTTGAGGTCAGCATACACTTTCATTTTCTGCTTTTGCAGAACATCTCTCTGGACGATGCTAGCTGATGGATCTTAAGGTGTACATCGTGGCAGCTTGTGTCGGGTGATTGGCAGCTCTGGTATTGTAGTCTTGAGCTTTCTGCTGTTTAAGGCTTCACATGGAGACATATTAGTGGTGGAGTGAGGCGTTGCACGATATTGGCGTAAAAACGTATACAACTCCTGCTTCCAATTTTTGCCTTCTAGGTGAGCAATTCTGATAGACTTTTCAAGAGTCTGAACCAGACGTTCTGCTTCTCCATTTGCTCTTGGCCAATACGGTGTGATCCTTCTGTTCTTGAATCCTAGGTAGTCAGAAAAGTTCTTAAATTCATGACCATTAAATGGTGGGCCATTGTCACTTTTCAGGACGTCAGGAATGCCTTGTCTTGCGAATATTGCATCAAGTTTAGGGATGACAGCTCTGGCTGATGTTGAGGTAAGTATCTCTACTTCTGGAAAACGACTGAATTCATCTGTTACTACCATGATGTAATCACCAGATGGGAATGGTCCAGCAAAATCCACTGCAACTTCTTTCCAAGGTCCGCTGGGGAGTGAGGTCATTCGAAGGGGTTCCAACCGTGGTGACTTGGTCGATGCGGCTTGACATGAAAGACAGTTTTTGACCTTCTCTTCTGCCAGTTTGTCAATTCCAGGGAACCAGACTTTGTCTCTGATGAGTTGCTTTGTCTTAACAATTCCTTGGTGGCCACCATGTTCTAGGTCTACAGAGTTACTTCTGAGGGTAGATGGTATTACAATTCTGTTTCTTCTCAACAGTAGTCCATTGAACACTGATAATTCTTCCTTGAGCTTCTTCTAGTTCTGGACTTCCGGGACATTCCATTGGTCAGTTTCTACAGCCTTGATGACAGCTTGCATTTCTGCATCATTTCTGGTTTCTTGTTTGATTTCTTCAAGTGTCATTGCTTTTGGCACTGCATTAGTGCATACATAGTTAACATAATCTTCAGCCAAATTTTGTTCTTCCAGTGCTGTGGGACAGGGATGTCGGCTCATATAATCAGCAGGATTTTCGGCATCTCTTCCAGGCCAAGTCGAAGTTTCCACCTTTCCATTCTTGGGGAAGTTTGCTTGTGGTTCTTAAAAATGCCAATGAGGGGCTTATGATCAGTGATGACAGAAAACTGGGCACCATAAACATACAGATGAAAATGTTCTACTCCCCATACTACAGCAAGCATCTCTCTCTCTCTGTTTAGGAGTAGCGACTTTCAACATCACTCAGGGCACGACTTGCATAGCCAAGAACTTTGGCTTCCTGTACTAACAGTCCACCAAGGCCAGTTGGACTTGCATCGACAATGATTTAGGTCTTCCTTCTTGGATCAAAATAAGACATGACTTGATCTCCAACGAGGGCTTCTTTCAGCTTGTCCAATGCTCTCTGTTCTTCTTGCTCCCATTTCCAGGGCGTGTCCTGTCGTGTCAGCAGGCGCAATGGAGTCGTGATTGTGGCATAGTCTGGTACGAATCGAGATATGTACTGTGCCATGCCAAGAAGAGACTTCACTTCACTGGGGTTCTGAGGAGGTTTTGCTTTGTGGATTGCGTCAACTTACTTTGCATCAGGTCTCACACCGACAGAGCTGAAAATGTGACCATAGAACTTGATTTCAGTCTTGGAGAACTCACATTTGTCTTTGTTCAGACGAAGGTTGTTTTCTTTGAGCCTCTGGAGGACACCACGGAGGTTCTTGTTGTGCTCTTCCTGGCCTTTTCCAAATACTATGATGTCATCTGAGATGTTTTTACATCCTGGGAGGCCAGTAAGGAGTTCTCTGATTGCTTCCTGGAAAATTTCTGACGCTGCATTAATTCCAAATGGGAGACGTTTGTATCTTCTTAGGCCAGCATATGTACTAAAGGTTGTGACATAATGGCTTTCAGGTGCTAACTCGAGCTGGTGATACCCTGAGGACAGATCTAATGTGCTGAAGTGTGTTGCACCATTCAAATCAGCAATAGGGTCATCAATGGTTGGCTTGAGATGCTTTTCCTGCTTAACAGCTTTGTTTGCCTGTCGCATATCAACACAGATTCGAACTTCTCCGGATTTCTTGGGGACGACAACAATTGGACTGATCCAGGGTGTGGGCCCTTCAACTTTCTCAATGATGTCTAATTTCTCAAGTCTCTCGAGCTCTTTTTAGACATCTTCTCTAACATGGAATGGAATTAGTCTGTGGGGTTGCTGTCGGGGTGTAACATCTGGGTCAATGTGTAATTTCACTTCTTTGTTTGGTACTTTTCCTATGCCTCCAAACAGTGATTTGAACTCTTCTTTTAAAAACTCTGGGTCGTCTTTGTTTCTTTTAGTGACAGTGGCAGTGCTAATAGAAACCGCAATCAGACCTAGTTTCTGTGCAGTGTGATAGCTGAGATTTCCATTTTCTCCTTTAACAACAATTAGCTGGGCAGAGGTACTTGCGTTGCTGTATTTCACACTTGCAGTGAGAGTTTCCAGGAGAGGAAGGGGGGTTTTAGTTCCATAGGAATAAATCTTGGTGTGAGCAGGTTGCAGGCTTTCGCTGCCATGACTGTTTATTCTTTGAAATGTTGTTTTGTCAAGAAGGTTAACAGATGCACCCGAGTCGATCATCATCTCCACGGTTTTTCCATTGATTTGTAGCTGACATATGGGCGGCTTCTTGTTTTCTTGATGGTCGATAGTGTAGACATACTCGTATTCTTCGTCAGAGCTTTGACCAGTTTCCACTGGGGCCACGGTACGAGGTTTTCAACGGCAAACATGAGCAAAATGGCCAATTTTCCCGCAGGCTTTGCAGGTCTTTCCTTGTGTAGGACATGGATTTTTGTGAGGTGCATACCCACCACACTGTCCACATTTTCTAGGAGATTTGCCTTGCTTGTTTCCATAATGACGATTGCATGACTGTGCATCACGCCGGTCGCGCGGGCGACTGTCTCGATTCTGGATTCTCTTCTTTTGATTTAATTTTGTTGACAGATTCGAATTCGCCTCCAGTAGCTTCCATGTCTTTCGTTCGCTTCTCACTAAGTTCTAACGCTCTGCCTAGCTTCAATAGTCCTTCCAGCGTTGGGTTTTCACGTAGCACTTGGCGTCGAAGCAAGCTGGAACTGCATGTCAAAATGATGTGTTCTTTAATTTCTTTGTCAACATCGCTGAATTTGCAGGTTTTCGCGAGTTGGCGAAGCCTGGTATGAAAACTATTGAGTAATTCACCCTCCTGCTTTGTCTGGCGAAAATTGTATTCAAAGGGGACAGACCTCAAATAAATGTGGCTACTAAATATATCTGAATTTCGTAACTGTTCATCAGTAGGATGCCCAAAATGCGTGCAATTCCACAATTGGTTTCAGCTCCATTAAATCCTATACCAATTGCACAACATTTTAGGAGGAGCCACCCACAGTGTGAGCACAGTTACTGACAAGACATATTAGTAAGGAAAACAACGCAAAATAAATGTATTCTCAAACAACTTCAATGTCATCGTCACTCAGCTCTATAAGTGAACTTTCTGGTCCTGCCTCCTCCACATCCGACAGTGTAACGTCGGCAAATGGGTCAGTCGCGCGAGAAGCAGTAAGGGCTTGCTGGATGGATGCCAAGCGATCTTGTCCCGCATGACAACGTTGACCTTCCTTTAGGCAATGAATCTGCTCGTTTTCAGATCCGTCAGGAGCCACAGTTAGTGCGCAGCTTCTGAAAGAATGGATAACTAACTCTCTGTCTAGACTATCCCAGGCCTCAAGAACCCACTTAACGATTTCACATCGAGGTGGGCCACGCATGTTTCTGGCAGCTGTAAATGAATGAACCCCGTCAGCCATCCAGGCATCGTACTTCTCCGTCACTTTGACCTTAAAGGGCTTATTCCATGCCACGTCGGGCTTGAATATACTTAGTACAACCACTGGGTACTATGACAGGGTCGATCTTTGCTTGATGCTGTCTGTGATGTGGCATTTAAACGAGTCCCAAGCTAATATCCGACGAGAAAATGAGAACTTGCCCAATACTCCTTGCACCCAGTCGCGAGTCAGGTCTTCATTCATCCATCCGTTCACAGAAGAAGCTACAAAGCACTTATTTTTAAACTCCTCATTAAGCTACTTTGTTTCTCTCTTGGCTCCCGGGAAGACAATAAATGGCTTAAGTTTTGTTCCGTCTGCTTTTGCTGCCAAAGAAACAGTGACTTTGGACTTCTCATGTCCAGTTGTCTTCAGTCGAATCGATTTTTCCCCAACGTTGTCTACTGTAGTGCTAGACAGCATATCTTGCCAGACAGCTGTTTCATCCATGGCAATAATGTCACTATGACTGTAGGAAAGCCTGTTACGCTGTCGTCTTACTTGTAAGATATAGGCAATAAGCTTGTCGATGAGTCTTTCCGGGTCTTTTTGCGATTCAGTGGTTCTGCGCCTCACAGACAGCCCATTCCTGCCCATAAACTTCTGGACCCAGCCATCACTTGCAATAAAAGATGGAGAAAGCTGCGCTGCCTTGCATTTTTGCTCGTGTATAGCCCGCGCTTTGTGCGAAATCATTTTCCTTGAAACACGAAGACCACTTGACCTTCGTTCATGCACCCACTCTAAAAGCTCGTCTTCTAGGCCAACATCGAATGGTTTTCTGCCTCCTCCTTCAAGATGTTTCCTCTTGTTATCCGCAGCCAGAAGTTTAGCCTTGGCGCTTTGCCATTCACAAATTCTCTTACGGTCTACATTGAACTTTTTTGCAGCTCTAGAGATGCTTTTACTTTCTTCGGCAAACTTGATAGCCTCTAATTTATATTCAGTCGAGTACGAACTTACTTTTTTGCCGGCATGAGACTGAGATGTATCAGTTCCCATGCTTTCAGCACAAAATGAAGATGAAAACGTGACTCATGCGATTTGTAAATCTTTTTTTACTAGAATCAAATATCTGATCAGTCAGTTTGCATCACATGAATGCATGAAGGTGTTAGATCCGACAGGTTTACAATAGGGCAATTTCCTATGTACTGTAAGAACAATAGACCAAGAGCACCCGGCACGTAACTGGAAACACGTGTGGCTTCCACTGCAACCTAGCAAATTGAACAGATCGCCTTTAGTGCCAGAGCATTCACTGTGAATTCAAGCCATGGCTCGCTCAAGTTGTCATTATCTAAAATGGAACTTTGTGTTTGAAGTGCAATTCACATCAGTTATACGAGGTCATCATATTTAAAAATTTGTATGGACTCCAACTTTGGGAGATTAACTTAACTGCCGTGAGGATAATCGCAAGGAAGCCAAACAACATGATGATTATGCAATTGGGACGTATTTGGAAGCTAACACCGGCAACGAGCTTGTAAGACATGTGCCAATGGAACTGTCTTACCTTATCTATACATTTCTGAGGGCTTACGACGACAATGAGGTTTCTGTTAAAGTAGCAGGGTCAAGAAGGCTTGAGAACGGACTTGTTGTCCCAGGAACATTCAAAGCGAGGACACCAAGCCGGGCTATTGCCACGAAGTTTGAGCGGGAGATTTTGCGGCTGAAAGAACTTTGCGCCCACATGGACATTTTAGTTGTAACTGAGAAAAATTCCAACATTCTCATAGATTTTTCAGACAATGAAATTATAGATCGTGAGCCATTAAAGAAATACCATAATAATCAATACCCGTTTTGCTTTTGTACACTTTATTTACCGTACTTATGTTTTTGGGGATGGGAGGGGGGGCGCTTATTCGAGGTTAGGCACTCAAAATTATTTTTTGGTGGGTAGGGTGGCCGCTTATTCGAGGTTGGGCGCTAAATCAAATAAATACGGTAAATAACGAACTAAGCACACATCAACTAAATAAGCTAAGCACGCGCACAACTTAAGGAAAATTGCGCGCACGCACCTGCATTAAGCTGAATAGAAGCAATATAGAAATTAAATAGGGGTGCTAGGATGATATAAAGGATCTAAAATAACAAAGGATACGGTGGTGTTTCTCAATTCTGGATTGCTTGTCTAATTTCCCCGTAGTATAGTGCCATATTTCTCAATGATAGCACTGTGGTGTTTGAAGAATTTAGTAAATGATTTACAAAGGAGCGTAGATTTGAACCCTTGGTGAAGGAGATGTGATGAAAGTCGGTGAAGTCTATCCATAAAATGCATCTTCGATGTGCCAATTCTAGCATATCTTACCAATTGAGATATATAAACACCATAGGCCGGATTGGCAGGAATGTTGCTGTCCATATGAGGGAAATTGACAATCCAAAATGAGAAGTCATCCCTCTTGTCGTAGACGCTGAGATGGAAAGGTGTCTTGCTGTCACCAATTTTGATTCTCGTGTCCAGATAACACACCTCATTTGATGTTAGGTAGTGTCCTTTAGTTCCAGGTCTGACGGGTAAATGTCGCTGATGTTATTTCCAAAATTTTCATTGTTAACGCTCAATAAATCGTTGATATAATGAAAGGTGTTGCTAAATTGGACGGCTTTGGTCATATCTTGCTTTATTGTTCTGAGCATGAAGTCATACTCGAAGGTGTTGGAGGAACAGATCAGCCAACAAAGGTGCGCTGTTAGTGCCCATTGGTATGCCAATAATTTGCCGAAAAACTGAGTTTCCGAAGCAGACGTAGATATTGTTGATAAGAAAGTCAATAGCGAGGCACAGTTCCCTACAGGAGAAGTAAGTGTACCTTGTAGACTTCCTATCATTAGTCCAGAATGTGTGGAAATTATTGGTTGCTATGAAACTTTTTCCTCTGGTGTTAAAAACCCTTTTGAGTAGATCATGGAGTTGATGTTTACGTTTGGCGTGTGGAAGGCTAGTATAAAGAATGGAAAATTCCCAAGTACTCACCTGATTAAGCGAAAGTTGTTTTTCCTGCAATGTGCAAATAACATCCAACGAATTGTTGATGACCCACATGCAGTTAACTCCTGTTCGTTCTAAAATAGTCTTGCATACTTCATATGTAGTGTTCACTTGTGGGGAGAAATAATCGTTTAGTTTTGCAACGGCCGTGTCGTATTCGCCATTGTCGCCTGTGTTTGGCAGTGTGTCAAAGATTTCGTCTACATCGGGCCGGCATGCTGCAACAACAAAGCCCGTTTTTGTTTCACAACTGTGATGTTCATTCCAATGAGCATTCTTTCTAAGCAATTTCCATCGTGGACCTGCATTGCCATCGGCATGGACGTCGAATGGTGGGAAGTTTGGCAGTGAAACCGCCATGAGGTCTCATAGAGTTGAGCTCGTCGCAATCAGCACGTGCTTCCAAGAAAACTCTGCACAGGGAATTCTTCAATGAAAACCAGTGTTGTGAATATTGGATGAGCGATTCATAAATGGCTGCATCCTCGTCTCCAGATGTGGTATCGCGAGTAATCTCGAACGGAGTTAAATAAAAGCAAGCTACAACACCATGCTTGTAGAAAAACTCCTTCTGTAATTTTACTATGTATCACGTGATCCTACATGTGATCAGCTCATGAATAATTCGGGACATTACAGGTAACATCCGGGGAAGCATACCGGAACGACCCCGGGACATACAAGTACTTCAGAAAGCTGATGGCACTGCCCTTCTTGCCAGAATCGCAGATAACACCCATGTTCCTGCGGCTCTGTGATCACACAACCACCACCTGCCCACAAGACCTGGTCCAGTACATTGAAGATACCTGGATTTCCAGCACCATGTGGCCCCCTTCCATTTTCATGCTGCCAATCCGCACGAACAACGATATAGAAGGGTTGCACCACAGCATTAACCGAAGAGCCAGCAACAAGGTCCACCTCCCCTTCTACATGCTGATAGAGCTGCTGCATCAAGAGGCTAAGCTCGTGGCCATTCAGATCAAGCTGTTCTCTGTCGGAAAATTGTGCAGAATACAACGGAAGAAGTACCAGGCGATGAAGAGGAAAATTTTCCACTACTGGCATGACTTTGAACAAAGTCGCTTATCAGCCCGCTGCCTGCTGAAGCTGTGCAGTTATGTAAACGGCCCCAGATGGTGAAACAAGATTAAAAACAAATGGCTCGTTTAGGAGCCATTGACCGGCCCCCTGCGGTGGGCCACAAATCTTCAAAAGTCATGATCAACATATGATTGTTCTATAGTGTGTTTTCCTTTTCTTTTCTATATCTAATTCTATTTGAATGCTAGACTTTGATAGGAAACATGAGAACTGTTTGAACGTTGTTCAAAAATGGTTTCAGAATTCTCTTTGAATGCTAGACTTTGAAAAGGCCTCTCCCCAGATTTCGCTCCACTATCGTGACGTAACAAAGGCACTCTTTAGATTCTAGTCAAACAGCTACTTCTTGGTGGCAAACTGGCAGCAAGGCGGCAAGTTCCTTGGTGTTGAAACTCCCTGGTGGTGAGGTGACCATAAACCGATCAAATAATTAACAGCCGACCATAGCGTGACAGAAATACGAGATGTGTGGAATTTGAGGGTGACTCCATGACGTAATGCTTAAGAAATGTTTACTCAGCAGTCAGGAAGAGGGGTGAGGGGGCAAACCCAGAGGGATTTGACATTTTATCCTATTTTCATGTCATTTCCCGCCCAGGGGAAAATTAAACCCCCTGAATTGCCTACTCGAGAGCCTCTGCAATACAGACGGGGGGCACTTTCAGTCATAGTCATCAGTTGGTATGTTGAAGCCTACACAGTACTAGTGGTATTATTGAAATTCAGAAAACTAAGTGCGGAAAAAAAGCTGTGAAAAAGACAGTCAGACGTTTCGGGGATAACCACTTCATCGGTGTTGTGTTATTTTTACGAGACAAATGCTCATGCTCACATATAATTTGTTGTGTGTAAAAATATTCAAATAAAACGCGAATTCGAGCACGTGCATAAATGCGACAGAATATGAAACTTGAAGCCAATGTAGCCTCATGGAAAATTAGCATTTAAAGTCCATGTTAATTCCATGAGGTGCCAAGTTGGTCTTGTGTAGAAAAATTAGCCTCATTTCTTCTCTCTGTCATGTGGTAGTTGCTCCCATGACTTTCTTTATCACCGTCACCAAATGAGTGTCCCAGTTGGTTGAAATGTTCGGCAACGGGGAATCCTCCATTGCAATAGCGTTGGCTGTGATTGGAGCCTACCACACAGCGGAGGTGCTCGCAGAATCTGTCTGCGAGCCGACAACCAGTCTCCCCAATGTACAAAACTTGACAGCTGGTACAAATGATGGTATAAACGACACGTCCTTTGAGATGTATGATTCCGTTTGTGTGGTTGATATTAGAAGTCTCTCCAGTGAAGGCGCATGTCCTACATCTCGCTCGTTTGGGTACATACAACAAATTGATGAAGGGGTTTCCCCCAAAATGTCTGACTGTCTTTGTCACAGTTTTTTTTGGCACTCAGTCTGAATTTCAATATTATCATTAATCGTGAGGGCCATGCTGCAAGAGACATTTTTGTGCTGCAGTACTGGTGATGCGAAGCTTTGCATTTGTCACACTCAATCCAGTCGAATACATCTGCTGTGGCATCCACTGGCAGCTCAGCTGTGAAGCATGTACAGTTCTTCCTGGCTGCTTTCCACAGTTCTTTCTTTTTGCTAAGCATATAGGATTGATGAAACAAATATTAACTGTCAAATATCCAACTGTTTCGGCTAATATAATATCAAATCAACAGTATATACATAGGTCACACTTTTTTCTTTGTTTTACGTTTTGATTATTTGTCTGAGTTTCTGCTTCCTTTTTAGCACCTTTTCTCCTATTTTCTCGGACATCCTTCAAATGTTGAAACCACTCACCACCACTGCCTTTCTCTTCTGTCGCTTAACATCCCATGGCTTGTACAAGGGCATTTCTCGGATTTTTCAACTCAACTTTTAACTTTTTTCTGGTTCAACAGCTTGAAGCAGCTGGCAAAATTGTGTGCAATCCGACACTCAATCTGAGTCTTCTGGGTAATTTTCAAGATGGTGGACTAGGTTCCAGGTTCCAGGCTCTTGTGCAACTTTGAGTTATGTGAAATTTCTTATAATTCCCCTCTCATGGGAGCGGAGATCAAGTCAAATCCCCTGGGTATGCCCACCCCCACTCCTAAACATTGACAGGCGCATCAGCCGCACCCGGAGTTTTCAAGCTCAGTTTGGAAAAAAGTTTAAGTCGTGGTTGTTCCAGGGATTCTCCGATCTCCTGGTGCAAATCATCGATGTATGTATCAACCATTATTATCCATATCCATAAATTTCTCTACAGGTTTCACACGTAAGCAGTGCTGATTAGTGTTCAAACTTCGTGCATGGACAGCTCTCTATTTTAACAGCAATTTGCAACTCAATTAAGTCTTTAATTACAGTTAACTGCATTTTGTGATAGTTTTCTTAGGCATTGTTTTTTTTCATGGCAACTATTGTTATACAGTTAGAACAGTGAAAGACACCAGAGCAGGTGCAAGTTTTGAACCTCAGGTTTTTGAGCAATTTTCTACCTTGATATCACATTTCTCTACCTTGATGAAATATTCTATCTTGATAGAGTGTTTACTCTACCTTGATGAAATTTTCTACCTTGATAGAGCGTTTACTCTACCTTGATCACATTTTCTACCTTGATAGTGTTACTCTGCCTTTATCGCATTTGTCTAGCTTGATGAAATTTTCTGCCTTGATATCACATTCCTCTAGCTTGATGATATTTTCTACCTTGATATCACATTACTCTACCTTGATCACATTTTCTGCCTTGATATCACATTTCTCTAGCTTGATGAAAATTTCTACCTTGATAGAGTATTACTATATGCACTATGATGTGAGACTGTGTACCATATTGTTTACCTTGCTACTTCACGTGCAGGATGTTTTCTATACTTTGATGAACTATTTTCAACTAACGTACAGGTGTGATGATATTTTCGACAAGGGAAGAACGCTTTGACCGTGAAATGTTCATGTTTGATCACGTTGAAGTTTGTAGCATTTCCTTTGCACTAATTGGAATCTGGTTGATGTGGTGTTGATTGTTTTCTTTGAATGAACAGAGCTCACCTGTGAATGTCAGTTCAGAGAATTTTTAAATCCAGAGCATCCACCAGAAAAATGTCAGCATTACATATAAAGAAGATGGGAGGCCAGAGATATAATTGCATGATTACACAATATTTCCAATGAAATGCCGCTATTTTTATAACAATGACCCTTGTTTATCTATTTTTCTGTTTAGTTTCGTCTTTTTTCACGTAATAAAGGGTTAATTCTGATAAGTGGTTTGCCTTTTATTTCACAATAACACCCAAAATAACACTCAATAACACCTTGTGGGTTGAAACGAGACTTAAATAGAATCCTTTGACTTTCTATGTGGAGCTATAAATCTTTACCTTTAAGTACCCTTTTTTAAAAAGGTGAAAGTAATAGCCTTCTGTGCAGACAATATTTTAGCTCATCATGTGATCTCTCCTCCAACGAACGATGTTTGTGAGTTGAGCTATGGGATGGTGAGGAGAGATTTCATGATGATCCAAACAGGATAGAAAATATGGCGGAAAATGAGTGGTATATTTTTCTTGAATCCATTGAAAGTCTGTTATAATCAATCTAATTGACCCAATTAACACTGCTTTACATTGGCGTGCTATGCATCCCAGGTATCAATACAATGTACCTGGACCAAATGCGCTATGACATATCGACAGGCTGCAAAATTTTATTCATTGGGTCTTTGTAGTGTACAGAGGTATCAATGGCTTTTCACCTCCACTTCCTCATCTTCTTCAATGTCTATCACCTCTACTTCCTCCTATTACGTTTCCCAAAATTTGTTACTTGTTCATTTGTGGAAGTTTTAGAGTGATTACGTTCATCAAATTTCGGCTGTTCCATGTATACCACACAGCGATTCTACCGACGCTTCAGTGTTTTTTCTCTATTATCTAGGTGGGTTTAAACGTGTTTTGATTTTTGCTTGCTGTTCCTATATTTTATTTGAGAACGTTCCCATTGGATGAATTGTTCCTGATTCATGTGGTCGTTTTAGGCTAAATAGGAACAATTGTCGGCATTAACTAGGAACAAGATGTTTATTCACAGTTAAATAGCAGCTTTTGTTCCGAATTCATACTCGCGAATGCAACTATTTTTTCCTGAATGGGTAGTTTAGGAACGAGTGTTCCTAACAGTGTTTGTTCCCGTTTTGAGATTGTTCCCTTTTCATTCATTAAAGGAACAACAGTTCAGAGTAGGCATTCCTCACTGTTGAGGCGTGGAATGTGTGTTCCCATTTAGTCGTTCCCATTCAGCATTTGTTCCTTGCTATGATAGTTCCTGTTTTCATTTTGTTCCTTTTCACTCTTTTGAAGAACAATTGTTCCTATGACTGAGGTCCTTTTCATAGGATATGTTCCCTTTTACTGGCATGTGGATCAATTGTTCCTATTCGCGTGAAATGGTTCTTCATCATTTTGTGTTCCTTTCTTTGATGTTTCCTGTATTGAGAGCCTGTTCCTTTTCACTCTTTTGAGGAACAACAGTTCTATCAAGGAGTTCCTTTTTGCTGGAATGTGGAACAATTGTTCCTAATCACTTGTTCTTATTCATGTAAAATGGTTATTATTTATCATGTTCTGTTCCTTTATTTGATAGTTCCTGTTTTAACAGTCTGACTAATGATTTGCGTGTGCTGCTTTGCAAGCAGCAGAAAATGTGAGTTCCTTGGTGTAATCTGGTTTAATATTTGTTGTTGTGCAGGGGTACATTCTTGTCGTCAAAATCAGACTTTTTATTTTTCCATATTCAGTAACGAATTTAGCAGAAGTGTCCTCAAGTTCACAATTTTTTTTCCCAGGAGCATGTTTGGATACTACTTTGAATTTCGGTTTTCTAGCGTCGTTCTTTTTGTGTGTTTGCCACACCATTTTCTCATTGTATTTCGGCTGGTTTTGTTCAATTTTTGGCCGTTTAGGCTGTCTTTCTTCGAAATCTACCTAATGTTCACTTGTCTCAGCTGCTTCCTGTGCTTTGTCTTTAGTGTCTGTTGTGTGTTCGAGTTTTTCATGATGGGGCTTGAAACCAAACAGTACCTCATAGGGCGACTTTTTAATCGCTCTGTGGTGGCTTATATTTCTTACATATGCTGTCTCACTGGTGTATTCACACCAACTTAGCATTGCTTTAGAACTTTCACTTATTTTTTCTTTCCCTCGTGTGGTCCCTCATTTCCTTACTAGGGCTAACGCTCAGTACAGGGAAATTTATGGCTTTACCTTAGCACTATAATTTACACACAGAGTTAATTCTCTGATTCCTTGTTTGTATCACCAGTGCTACGTGGCTCAACATTTATTTGTACCCTTCACATTCTCATTGCCACAAATTTACCACCATATTACCCACGATCTGCTCCCGTAAGGCCTCGTGGCTCAAGCGGTAGAGCGACGGAAGATCTAATCCGGAGGTCGTGGGTTCGAATTCCACCAAGGTCAAAGATTTTTTTCTTTCCCTCGTGTGGTCCCTCATTTCGTTACTAGGGCTAACGCTCAGTACAGGGAAATTTATGGGTTTACCTTAGCACTATAATTTACACACAGAGTTAATTCTCTGATTCCTTGTTTGTAACACCAGTGCTATGTGGCTCAACATTTATTTGTACCCTTCATATTCACAACATGGTTAACTGGGAGTGGTGGCCTTTGCAAGAAAGACCACACAGCTCAACAAGAAGTGATGACGAGGAACAGTTGACATTTGAAGTAGTGGACTTCAGTCTGTGTTCTCCAAATCTGTTTCACGTTTATCCACCATTTGCAAGAAGAATGCAAGCTCAGACGTGGTGGATGCTTGGGATACATTGATGCTATTTCTGAACTGATCAACTTCAGAAAAGTTAACGGCACATCAGATGCAGTTGTTCGAAAATTATCCGAGACAGGTGTACCTCAAAAGGGCGCATAAGACAGTGGCAAAGATGATGAGATTGCAGTGGACACAGGATCTAGACATCGAAACTCTGGAAGCTAAATGACACTTGGCAACCACGGAGGAATTGTTGGAAGTCGTGACTTTTCATTTGCCCCGCTACGAAACCACCGTTAAGATGTGCAAAAACCAGTGCAGATGAAGTGAACCCATCAAACTTAACATTTGCCACGAAATTTGTTTCAATGTACTTATTCAAAGTGAAGGGGTCATGTCCTATGACTTATCAGTATTTGACAGTCAACATGATCAGTGCAGCGGAGGAAAATGAGGGATTCATCGATCATAAAACATTCAAGACTGCGAGCAAGTATGGTTTTGATTCCTTGATTCTGACAGATACAAGGATGCAAGTGCTCTATGGCTACATCACTTTCATTAGGCCGTTGCTTAAACCTCAACATGTCTTTGTTCTGGTCAATAAAATTGGAGGCCAGCACAGCAAATTAGGCGGTCATGAGCAAGTTGGTTTTTGATGCAAATGGAAAATACATTCATCCGACACATTATGGTCAAATTGTCGAAACGCAAAGCCTCAGTCTGCTCACTAGCAAAGAGCAAATAATTTTATCCGAAGACCAAAAATGGTTCTGCTGTTGCTAGAGTTCACTATCAAAAGCAAAGATCGCGCAAAGTTGCTTTTAGGCTCACAAATGTAAACAGCGCCTTTGAATCTTGTAGAAAAGGTGCTATATAAATGATTATTATTATTATTATTATTATTATTATTATTATTATTATTAAAAACTACAAGGCAACAAGGGTTCAGGGGTGGACGAGGACATGCAAGCAAGGTTTGGCACTTCAACATCAAGTTCGGCACCATCTGTTGAAACTCTAGAATCAAAAAGCGCGCACCTTAGAAAAGATGCCCCACCCACGAACCCCTTGCGCATTCAAAAAAGTTATCGTCAGGTGTTGAAGTTCACGGCAGATGAAGACTATTTTCTCAAGAAAGGAATAGATAGGCATGGATTTGGGCAGTGGATGGCTATTTTGAGAGATGACGATTTCCAATTTCAAGAAGGAAAAACTGGACTAAAGAAAAGGGCTGGGCTCAAAATGCCCCTAGCTTAACAAGACTAGAAAAAATGCAGATCAAACTGTGTACGCAACAGGACCATTTGTTTCATTTGTGGCCTTGATAAATATGTTCTGTTTTCTAGTTATTGTAACACCTAGAAATCAAAACCAGAAATAAATTTACATCAAAACGTTTATGGTTGTTACGAGAAATAGTTCAATATTGTATTGGAGCAGGTTTTCTTCTTGCCGCTTCTAGGCTGAGATCTGTCTAGGCAGGTTCACTTTTTTCCCTTGCAATTCTCCCCGGATGCGGCATGTTCTCTCAAATTGGATGTGGTCAACTTCCCAGCTCTCCACCAGGGTAAGGAACATTTCTTCGTCATCCTCGTTGTTGCTTGGTTCGTGTTCTTGTTCTTGTTGCAATGATTCTGTGCTCTCTTCCGAGCTCTTCTGTTGTTGGCAGGGCCTCAAAGACACACTTGACCAGGTGGCTGTGTCGCTGCTGAAGCAGACCCATTTCAATGCAGGTTCGCCTTCATTCATCTAAGGCCAACTTGGTGCTGACTGTTTCAATGATCTTGTGATGATTCTTCAACTTGTCTTGTAGGACTTCCAGCAGGGCACCCATGGATGCTTTGAAGTTTTTATCAAGGCTGGTGTGCAGTTGTTTGATGCAGTCATGCAACTCCTGTTTGGTCTTTTTCAACCAGGTGCCTTGGAATGCTTGACGGGCTTTCTCACAACGACGTTCTTCATGCGGTCTTTGGTGCTTACTCCCATCTCTCAACTGGTGTTGCTTTTCAGTGAGGTTCTTTTGCCCTGTTCTTTTCCGTTCTTGTTGTCAGAGCATGTGCTTCACCAGCTTGTATCGCAGACTGTCTGGACTGGATCTGCTCAATGTTGCTCTCAAATTGTAAAGGACACCACTTCAAGTAGAATCTGTGGCAACATTGTCAGCATCAGACTGTTCTATAGCATCGATAGGACCGTCGTCATTGCTCTCAGTGTCACTTGCACAGGATTTGGCTTGCTCTGCAGCCCACACGACACATTCCATGGCATGCTTTTTCAACCATCTGCCACTTTCTTCTTGGGATTTTGGAGGCTCTTAAAATGGTACGTGGGAAGATGTTTATCCATTGCAGGTTGGTGCACGAGACCAAACTCCAGTTTATGCTGTGCTGTAATCAGCATTGGGCATTTATTGATAAATGCCCTGGCAGTCTGATACTTGATGTCATGAGTGGCGTATACCCCTGTATGAGCACTTTCCAGTCAGCAATGTCCAAGGTATTCACGTCTGCTTCATTAATGAAGATTACGTCTGTAAATGGCTAGCCACACATTACCAAGGTTTCAAAACTCATTAATAAATCATGAGCATATCAGCCAATCACATGACGAAAATTGATCATGTGTATGAGCCTTTATACCTGGTAATCTACGATCATTATGAAAAGCCTGGTGGCGGCTTTGATTTCAGTCAGGGGAGTTAGGGGCTGAATAGGCAAACAATGCAATTATCGCTGAATTTTTAATGAGAACAAGAAGCTGTACACAGCTTGAACTCTTGGCGCCTTTAACTCATTGTAGCATTGATTCCCGAGTGATTTGAGTGCTTTTACGGAGAAACAAAAGCTTGAAATTATGTCTAATCAAAGCTCCTAAGAGCCAACCTGATAAGAAGGAATGCTAACGTGTTATGCAATATTGCCATAAGCTTACGTTTTCACAGACACGGTTTGATATATATATATATTTTTTTTAAATTAAACGTAAGGATTTTTGACGAACAAAAAAAAAGTACATTACTTTCATAATGTTCAGTTCGAAAAAAAAAAGGAAAAAAACGGACTTTATGGAGAGTCGAACTGGGGCCGTCCAGGACAAAGCCACAAACTCAATCCACTGAGGTTTTTTTTGTATTTCTGGCGTTCCGTAGGGCGGAGTACAATGCCCTACGATCATGTAAAATGGGAAATAAAAACGGGGACGTGGAGAACGCCAGGGTGAGGGAGCACCAGCTCGCCAAACTCGCTAGGGAATCAAACCCCACCTTACCGGGAACATAAAAAAAACACCGGCCACTGACTACAGTAACTAGACTATTTAAATAAAACAGTAAAATAATTTGGATAAGACGATTGAAAACAGCTAAAACCGAAGTAAAACAAGCACTAAAAGCCAAATGGTAAAAACTAAGACTACAGAACTACGGGCAGTACAACCACTTAAGGGGACCACCACCAAAATACTAAAATAAAGAGAAAATGGGAGAGGAACAGGGAGAGGCTCGAGCAGTACAACCAATAAAGGTGACCACACTAGCCAATATGACAAACCCACAGCCGCGACGAGACTTAACCAAGGAGAACCACTCAGGACAGAGAGCCGGAACAAGAAAAGCAAAGATCACTCAGTACAACCAATCAAGGCAACCACGATCACCGGAATAAGAAAAGCAAAAAGGATCACGTAGTGCAACCAATAAAGGCGACCACGATCTCCCAGGGCAGAACCAGAATAAGTAAAGACAGAAAGGGGATCACGCAGTACTACCAATGAAGGTGACCACGGTCACCCAGGGACACAAACTCACAAAACCACACCCCTTGCGCCCCACTGACGTAAAAAGAAACTGTGGCGGTGCGGGGACTGAAAACGTTTGAAAAACAGAGGGAGAAAAAAAGAAACCCTAGCCCTAAGCTGCGCAAGAAGCTTAGGGCCCGAAGGACTCACATCGCGGAACCGGAAGTCATTCCACTGCTTCCAAACCAAAAATTTCCGAACGTTAAGTAAATATGCAAAAACAAGAGGAGCACAACGAAAGTCATCAGACGAAAAACCAAACAACATAACCTTAGCATCGATGGGGGGAGCTAAAGGGGAAGCAGCGGAGAGGGCCAGTTGAATCTGAGCAATGCCCTGCTGGACAAGAGGGCAGAGAAAGAAGAGGTGCTCCAAAGATTCACTACCGCGGCCACAAAAACAAGAGGGGTCGAAACAATACCCAAAAGAAATCAACCGGTCTGCTGTAAAAAGGACCCCAAGAGCTATCTGCCAGTTAACATAAAAAATATGACAGTCAAGCGGCATACACGAAAGACCAAACCACGTAGAATCCCAGTCCAGATTACCATAGATAGAGCCAAACTTGGACACACAACGAGGAACACAACCCACAGAAGAAAGATAAGCAACATAGACCCCCTTGGAGGAGATGGCCTCCACTGGCACTGGCCCAGATGGAAAAAAGGAGCCGACGGCCAAACCGGAAGTGAGAGTCACCCCCCCAGAAAATGCCAAGCATAGAAGAGAGAACGATAAAGGAGTCGCGTGATGACGCCAAGCTAAGCGGACGTGGATCCGAGCTCTCTCCAAATAAGTTTCAAGAAAATGATCGTTAATGGCTTTATAATGATACTGAGACAACTTTTCTAGTTTATCTATTGCTGACAAGCGAGTGTCTGGTCGATTGACAAGGTCGAAAACAAAACAGCGAACCGAAATGCCAGTCACTGAAGCACCTGACAAGGTAGATGTTGTACTTGCAAAGATGGACAACTTGCTCGCCACTAAAGATCAACAAGAGACAAAGCTTAATGCCATCTTACTCAAGTTAGAGAACTTAGAAACAAGTCAAAGAAAAACTGCCAAAGATGTTAGCGACTTGAAAGACAGCTATAAACTCTTAGAGGACGAACAAACCGAAATTAAAAGTGCTCTAGCAGAAAAAGTGAGCTTCACAGATATAGACGTTCTTCATAGAAAAATTGAAGATTTGGAGAACAGGTCTAAGAGGAATAATGTGGTCATATGGGGGTTAAAGGAAGACGCTGAGAAAAACCGAGGCACTGTGGAAGAATTCTTAAAGGAAGAGTTTTTTAGCAAGCACATGGGCCTTCAAAATATAGAAGTCATGCGAGCACATCGTACGAAGATCAACCAACGTGCCACGACCGCGAATGATCAACAGCCAAGGCCAATTCATGTTTACCTTTTGAAATACCCTGATAAAGGAAGAATTTTTTTAAGGCTGCTGCGAACACCCTCAAGGATAATCCTTTCTGCAACAGCCAAGTATTCATCTCGGATGATGTATCAAAATTAGTTCAAAGCGAAAGAGCTAAGTTACGAAAAGATTATCTGAAGCAAATTAAAGAAAAAGAAGGAGTTGAGTCTGCTTTCATCCCATGGTCAGTTCCCGCGAAGATATTGTACAAAGAAACTAATTCTACAAGTCTCAAATCATTTAAAATCAGGCATGAGTAGTCTTTAGGTTGTCACTGTTTTTGTTGTCAGGATGAACAGCGTAATTATAATCAAATAAATCGTATGATTTATAGTTTGTTCACAATTCAGCACATGAAAAACTGCTTGTCGCTTTAGCAGAGTAAAATATATATTTTTTCCTATGGAGATCTCGGCGAAAGTGTGCTGCAACCAAGATGGTAAGTGCGCTTTTGTTTGTTTGTGTACTTCGTGTGTTGTTTTGTGTCTGTGATGTACTTCTTGTTCAAAACTGAAATTATTTTCTTACTACTTCCACATTTGTTTTGTTATTTTATCCATGTTTCGAGCAAATAACACCTATTGATATGATAATACATCCCTTCATTAAAAATCTATGATTCTACAGTCAAGCCTGAAAGCATCAAACTGCTCTCTTTGAATGTAAGAGGCCTTAGCAACTTTCACAAGCATAGAGCAATTTTTGCCTGGTGTAGGAAGCAAAAAGCTGATTTAATTTTTTTACAGGAAACTCATTCTACAGCAGAACGACAAGATCAGTGGAGAAAAGAGTGGGGCGCTTCTATTTTGTTTTCACATGGGAGCACAAATGCTAGAGGTGTCGCAATTCTCATAAGGAATGGTTTGGATATTAATATTCAATTGAGCGAAATAGGTTCCGATGGCAGGTTTATTGTGATAAAAGCCGCTATTAACAATGAAATATACACAATTGCGAACATATATGGCCCAAACAAAGACGCTGAAGCTGTTAAATTTTATCGTAATTTATCAAAGTTGTTAAGAAACAATGAATTTGTGACCCTCCATACGAAAACACGTCTTATCGAACATTGTAATTTAGTGAAACCGGGTTTCAAAAGGGTTTCCAAAGGGTTTCAAACCCCCTGAAACCGGGTTTCCAAAGGGTTTCGAACAGGTTTCCAAAGGGTTTCGAACAGGTTTCCAAAGGGTTTCCAAAGGGTTTCCAAAGGGTTTCGAACGGGTTTCCAAAGGGTTTCCAAAGGGTTTCCAACGGGTTTCCAACGAGTTACCAAAGGGTTTCCAAAGGGTTTCCAAAGGGTTCCTAAAGCGTTTCTAAAGTGCCCAAGCGCTTCCGAAAGGGTTTGCAAACTCGTTGAAAGCTGTACGAAACCTTCTTTACGCACAAGAACCACAATGACGGTAACTAAGAAGACATAATGAAAATTACCTGCAACATGTTGCTCCAACTAATTTCTGTGTAAAAATATCGAAGCACATTTATGTTAACGTCAGCGTTAAAACTTTAAAAAATCGTGGCGCGTGCTCTCTCGGGCAGATACTTTCGGACAGATGAAACTCACGCAAGATCAAAAAATTCACGGCCGGGTGAGCGCGAACGCATCAAGTTTCAGAATTCATTTGTGGGCCGAAAAATATTTTTTAGCACACTGTTTTGATGTTTGTATTGTAAATTAAAATTGCTAGCTTAAAGAAAAATGCATCAGCTACATTCTTAGTTGCGAAATTTAATGATAATCTGAAGATAATAATCCCAGGACTGGTGTACTCCGTTTTCTCTGGTAATGCGTGACTGTAACCTTAAACACACCACGCCGTGTTCGACAAAAGTGGTTCGATTCTGAACCGAGATACAACGTTCATGTAGCTGCTTGCAAATTGGTTCGAATAAAAACGTTGTGGTTTTGATTGCAGTGATATTTTTTTTATTAGCCTTTTAATTTTGACCTTTTCACAGTTTTCTTTTCAACTCCGTATCTTTTGTTTACTATTACAGTTTCAAAACCGGAATAGTCAATGAAATGAACTGGCCCGCCTCCGCCGCGCGTACCTTACGGTTTATAATGAAAACTTCTAAACAAATTGCCCCTAGTGGGAATCCAAGCCAAAAAATGTAAAAATCACAAACTACAGTTCGTCGAAATCTGTTAATGACTGTTTCTGAACCCGCCGTTTACAAACTCACGCAAAATCGAAAAATTCACGGCCGGGTGAGCGCGAACGCATCAATTGTGGGCCGAAAAATATTTTTCAGCACGCTGTTTTGATGTTTATACTCTAAATTAAAATTGCTAGCCTAAATAAAAAATGCATCAGCTACATTCTTAGTTGCGAAATTTAATGATAATCTGAAAATAATAATCCCAGGACTGGCCGTTTTCCCTGGTAATGCGTGACTGTAACCTTAAACAAAACCACGCCGTGTTCGACAAAAGTGGTTCGATTCTGAACCGAGATACAACGTTCATAAATAGCTGCTTGCAAATTGGTTCGAATAAAAACGTGATTTTGATTGCAGTGATTTTTTTACAGCCTTTGATTTTTGACCTTTTCACAGTTTTCTTTTCAACTCCGTATCTTTTGTTTACTATTACAGTATCAAAACCGGAATAGTCAATGAAATGAACCGGCCCGCCTCCGCCGCGCGTACCTTACGGTTTGTAATGAAAACTTCTAAACAAATTGTCCCTAGTGGGAATCCAAGCCAAAAAATGTAAAAATCACAAACTACAGTTCGTCGAAATCTGTTGAAAGCTGTTTCTAAACCCGCCGTTTACAAACTCACGCAAAATCGAAAAATTCACGGCCGGGTGAGCGCGAACGCATCAAGCTTCAGAATTCATTTTTGGGCCGAAAAATATTTTTTAGCACAGTGTTTTGATGTTTGTACTCTAAATTAAAATTGATAGCTTAAATAAAAAATGCATCAGCTACATTCTTAGTTGCGAAATTTAATGATAATCTAAAGAGAATAATCCCAGGTCTACTCCGTTTTCACTGGTAATGGGTGACTGTAACCTTAAACACACCACGCCGTGTTCGACAAAAGTGGTTCGATTCTGAACCGAGATACAACGTTCATGTAGCTGCTTGCAAATTGGTTCGAATAGAAACGTTGTGATTTTGATTGGAGCAATATTTTTTACAGACTTTGATTTTTGACCTTTTCAGAACGTTTTCTTTTCAACTCCGTATCTTTTGTTTACTGTTGCGGTAAAACTGACTACATTTGAGTAAAGTAAGTTTTAATCCCACAAATGAACCGGCCTGCCTCTGCCGCGCGTGCGAAGACAAAAGGTGTGAAATGCAGTGCTAATGAACTGGCCTGTTGTTGTATTGTCATGAAAAGTCTATTTTATGTCAATAAAGTTTGAGTGCTTATCATACTCTATTATCAATAACTATTGTAGTCTTGTCTAACACAATCATTCAACCGTTTCTGCTTTTACTATTAGTACCTATAAATAAACAACCCGTCTGTTATATATAACACACACCTGCATATTGGCAGCGTCACACTCGCGTTAAATCTCGAAAGTTTCACAACTGTTATCATGGGCAAAAACGACCAAGTTTTCATTCAGTGGGTTACAAAAGATAAATGGAATGGCGTTAAGCAGTACGTTAAAAGAAAAGATATAAAACCTGCTGATGAGCCATTACGTTCTGGACAAGAGGCTAAACTGAAGTGGATCAGCCGCTGGTACAATGTCATAGTGTGCGAGGATTGGTCTCCAAAGAAAAGAAAAGGTAAGTTTCAATTTTTTCAATAACCAAGAATTTTACACCTGAATATAATTACTTGTTCAGAACTCACTTAACCGTACTGTATCACGTTTTTACAGCCAGCCCAAATGCAACGAATGACGAGGTAGACGAAGAGGACATCCCTCTCAGTGCCCACATTTCCAGCACCACGCATCGCAAAACAGACCAGTACAAAGCATTCCTAGAGGAGCAGAGCAGCCTACGCAACAACTGGGGTGAGCAGCGCAGAAAAAGACTGGCTACCGTATCAGAGAAGGCAACTCCACCAGCAACAGTAATTCCCGTTCTAGCTTCGCCAATTAAGAATAACACGGCCAAGGAGGTTCCAATCGCAATCGTCCCTGCGTCACCAAGACGAGAGATAGCAGAAAAAAAAATACAGGAAGCCGAGAAGATGAAGGCGGAACTTCAGAAGGAAAGGACCAGCATTCAGAAAATGAGAGAGGAGTACACGACGCGCCTTGCTGATCTGCAATGCCGTGAAGATCAGATGAAAGCAAACTCGACTGCAAATATCGAGAAGGTACTTAGTTTATTATCAAATTGTATTACCTGGGTGATACATACAGGTTATTTAGCGTGAAGTTGTGTAATACGGCTGAGTAGTTTAAGGCTCGAAAAAATAAAAACTGACGAGTAAAAAATTGATGTCCAGCCACATTACACAACTTTTCGCTGAATAAATTGTTTATTATACGACGGTCACCTCCTAAATCTAAGTTTTTGAAAGTGATTTTCCTAGCGCGCGCTCAGAAGAGTATAATATCGTGTCATATTTGCACTCGTTTTGATGCGTATTTACACTCTAGAATGTTGTGTCGAATAATAAAGTGCATGTATAAACATGATCAAAGTGTTTATAGCGAGCAAATAATTAAAATTATTTCCTTTCCATTTTAGGTTCTTGCGGCCGTGCACAACAGCCTAGTGGCATTATCCTCCACAATGACTGAACAGTTCGCTAGTCTGTCCACCAGCATTGAAGAAATTCAACAGCGTTTGTCAAGCATGGAAGAAAATATGACGATCAGTTCAATGGTAAATATACCTGAGTAGTTTTTGTGCCGAATCACACTATCGAATTCAGAGGGAAAAGTAAAAAAAAAAAAAGAACATGCCAGTGGAGTCAGAAATTGATGTCCTTTACATGTAATAGCGTTTATCTGTTGATATTCCGGAATTGCTTATTTACCCCTGACTTCCATTTGTAGTTACCGTTGTCCGCGCTAGATTTTTTTTTTCGCTTCTCGCTTGACGTTCTAAGGTAAACAGGGACTTCTCTAGTTCCCCATTCACACCAGCAAAACATGTTTATTTAAACCAGGTTTAACAAAATGTAAATCAGCAACAGAAAACTGAGAGACTGAATTTTGCATACAGTTTAAATGACCTTTTATCTGTGTTTTTATTGTGATAAGCTTGAAGTCGACAAAAATCAGTTAGCAACTTCTATGGAAAAAGCAATTTTAACCGCGTTTAACTAAACAGCTTTTAAACATGTTTTAACTTTGGTGCGAATACCGTATTATATATAAGCCCGGTTCAGACGCCGAACTTTTCATGAGCCGAACTTAATTCGAATTTGGACCGACCCAAATTAACAAAAGTACGCCCGGTTGATTCAGACGCCGAACTCTTCAGTTTGAAGAGAAACAAATCGAAAGGACAGAGGTTTTCAGGCAAAGTGTAAACATAAACTGTAAATAAGTTATAATAACGTTTAAATACAGTTTAGGTCGACTCAAATTAATTAAGGTCACCTGTTGAGTCAAACGTCGAACTTAATTCAGCCGAATTCAACATCAGCCGCCCAGCCGTGAAGAACGGCTAGCCGATCAAAATACAATCAGTCGAACTTAACTGAGTCAAACGCCGAACTTCACGAGCCGAACTCAATTAATTGAGTTCGGCTCATGTGAAGTACGGCGTTTGACTTGGGCCTAGTCTTACTAGTAATCAAGTTCGCCACGCGGGTATTTTGCACGCTAATGGCATCTCCAGCAATACAGGCTATGTCTAGTCGGAATGTGATTAGTGGTTCGTGTTGAATGTTTATTTTTAAACCAATTAACAAAATTTATTTTTCCTTTTGTAGCTTTCCTTAACGGAAAGTGCCGAAGCACTTCACGCTCAAGGTCCACCAACTTCGCCTGCTGTCACAAACAGCACAGTGTGTCAGCGCACACTCGGAGAGATCAGTCAATTGATCACGCCTCCTCCTCCATCTTCCACGCCACGGCCCACTCCCGCAGACGAAAGGACAACTGAGCCTGTCAGTCCAGAGGTGCTACTCAGTTACGGTATTCCGCACCATCTCATCGGCGAAACACTGCAGGCCATCCAACAGAGCGACAAACGCCATCTGTTCGCACTCAAGCTTTTGCAGCTGCTATTTACCAAAGAAGAACTAGCAACATCCAACTGCGGAGGCAACTTTGGAAAGCAACAGCTGGATGGAATTCGCTTGGAACTTATAAAACGTGAGTGCCATTTTTAATTACTTAAGCCCGCCGGTATACAATTGCTTACACAATGACAAATATTTTTGGTTCTCATATGCCTCCGGGCGCAAAAAATGAGGAAAGGACTTCAATTGTTCGATTTGTAATTATGGCAATTATAACTGATTAGACTTAATTTGGACGTGGAATTTAGTCACATTGAAGACCATTGAATGTATTTCAAGCCGGAGAAATCTATTAATAGTAATTTTTTTGTATTTCTTCTTAGGATTGACATTGTATATTTTCCCAGTTGAAGTCAGCCAGGTACCTAGGGCGTGGAACGACATACGCGTGAAGATAAACAAGAGGTGTCGTTTTCTAAAAAATAAGAACAATAATTTAGATCCAGCACAGGAAGGGGAGACTGTTTCACTCACTTCGAACGAATAGTATTGTTGTCAAGAATCGATGTAGGAATTAGTTTACTTATTGTATATATAGTACTGTTATCAAGAATCGACCTAGGAATTAGTTTGCTTATTGTATATATAGTATTGTTATCAAGAATCGATGTAGGAATTAGTTTACTCATTGTATATAATAGTTTTGTTATGAAGAATCGACCTAGGAATTAGTTTACTCATTTTATATATAGTTTTGTTATCAAGAATCGACCTAGGAATTAGTTTACTTATTGTATATGTGATAATAACATAATAAACAAGTACTTTTCATTGAAATAACTTGTGGATCACTAAAGGAGGTAAAGCGGATGAACCTCGCTGTCTCGAACTCAAACCTATTTTTCTTGCCCTTGTTTATTTAGTCATTTACAATCAGCTATATCGAGTGTTTTTTTATTTCTCTTCAGAATTCGAGATCGAGGCGTTCAACTGTACCCGTGTTAAACAAGAAAACAAAAATAGATAGCTGTTTTCCCTACAGAGCTTAAAAGTAACGAAAGCCGAGACCAACGACCACTTAAGACCCCAAGCTTTATAAAATTATACTCATGGTGACCTTATAGAGATTAGTACCATTATCATTACTTTTACCTGCCCCAAATACAACCAAGTTGTTTATTGGTGTTTGCGTAATTAGCCTGTTCCAAAAAGGAACAGGCTAAGGCGACGTGCTCTGAAAAAGTTTCGCTCGCTATTTTTTGCGCCACTCTCCACTAAACAAACGCCTGGAACAGGATATTGCGTAATCTGTGCACGCATTACTTCAGACTGTTTCCTGTGCAGTACGATGCGCGCGCTACAGCATGCGCATCGTACTGCACAGGAAACAATCTGTCACCGATTTCTTATTGGTTTGTTTCGATCCAAAACTGAACATAAATGGACAGAAAAAAAATGAGCTAACTCTTCTCCTGTTGTTGTCGATCCTGTACAGACCAGGTGAGCACTTGTTTCATTATTTACACTTGGGTTTTGTGAAACGGCTTCTGTAGAAGCCATTTATAATCTGTCATATGGGCTCGGTGGTTTTAGACTCCTGTGCATTAGCTAATCAGGAGTTTATTCGATCCAGTCTAAATCAGGTCAGTGACGAGTACTTCAACTGGGCGAGTCCTGTTGATGAACTTGATCGATGTGACTACGATGACGATTCTTGCTCGTCAGATTCTGATAGTACCTGCTTAGGGTCGGATACTTGCTCAGCAGATCAAGATGCCTGTCTTGACCGAAGAGCTGGAAACTATCAGAAAATTCCTGAGGGAAGGATGCGGCTGTCAATTTGGGCCAAAAAGACAACACTGTAGTTCAGTACTCTGTTACAGTGATATTTTAGAGTGCCGTACAAATTGTCTGCAACTAAGTAAAGAAGAATTAGATTTAATTGTTCTTTCTCATTTGCAAAGCCACTTGCGCAGGAAAGACGTTGGAGGCAGAAAGCGAAAGCGTTCTGTTTGTAACTTTTTTTTCAATGGGCAGCAAATTTGCAAAAGCACTTATTTGTTTTTGCATGCAATTGGCAAGGAACGGTACGCGAATCTTTGCGAACATTATAAGCTGTATGGTCTCACACTACGTGTTCACGGCAACAAAGGTAGGCTGCCAAGAAACACGTGCTCTTTTGAGGCTATCTCAGAAGTTTCCAAGTTCATCAGCAACTTTGCTGAAGAACACGCGCTTGTTTTGCCTGGTCGTGTTCCTGGCTTTAAGCGTACTGATGTTCGACTTTTGCCTTCTCACATGTCAAAGGCCTCTGTTTGGCGTGTGTATTCAACAGCAAAGGAGGCGCAAAGTCAAACACCTGTGGGATATTCAAAGTTCGTTGAACTTTGGAATCAGCTCACTCCTCATGTAGTTATCATGAGGCCAATGAGTGATTTGTGTTTTACTTGTCAACACAATAACACTCAAATTGTTCGATCAGTAAATCTTCCCGAGAGCACGAAGTCAGCAGTCACGCGCGCTCAGGAAGAGCATTTGTTTAGGGCGAGTAGTGAGCGAAGCTTTTACAGGTCTACCGTAAAATCTCTCGAAGCTACAGCGCAACAAATACTGACTGCGAACCATGGGGTAGTTCCACGGAACACACCTCCATGTTCCTTGCAGGGTGGGTTGCATTACTCGTATGATTATGCACAACAAGTGCATTATCCTAGTAATCCTTTACAGCCTGGTCCTATATATTTCAAAACCCCGCGAAAGTGTGGTATTTTCGGTGTCTGCTGCGAAGCCATTCCTCGTCAAGTAAACTTTTTAGTTGACGAGTCAGTTCTTACCGGTAAGGGAGCCAACAGCACCATCAGTTTGGTTCATTACTTTTTTAAGAACTTTGGGCTTGGTGAGACAGATGCCTACATCCACGCAGACAACTGTGCTGGTCAGAACAAAAACAATTATTTTCTTTGGTACTATGCCTGGAGAGTAATTGTTGGTTTGCATTGCAACATTCTGTATTCTTTTCTGGTTGCTGGCCACACTAAGTTCTCCCCTGACTGGTGTTTTGGCTTAGCTAAGCAGGCAATAAGGAAAACTTTCATTTCGGATCTATTTGAGTTAGCTCGTACAATCGACAACTCAACTGTCACAGGCGTGAATGTAGCACAACTCTGCGGGCTTCACGATGGTACAGTTATCGTTCCAACATACGACTGGGCTAGTTTTCTTGATCAATACTTCAAGAAATTCCCAGGAGTAAAGAGCTATCATCATTTTCGCTTCAGTAAAGACTCGCCGGGCCGGGTGTTCTGTAAGCGCTATGTTGATTCCGAAGAAGTGGAGTTTGACTTGCTTAAAGATCCAACAAAACTTCCACCTTATACACTTCCTCCTATTATAAATCCAGCAGGCCTGGATTTAGAAAGGAAGAACTACTTGTATAAGGAAATTAGACAGTTTTGCAAACCTAACTCTGCGGATTTAGTGGCACCAAAACCATGAATTTGCATTATTTTGGTTTGTTTATAATTTATTGACTATAAATTATTTTGATCATAATCGAATGCGCATAGCGAAAAACTTGAAGAGCGAAACTTTAGTATGAATTAACAACAGCCCTAATTTCAATAAGCCGAAACCTTAAGGAAAACTTTCGAAAGCAGAATTCAAACTTCGAATGACAAAAGGCCACGCTTGTATGTTTCGATATGTTTGCGCTGTGGCTATATGGCCGGTAACCGGTCAAGGTTTTCAAAACACTAAATAGCCGGCAGTCCTATATTCTCAGTAAATTTCTCAAAATCGAAAAATTCCAGCTAATCTAAACTATCATATATCGATTTAGAAAGGTCAAGCGATCCTGAAATGCTTCATAGATCTCAAGTCTAGTGTTTGGTTTACGCTGGGCTCAGAAGACAAAACCATGTTTTGTGACACTTGGAACTTTTTTCAGCTCGACTGCAAAAACATGGTTTTGTCGGGGGTTTCGTGATCTAGAAATCCCACAAAACCGCTCATTTGATCAGGATCACGACATATGATAGTTCAGAATGGCTGGATTTTTTCGATTTTGTGAAATTTACTGAAAAAATAGAACTGCCGGCCATTTAGTGTTTTGAAAACCTTGACCGGCAGTCGAGCTGAAAAAATTTCTAAGTGTCACAAAACATGATTTCGTCTACTGAGCCCAGCGTAAACCAAACACTACACTTGAGATCTATAAAGCATTTCAGGATCGCTTGACCTTTCTGAATCGATATATGATAGTTTAGATTAGCTGGAATTTTTCGATTTTGAGAAATTTACTGTGAATATAGAACTGCCGGCCATTTAGTGTTTTGAAAACCTTGACCGGTTACCGGCCATATAGCCACAGCGATATGTTTAACACGCGTATCGAAACACGAGACGGTTTTGGTTTATTTACATTCTGAACAGAATTAAATAGCTAGTGAAATTGAAAGAGATAAACTTTCCACTGAATTAACAATAGCCCTTATTTCAATTGAAAAACTTTAGGAAAACTGTCGAAAGCAGAATGACAAAAAAAAAACCCGAAATACACAACAAATTATTCCGAGACACGGGGTTATGTTTAACACGCGTGTCGAAACATGAAACGATCTCGCTGCCGTGATTTTGGCTTATTTACGTTCTGAACACAATCGAACAGGTTGCGAACGTTTTGAAATGCACAACTTTTGATTGTGGTGTAAAACTTCGAGACGGTTAAGAAACGGCCCCAATGTAACTTACGAAACTGTGGAAAATAATTATTCGAGCAGCAAAGAAAGAAACTAATATGCATGTCGCGTTCAACAAACGAACTGTCGCGGTTTTGATTTGTTTACGTTTGTAACATGATCAAATGCATCGATTGCGCGAGCGTTTTAACAGAAAGCGAAACCATTCACATGAATTGACAACAGCCCTAATTTTAAAAGACGAAAAATTTAGGAAGCAACGCCGAAATTCGAACCTACAGAAAGGGTTTTTTCTTTCTCTTGGATGTTAATTAAACAATGCTGTCGCGACGGCGGTCGCACGGTGATTTAAAGCGCGTAGTTGTTTCAGTTTACTATTCAAATAGCCACGAAAACACCTGAGAGTATTTGCAAGGACTGTAAAAGTGTTAGCAAAGCGAGATATACACAGTTTTTACAAAGCGAACTGCAAAAAAGATTTTTACAAAGCGCTTCCTAAAGGGTTTCGAACGGGTTTCCAAAGGGTTTCCAACGGGTTTCCAAAGGGTTTCAAAGGGTTTCCAAAGGGTTTCCAACGGGTTTCCAACGGGTTTCCAAAGGGTTTCCAAAGGGTTTCCAAGGGTTTCCAAAGGGTTTCCAAAGGGTTTCCAAAGGGTTTCCAAAGGGTTTCGAACGGGTTTCCAAAGGGTTTCGAACGGGTTTCCAAAGGGTTTCCAACGGGTTTCCAAAGGGTTTCCAAAGGGTTTCAAACCCTCCTAAACTGGGTTTCCAAAGGGTTTCTAAGTGACCTCAAACCCCCCCCAAAAACGCTTTTGTTGATAAGACGTGTTTTCCTATGGAGGGTCACATTTGGTAATGAAGAAAACATAATCATTGGTGGCGACTTCAATTGCCCTCTAGACATCACACTTGATAAAAAAGGCGGTCTACCAATTCCTCGAAAATATGTAATTAACTCCATAGATGAAATGCAAAATGAATTTAGTCTACATGATATTTGGCGTCTAAAAAACCCAACACTGCAAAGCTTTACCTGGGGGCGTTGTTCACCTTTTGTATTTTGCAGATTAGATTACTGGTTAATATCTGATAAATTACATGATTTGGTAACTAAGGTTGATATCATACCTTCGATTAAAACAGACCATTCCGCTATATTTCTAGAACTTGAAGAAATTAAATCAAGTGGAAGAGGAATTGGTTACTGGAAACTAAACACTACTTTATTGGCGAATGAAAATTATAAAAATATGATAACAAACAATTTACCTATCTGGCTTGATGCAGGTAAAGATATACAGGATCCCAGGCTCTTGTGGGATTGGGTCAAGTTTAATATAAGGTCAAACTCCATCATATTCTCGAAACAAATAGCTAACACTCGACGGAAACAAGAGGAGGAATTGAATAAACGATATCAGGAGGCAGTTCTAATATTTCAAACAAATCCTTGTGATGATACGCGAGTAACAATGGAAAAATGCAAGCAGGATCTTGAAGCACTATATGAGGACAAGGTAGAAGGGATAATACTTCGCGCAAGAGCCCGATGGCACGAACACGGTGAAAAAAGTAGCAAATATTTTCTAAATCTTGAGAAACGTAATCATGTTAAAAAGCACGTACGAAAACTACACATTAGCGGCGTAATCTCCACTGACCCTTTTATGATTATGGATTCGCAACGCCAATTTTATATGAACTTATATCGAAGTAAAAATGTTAATTTAGATTGTGCAGAATCCTTAATGTTCTTTGATAATCCAAATTTACCCAACATTTCATATGAATCAAGAATATTATGTGAAGGTAGAATAACTGCGGAAGAGTGCCAGAATGTTTTTAAAACTTTTCCAACTGGAAAAACGCCAGGAAATGACAGGATACCCATTGAATTTTATAGCACCTTTTGGCCGTTACTCAGTGATATTTTGATTGCTTCTTTTAACGAAGCTTTTATGAAGAAGGAAATGTCCCCATCTCAGAGACAAGCAGTGATTACTCTGATTGAGAAACAGGATAAGGACAGGACTTACTTGGAAAATTGGAGGCCAATTTCCTTGACTAATGTTGATGCCAAAATTGCGTCGAAAGTTATAGCGACCCGTATTGTTAAACTTTTACCGGAAATTATTCATAGTAATCAAACTGGGTATGTTTCAGGTCGTTATATAGGGGAAGCTGCAAGATCGATTTTAGACATAATGGACTACACGAAATCCTATGATATTCCTGGGAATGTTACTTTTTATAGATTTCGAAAAAGCCTTTGACAGTCTGGAATGGAATTTCATGTTTAAATGTTTAGAAGTCTTTGGATTTGGACCCAGTCTTACAAGATGGATAGAAACCTTTTACAGTAAAATAAATAGTTGTATTATTAACAGTGGAACACTTTCAGCGAGTTTTGAAGTAAATCGAGGAGTAAGGCAAGGTGACCCCCTCTCCCCCTATTTATTTATCATTGCCTTGGAGCTATTGGCAGTTGCTATTCGCTCATGCTCAGAAATAAAAGGAATTAAAAATGATTCAATATGCCGATGACCTAACAGCTTTTATATCAGATATTAGATCTGCTCAACACCTTTTTAAGTTACTTGATCAATTTGAAAAATGTTCTGGCTTAAAGGTGAATTATACAAAAACCGAAGCAATATGGATAGGCTCTTCCCGTAGTAACACTGAAACACCTCTAGCATTGAAATGGTGTAAAACTGTTAAAGCATTAGGGGTTCACTTTAGCTATAATAATGAAGAATCACTGCAGAAGAATTTCTACGACAAGCTCAAAGAAATCAAATCTCAAATACGCTTGTGGAGTTGGAGAGGCCTCTCCTTGTTTGGTAAAGTCACAATTGTTAAGAGTTTATTACTTCCTAAAGTCTCATATATTTTGTCAATTCTTCCTTCTCCTATAGAGTTCATAAAGTCTCTTCAAACAATTATATATAATTTTCTTTGGAAGGGTCCGGATAAAATCGCCAGGACGACGGCAATTAATGATGTTCAATTTGGTGGCTTAAACGTAACTGATCTAACAACGGCAATTATGTCACTCCGACTTTCATGGATCGGAAGATTCCTAAATGACGATTTTCATCCTTGGAAAGCTTATTTTTTACATTTATTAAAGCCTTTTGGTGGAGATTTTTTTTCTATTGTGATTATAATATTAATGATTATAACTTTTCCACAATATTTTATAAAGAGTTGTTACAATGGTGGTCAGATTTTCGTTCCAAATTTGATGTTAATTCTTGCAAAGCCATCATTTGGAACAATCATAATATTAGAGTTAACGGTAAACCTATATATTATCATAATTATAATAGCGCAAATATTTTTCTCGTAAGCGATTTAAGATTTGATTTGAGTAATACAGAGTCCTTTAATTTTGCAAAACAAAACGGTTTAAGAGATTCCAACTTTCTGACCTGGACTGGTGTTCGTTGCGCTGTACCAAATCATTTGAGAATTCAAAGCCGAGAATTTAATAAAGATCATGTTAGATCTTTGCAATTTCAAATCGGTGACAAAATTTTCAATCCAGTGTTAAGTAAGTGTAAAGATTTCTATGGTCTCTTAATATCCAATAAGGCGACAGAGTCCAGAGGTTTCATAAAGTTGAAATCAAAATTTTCTGTTGATGATGTGGAAACAAAAAAGGCTTTTTCATTAATAAAATCTTGTATCTGCGAAACATTTGTGCAATGTTTTCAGTTCAAAATACTGAATGACATTTTATTTACAAATTCACGTTTAGCTAAGATAGGTTTAATTCAAAGTGATCTTTGCACTTTTTGTAACACTTCTCGGGAAACAATTGATCATTTATTTTTTTACTGCGTTCACTCGCGTGCAGTTTGGGATGAATTTGAATCTTATTGGCTCTCTATATCTAAAGAACAAAGGAAACTCGAGTTAAAAACTATTTTAATTGGTGTCACAGATACTAAATGTCTTTTGTTTAATTATTTAATTGTTTTAGGTAAGCTACATTTATGGAACTGTCGTAGAAATAATAGTCTTCCTTTTTTCTCTTCCTATAAAGAACTAGTTAAAAGAAAATATAAAACCGAACGTCTCATTGCTGCAAAATATAATAATCTGAAGATGCTTGAGGCTAAGTGGAAACCTGTTTCAAACTGTAATTTTCTAACTACATAGGTGCATACCTAAGAACCAATTGTGGAACAAAGTAGTGCAAGAATTGTATTGTAAGGAAGTATTGTATTGTAAGTAGTAATAGTATTGTAAGTAGTGTTCGTCTTTGTTTTGTAAGTAGTGTTTTTTTTTGTTTTGTGTGTGTGTGTTGCAATAATAATAATAATAATAAAAATAAAAAAAAAAGAGAGAGAGAACGATAAAACGCCGGAAAAAGGAAGGATTAGCAAAGACAACACAAGGATCCACGCCAGAACGATCAAAACACCAGCACATAAGCAAAGAAACCCAACCATCAGGAGAGCAACGAAATCGCTTGACCTATTGAACCAGTAAAGCATTGATTTTGGCTTCCAAAGAGATCATAGCCAGGCTGCCACAGGAACGGGGATGGATTACAACGTTCCACGCGACCTTGTCAGGCTTCCCTCCCCAAAGGAAGGAGAAAATCAATTTGTCTAGTTGCAGACGAGCCCATGGGGGACGTACAGCCTCAATTCGGGGCAACCAGTTCGCCTCCACCACATCACAGTTGGCAATGAATACGCCCAGAGCTTTAATTTTCACATCCATCCATTGGATTGAGATTGGCGCATCCGAATGACCATGCCACCCTCCCAACCACAACCCTTCGCATTTATCTAAATTGAGCTTGGTGCCCGAACCTTTCTCAAAATCGTTGTAGTCCTCAAAGACAGACCAAAGCCAGATCAGAAGAGACGATAACAGACATATCGTCCGCCTACAGAGACAAAACAGGAAGGGGCCTAAGCAACCGGGGAAGAGAAAGGCCAATGATTGGCCCGCATATTGGCAGCCAGAACCTCCATTGATAAGACGTAGAGAAGAGGGGACAAGGGGCAGCCCTGCCTCACACCCCGCGAAGGCCAGAAAAAGTCGGAAGTGTACCCATTGACCAAAACCGCACTGGAGACCCCAGCGTAAAGTAATTGACCCAGCGGATGAAATCTGGCCCGAAACCCAAATGTGCTAAAACAAAAAATCCCAGTCAACACGGGGAAACGCCTTCTCCTGGTCCAAGGCCAAAATGACAGCAGTGACCCGATTCGTTAGTGTAGGCGACGATGTCTCTAAGTAAGGCGACATTTTCTCTGATATAACGTCCCCTGACTCCGCAGGTCTGGTCAGAAGCAACCACCAAATGGAGAACCTTCAACAAACGGCTGGGCAAGGCCTGCACACACATTTTATAATCAGCATTAAGCAGACTGATGGGCCGCAAATTTTTTGGAGACGATCTCCTTTCTTGAAGATCAGAGAGATCAGGGCCAAACGCTGAGAAGTGGGGAGACGCCCAGAAGCGAAGGATTCGTTGTAAACCTGGACTAGATCGTCACCAAGGCAATCCCAAAAGGCGAGGTAGAATTCAGGGGGGAGCCCATCAGAGCCAGGGGCTTTCCCCTTCGCCATTCCCCACAGGTCAAGCAAAACCTCATTCATCAAAAGACCTTCACAAAAGGGAACCTGTTTTAAGGAAAGGCAAGCTGACAAGTTACTCAGCAATCAAGACTGGACCTCGGAGTCAGTCAAGCAAGCGGTAAATAGGGTCGAGTAGAAATCACGCCATGAGTCTAGGATACCATTTAAGCTCGTTACCAAACTACCATTAGATAACCGCATGGCCACAATTCACAAATCAGCACCACACTTCGCCTCTGATCGCAAAAAGAACTTGGAGGAACTTGGAGGAGTACTCCTCCTCCTCCGCCCACTGAACACACGACTGGACCCTAGCTCCCTCCGCAGCAATTTGATCTAAGCACATCAATTGGGAGAGTACAGATTCATAGATGTCAGAAAGGTGAACCGCCCCATTGTCAATCTGGCCCTTCAAGTGGGAAGCTAACGAGGAAAGCAAAGATTTACGTTGCTTCCTATCCTTAGCCAATTTAACACAATACCGAACCGCAAGTCCCCTAATTTCCGCCTTCCCACGATCCCACCAAGCACCAATCGACGGGAAGGAAGCTTTCACGAGACGCCACCTAGCCCAAAACTCCCGCACAGCAGCTTGAAACTCCAGATCACGAAGAACAGAACAATTAAGCTTCCACCTCCCAGGACCATGAGGAATAAAGGAGGGCGGGGAGCAAACAAAAGCAATAGCCGAATGATCAGAGTAAGGGCAGGGAACCATCCAAGAAGACCGAGCTGAAGCCAACCAGGTAGAAGGTTAACCAAACAAGTCAATGCGACTGGAAACTGCAACATTCCACCAAGAAAAGCCTCTGAGGGTAGGGTTAAAATGTCTCCAAACGTCTGTTACACAGCAATTTCTGAAGAGGGACCACAGAGAGGCAGCTATCATGTGAATGATCCAAAGGGTTAGAGCCATGACAGTCAGTAGTTCGATTAAACACTGCATTGAAGTCCCCCCTAGGATCGTCGGAACCGCCGGGTTATGTCCTCAATGTACGCATAAAAAGACTCTCTATCCGGATTCCTGTTAGGGGCATAGACACATGCCACCCTAAAGACAACCTCATGGCACTCAAATTCCCCATAACAAACCGCCCCTCCTTGTCAGCCCACAAATTAATCAAATGAGCAACAGGTCGAAACAAAAGAATGGAGCCGCAGGGATGGGCCGATCCCGGCGAGGAGATGGCCTGAAAACCCTCCGCAGAAAACCACATAGACCGCTCTGCACACTATAAGACTAATAAGCCTCTTGCAGACAGACAAAATTGGCCGCCAAATCAGCCAGCCACGGCACAAAAGAAGCCCTTTTAACAGCATCACGGATGCCGTTAGTGTTCACAGTTATAAATTTGAAGGTGCCAATTAGAAAAGAAAAACTCACTGAGCAGAACCCAAAGAGGCCCTAGGAATACGACTCGCCCGCTGAGACCTAGGGGGCACATTGGGCTTAAGGTTACAGTGTACCTTCGGGGGTGTCTCCAGTATAACAGCTCTAGCGTCTTAAGATTACTCTTAATATACCTAAACCCAGATATCAAATTAAAGCTTATAGAGCTGGCTATCTAAATATGGAAACCATTTGGTAATAAAATGAATTGTCGAATTTTTTACGACGTCTAAATTCGAAAGTCCGAATCAGCTTTAAAACGCTATAACTCAAAGCGATTATTATATTTTGCTAATTTGATTTGTTCTCGGGTTTCCGGACACGAAGCGCTAAAAAAACGTGTCGGCGATTTTCCTTATTCAATTGCAGTGAAAAGTTATAGAATATTTTCGAAAAGGGGAGAAAAAAAATTGGAATGATCGCACGGAAATGCCTCTTGACGAAAAAGTTTTCGGAATTAAGAAATTCGCCGACACGTTTTTGTTGATTATATGTTAACCTAGCTTCTGTCCAAATTTAAGGAAAATCGAACAAATTATTGCGACTATTGCAATATAAGATTGAAGGTCTCGGTTCAAGTCACTTTATTCAGTCAAGAGATCGACACTAAGCTCGCGCGTAATTGTCACGTCATAACAGTAATTACAATTATAGATTTACGACACTCTCCCGGGCCGACAATAATTACAGTGTTACATCCAGCGTTAAACAATAAGTACGGTTAATTAGTATTTCATTAAATTATTGTAATTGTTCTTTTATTTTCTGCATGGCCTGCTGAGCAGCACGTCGAGTGGGGCGGCTCTGTGTTTCAGATTTCTTTTCTTCTTCTTGCTTAGTATCATCGACGCTATCGCAGTCATCACGCACTTCAATGGGGTAGAGTTTCTCTATTGGTCTTGTCAGTTCTTTTCCAGAACTTATTTTTACCTTCGTGGATCTGATCAATCCATCTCTACCCGAAAGTAGTTCTGTGACGATCCCCATCTTCCACTGACTCCTTGGGGTGGTGTCGTGGATCAGTACAACATCTCCCTTAGCTATGATTTCATGGGATGATCTTTGATTCTTGCGAGAGTGTTCACGCAGACTGGTTAGGTATTCTTGTTGCCAGCGAGTCCAAAAGTGGCAGACTATTTTCTCGTTGTATCTAGCTCTCTTGCTTAAATCTTTGGCGGAAATCTCAGACGGAATGTAGTCGGGATCGTTTTCCTTGTCTTTGTCAGTTTCATTCTCTGGAAGAGAGAGAAGGCGACGAGCACATAGAAAGTGTGATGGGGTAAGAGGAGTGTTATCCCTTATATCAACATAAGGGTACGTCAAGGGACGACTGTTCAGGACCGCCTCTACTTCAGTCAGTAAAGTGTACATCTCGATCAGATTTAACGATGCATTTCCGATGGTCTTCTTAAGGCATCTCTTCGTCATTCCAATTAATCTCTCGTAGAATCCTCCCCACCAGGGTGCTCTCTCGGCGATAAATTTCCAGGTTATTCCGTTGTTTGCGAAATATTGCTGAGCAGAGGAAGTTTTAAGTATGTTATTGCTCAGTGTTTCTAACTCTTGGGCCCCTGCCTTAAATGTCTTTGCGTTGTCTGAGATTATGATTTGTGGGACCCCTCGTCTACTTATAAAGCGCCTAAATGCTCTAAGGAATGCCTCAGTTGTTTGGTCCTCCACCACTTCTAGATGTAAGGCTCTGACCGCCGCACATGTAAATAAGCATATATATACCTTGTGTGAGGTTGGTTGTCCTTGACTACGGACGTAAAGGGGCCCTGCATAATCGATTCCGGTGAACTGGAAAACTTGGCATTTCGTTATTCTTTCTATAGGTAAAGGTGGTGTAGGAATTGAACGGAATGGAGGTCCCTCATGCTTTCTGCATCTAGTGCATTTGGAGATTATTCTTTTTACAAGTTGTCTACCTTGGGGAATCCAGTATGTTTGTCTTAGTTGAGTAAGCGTTTCACGTACACCGTTGTGCATCACCTTTTCGTGCATGCTTCTGACAATGAGTGTGGTCAAGAAGCTTTCTTTTGGTAATAGAATTGGAAATTTTGTGTCTTGAGGAAGTTCGGTATATTGCTGTTGCTGTTTGCATTAGGATATGATTGTTATGGGATGATGTGTGCGTTGCTCCCATGTGCGCTTTGCTCTGTTCTGCGCTGTTTATCGACGATTCATTTGTGTTTGATCGTACTATTTGGTTGTTACGCGGTTGCTGTGAGTTATTCCCGTTCTGAGAGCTTTCCTTTGGAGGTTCTTCGCAGATGGAGGTGTGATGTTTCTTCTTGCAGATCATGCATCGACCTCTCGAGAAACATTCGGTTTTGGTGTGGTTTGCGCCTAGACAGTTGAAACACCTTCGCTGTTGTTGCAGAATTTGGCGTCTTTCCTGTGTTGTGTTAATTCTGTCACATTTATCGGGGCGATGATTTCCCTCGCAATACGTGCATGGCCTTGGTTTAGGTGGTTTGAAGGTGGTTGTTTTTGTTTGTACCTTTGATAGAAATGCCCCTGTTGTTGGTACTAATGGCTCTTCTTCGTGAGTTTCTTCTTCGTTACTGAATGACAGGTGGCCTTTCTCTTTTGTTTCAATTTCTTTGCGTAAGGCTGCTCTTAAGTTGTCGAGTGATTTGTCGGCTGTTGAATCTGCCCTAAAGATCGCGCATCGTAAATTCTCAGGTAGTTTCTTGAGAAGTATTGGAATAAGTAGGCAGCCGTATGAATCTGTCGTTACTCCTAGTGCTTCTAATCCGCGGATATTCGCTTCTGCTGTGTCGTAGAATGTTCTTAAACTTCTAAGATCGTCTGATGGAGGATATTGTTTAGAGAGCGCTTCCATGTACGCGTTAATGAGGTTTTGTTTTTGCCCGAAGCGTTCTTTTAGTAGTTCTATTGCCTTGCTGTAATTTTCTTTTGTCAGCGGAAATCCGGCGATAGCGCGCGCTGCTTCTCCTTTCACCATTCCGATTAGGTAATTCATTTTTTCAATGTCACTAAGTTCGCTATGTTCATCAATTGTTGCACTAAAGCTATCCCAGAATGTAAGCCATTCACGAGGGTCTCCGCTAAATGATTTTATGGTTATTTTTGGTAGATTGACGTGCGTTCGTGGGCTAGCTGGTTTTCCTAAAATGCTAGTGTGGAGCGAGCTTACCGGTAGGTTGTCTTGCTGCTTTTTGTTGAGGAGCTGAGAGATTTTGAATTGACAGTCCGAAATGGTGTCTTGAAATGATAACGCATCTTCTGTTTCTTTTTCGATTTCCTCTTCGTCCTGAAGGGTTATCACTATTTGGTTGTCCATGCGTTCGATTTCTGCAGATCGCCGTGTGAGTCTGTCCATAAGTGCTGACAATTCTGCTTCGTTCGGGCATTCTGACGACATTAGTTTTTCTGCTTTTTTGATATCCTGCGTACAGTGCCCTTTGTATGATCCCCGGATTAATCTCAAACGCTTTGTATCTTCAGACATCGGGTCTCGGCACCAATATTGCGACTATTGCAATATAAGATTGAAGGTCTCGGTTCAAGTCACTTTATTCAGTCAAGAGATCGACACTAAGCTCGCGCGTAATTGTCACGTCATAACAGTAATTACAATTATAGATTTACGACACAAATTCCCTTGGAGTTGTAGCTCTTTAAAGTGTCCCCAACAAGCGAAAAATTAACTTTGAGAAAACGGCGCTTAAAAAAACATATCGCTTAATAAACAAACTCCGCCCACAAAAGTTATACCGTCATTTGTCCGTCAATTTTCACTATTTTTCGATACTTTCTTTTTTGGATGAAAGTTCATTCTGTAAACTTTATTTTAACGCCAAAAAAAAATTTTCAATAAATTTTCGATCTGAAGGTACACTGTAACCTTAACAGAATGCCGAAAAACATGATTACCGAACTTTTTGAACTTGCCAGAGAGGCTGCGCTCAGCGTAGACCTCCCCCACCTCATTAACAGCACACAAGGGCTAAGCAGACCCAGACCCCCCGGAATCCTCCACAACCATCAATTCAGGGTCCACACCCTGAGCCGCAACACTAGAAACATCACTGCTAGCCGCAACCAATTGGCATTTTGAACAGCAACATTTTGAACAACACTAGAATCACTAGGAGCCACAGCATTTTGGACATTTTGAACAACAGCAGATTGGACAGTATTTTGGACGACACTAGAAACACCAGCCACAGCACTTTGGACACCAGCACTTGGAGCAACAACATTTTGGACAAAATTTTGAACATTATGCAATATACTTTGACTACTGTCATTAGATACACTACTTTCATTATTACTATTAGGATTACTGGTAACATTATTTTGTTCATTGTTTACCACATTAACTTCACTGTTAACTACGTTACGTTCTTCATTGTTTACCATGTTAGCTACATTATTATCATTCCCTTCGCTTAAAACATTACATTCATTTACACCATTACTAACATTAGTTTCTAGGTTATTCCCTTCGTTTTGGACATCGTCACATTCAACAACCCGGCCATCATCATACATTACCACCACATGGCTATCATCATACATTACCACCACCCGGCCATCATCATACATTACCACCACCCGGCCATCATTGGGGTCACTGGTGGCATCCCCTACCCACAACTTCTGCACCCGCGAAAAACCACTGATTATTTAACACCAGCCCCGCGGGGTCCTCAAACTGTCCATCTTCACCCACAACCACACCCTCCACCTCTTCAGAAAAAAGCGGCCCACTTGCAGTAGCACCCGCGCGGCCACAGCACCCAACAGGGAGGGGAACTGTACCGGGTCAGGAAGGTGCACCTGCACCTCAGGAACATTCCATGGGTTGGGGCAACTTCTTGCAAAATGCCCCTCCTGATGACACCTTCTGCAATGATCTTTATTCGGGCAATTGGGCGACTTATGACCCTGAACTGCACACAAGTTACAAACTGGAGGCTGGCCCCTTTGAGTGTTTTCACTCACATGGTCTGCAGCTATGCTAATTTAGTTGAACAAACAAAGTGTTTGCATTAGAAAAGAGTTCAATCCCCACAGGATTAGCTTGGGACACCAATATGGCCACCGTTTTATTGTTTTGGGACACCAACATGGCTGCCGTGACATCATGTGAAAACACTCCATACCATAAACAGCAGAGGTAGCCAGCGATGGCGACCTCACGTGGTGGTGTCGACTCGACGACCATTGACACCAACCGCATCCCCGTATACACATCGGGTCAAGAAACATAAGCTTGTTTTTTAACCCACTTGACATCCCCAAAGCTAGTCAACACTTCCTTAACCACAATATCCGGTTCCTCAAAGGGATAATTAAAGATATGAACCATCGTCAGGGGAGGTCCACTCCCAAGAATGGGGCACCAGAGCCCAAAGAGGCGCACCCTGGACAACTCTTTCGCCGCCCCGAAACCCTCCTCAGAACGAAAAGTCACCCTGATCACCTCATACGCGATCTGCACGCATTCCACCTCGGGAAACACCCCCACCACCTCCTTCATAATCTCGTCCTTTCTTTTACCGCTTAGCTTGCAGCCACACTGTACATTCAAGGTACGAGGGAGACACATCATGCAAGATTAAAGGACGGGGAAAAAAAGAAAAAAGGCCGCAGAAAAAAACGAAAGAAAACACGAAAAAGCCACTGAAAACGGCCGCCGAAAAAGGCCGAAAAAACCGACGAAAAAAGCCAACGAAAAAAGCTGAAAGCGGAAGAAGACCACAATAACACAAGGCTATTGCGGCCCCGAAAAACCACAACAATAACCTAACAGTTATTGTTGTTAATTACGAAAATTACAAAACACAACAAAACCAAGCGCCTTTGTTGTGAGAACAAAGAGGGAAAAGCACAAAAGTGCAACTTAAACTACTATTTAGAACTATAGACAGACAAAAACCTAGCGCTTTTTTCTGTAATACAAAGTGGAAAAAGCAATAGCCAACGGCTAAGAGTGCTAATTACAAACTAAGTTAAAACTAACCAACCCAAACAGAATATTTAATGGCCCACTCAAAAATCCAAAACCCAGAAAAACATAATTTAGGGCCCAAAAACCCAAACAAAAACAATAACAGCAAAGAGAAAAACCAAACCACCCAAGACAGCGAAAAATAGACCTGCAAATGAGCAAATGAACGCCGAAATCAGGCGATGAAAAAACTCCAACCCAACAACAAAAGAAAACAAAAGAGAATCACACCACCACCCAAAATTTCACCTCGCGAAAAAGTACAGACCCAAAATACGGGCAGAAAAAGCTTAAATCCCAAAAACAAAATAACTAGTTAAGGACCACAATCCCTTAACTAAAAGTAGATATAAATATTCCTGACTCACAAGTCAAAGAAGCACTACAAGAACCACCAAGGTACGGAGCTCCAAAAAGGCATGTTTAAGCTAGATACGCATCAGAACGCGTGTTTAGGTTGCAAAATCCTTTTAGATCGATTTTAATGTTGCACTAAAAACTCCAAATGCGAAACATCTGTAAGCTTATTGTTGTCTTTATTCGTTTACATGAAATTAATTATCGTTGGATTCACGTTGAATTCCTGTTACGAAATGTGTTCGTAACAAAGCATTTCCTCACTAAGTTTACAGCTGATGGAAGGAGCGAGTGACTGAGGGAAAGAGTGAATGTTATTTAAACACCGTTGCTGATAACCCGTTCGTCATTCTTTCACATATACACAGGTTTAAAAGTAAGACTACACTGCATTCACTAGATTCAGTAGCTGACACTTAAGCTTGACCAGGAGCTCGATCGCTAAAGCAAATGGCAAGTTTAGTATATAAAACACAGAACTTGCCAGAGCAAAAATCCCACAAGAATAAGCGGCAAACACAATATCAAACGGTCCTATCCATCCATGAATGCCTTGAATTGTCTTGAAAGTGTGCAATTGTATGCTGTAGTTCTTTATCTTGCTTCTCGAGTCACACACGGAGAGATTTTGCGGTATGTATTTCATGGCCGAAAGCCATATAGTCCTCGACAGACTTAAATATGCGTGCATAAATTTGCATGCGCTAATGTGACACGAAAAAAAAAGTCAGAGCCGGATTTACAACTCGTGTGCTTTGCCACGAGTAATGATTTTAAAATGACCACCGTGATATTTATATAAAGATTACTAATATGGGTAGTAATTGTTCAGGATTCTTAGTGTAGCAAATGGTGACTAATATTTTTGTGCAGCACTGTTTTATGAAATCTGGTCTCTCGGCATTCTAGTTGGAATCTTCTCAACAAAATAAACGACCAATAGTTTAACAAGTGAGCCGTTATTTGAATGACACCAGCGCCCTCGTGTAAATTACCAGGTAGGCAACTGGTTCGCAGATGGAAGCTGCTTATTTCTACTCGTTCTCTACCTCTGAAAAAAAATTGTCAGCCGTTTTATCTACCGTACCTGACAACTTTGCTATAGCATTTTTCAGTAGATGTTTTCCCTCAGAACTTTAAAATCCCAAAACTTTCGAGAGGAGCTGGGAAGCAATGGTCACTTCGTCGAAGATGTGGCACATTTAACGACATCTTGAGTGATGGTATCTGCCACGAATCTTGGATCGCCATAAATGGAATCTAGATATTCCCACGCGGCATCATTATCTGAGGCTTCCCTTGGAGACATGCACGTAAAAAGGTGATCAAATCTTGTTTGGTATACCGGGCTTTGATTGCATGTTTAAAGTCTGCTTTAAAAATTGTATACTCTCTCACGTCTCCTGCGAACTTTAGTAATTTCGGTTTTTCCATTTTAAAACCACAAGCATTGCTTGGAGGAGCGGGATTTGGTACTGGGACATTGTCATTGACACCTTATTGTTACTACTACTAGGGGGTTGAACATTTTCTTGCCCAGCACTGACAATAGTGGTCTGCTCGTTATCATGAAAACTGCCATCGAAAACCACATCTTTTTCAGATGGCATACTTGAAATTCCGATCATGTTTGGCTGATTACTCGCAGTTTTCTCCTTATCTGCACCACTTTCCAAGGTTTCTTTCTGGCTAACTAAACTTTCCCAGTACATCTTAGCTCGCATTACATAATTCATGAAAGAACCCTGGCATTCGTCCATCCAAATTTCAGCTTCTTCAAACGTCGTATCATCATCTATAAGTTTCGTGTAATTTTCATGCTTTTCTACACCAGGTCGTTGTACACTTCGACTTTATTTAAGGCGTCTCTTACCTCCAATCCTGGTCTTTTAACTTCAATAAAGTTAGTCAGCCAGTTGCCACATCTTGTGAGGGTTGCCTTAACGTTCCTCCGGGTTTTCTTCGCTTCTTTCAATTCCTCTTCGGACATTATCGGGTTATGCGTCTAATCTCCACACCAGTCCAAAGTACTCAGGAACCATCAACCATTTATCCCTCAGTCCAACGTGTCAAACCAAGAAATCGAATGTTATGGTCCAGAGAAGAATGGTTCTTGAATAATTGACTGGACATGGAATCATATAATATTTAGTCTTTTAGTTTAATTCGATTTGTAAGAGACAATACATAATTCTTGAGAATTCTAACAGCGAGCGATTCATGAAAATTGCATGCGAGGAATATCAAATTACAATACACAAAATCCAACCGGTTACAAAACATTACTCATTTCTGTGACGTTATCCAGTCAAAATATTTCAGCAAACCGGGTCAGCAAAACAGGACAAAACTACAAGGTAGCAAGGTAAAAAAAAACTGATTGCTCTCTTAGCGCGTGTACATAGAAGAAACTTGTCATTTGAACTCAAAGGTCATTTTTTCTTAGCGGTTACGCTATTGACTGTCAATCATGCAGTTAATTACTAAATGAAATGTCAATCAACGAATAAATAAAAGGAAACACTAATGGTCAGTGAAACATGCTAGATTGACTAGACTAAAAGTTTAACAAAATTCTGTAGGTGGGGTTCAGAGCTACCTCAAATTTTTGAAAATTTAAGGTGGCTCTGAACTCCCTACAGAATTTTTTTAAACTTTGCCAAAAGTTGCATCTTAATCTACTGATCAAAATTCGACAATACAAAATGGGTCTCACCGAGTCATTTTTGAGTTATTAACACTTAAAACTAAAATTAAGGGTGTTTTCAGCACGTTGTCCATTATAAAAATTGTTTTACTTAATGTCTTCATACATGTAATAATTTTAAAAAGTAAATAGTGCCTGCAGTGTGCCAGAACTTATAAGTTCATTTATTATACAATTGAATACATGAAGATACTTGCAAAAAGGAAAACTATGATTTTAAATTGTTTGTTTCAAACTTAGTGGAGTAGAGGTTTTACAACTTTTTCCTGCAAGCTAGCTGTTTGAAAGCTTTCATTGTCATCCATATGGAATAGCTACAACAAAACAAAACATAAGTCAGTTCCTTGCCTATTTAAGGTTACAGTGTACCTTCAGATCGAAAATTTATTGAAAAATTTTTTTTGGCGTTAAAATAAAGTTTACAGAATGAACTTTCATCCAAACAAAAGTATCGAACGGTATAACTTTTTTGGGTGGAGTTTGTTTATTAAGTGATATGTTTTTTTAAGCGCCGTTTTCTCAAAGTTAATTTTTCGCTTGTTGGGGACACTTTAAAGACCTACAACTCAAACGGAATTTGTTCGATTTTCCTTAAATTTGGACAGAAGCTAGGCTTAACATATAATCAACAAAAACGTGTCGGCGAATTTCTTAATTCCGAAAACGTTTTCGTCAAGAGGCATTTCCGTGCGATTATTCCAATTTTTTTTCTCCCCTTTTCGAAAATATTCTGTAACTTTTCACTGCAATTGAATATGGAAAATCCCCGACACGTTTTTTTAGCGCTTCGTGTCCGGAAACCCGAGAACAAATCAAATTAGCAAAATATAATAATCGCTTTGAATTATAGCGTTTTAAAGCTGATTCGGACGTTCGAATTTAGACGTCGTAAAAAATTCGACAACTCATTTTGTTATCAAATGGTTTCCATATTTAGATAGCCAGCTCTTTAAGCTTTAATTTGATGTCTGGGTTTAGGTATATTAAGTGTAATCTTAAGACGCTAGAGCTGTTATACTGGAGACACCCCCGAAGGTACACTGTAACCTTAATAATCTCTTTTTCAATCCAGAACATACACAATTTAAATAAATAGTCAAGCTTAAAAGTTAAGCTTCTAAATCAAGATCATATTTGAAAACAGAAGACAAACTTCAAGGCTAGCAAGTCAGTTTAAGCTTAACTTATATATTGCATCTAAGCTCAACTGTCAAATTATAAATATTGTCCTGAGCTACATGTAGTTTTCCTCTATCATGGTGAAGCTCAGTTTGTAGTGTTACTGGTATTTGTGCTTAATATTCTCAAAAGACTGAAGAATGAACAAAAATGCATGTTCATTTCAAACAGATCAAAGACAAAGCAATGTGTTGTGTATAAAGCTGATTGTGTTTGTGTTTAAGCAATAAAACTATAGCACCAAAGATTCATTCTTTCACTTACCTAGATTTAGAAAGAAGTTTATCCATATTTTTTTCTGTCTTTAGGCTGTTAACACTTCAGATTTTATGTAGGTTTCTTCCAACAGTTCAACAAGTGCGCTAAAATGCCCGCTAAAATGACGAATTTACTAAATGCTATGGTCCATGCTTTGTAGGCTAAAACTGCTGACTGCTAGCTCACTTTCCCCAGGTTCACTCGGCCAAGAAGGAAAATGGCGGACGGTTTGAGTTACTAAACTGGCTGCGACTTAAACTACAAAACAAGTCCAAGGGTTGCCAGTTGAGAAAGTCACCTCAAACTATTGTCTAACTCATCATAGCATCTGAACTGAAATTTCAGAGTGGCACCATTGAAGTATGCATTATTATGTGAGCCATTGCTGTTCCATGATAGAGGCCAAGACTAATATAACCCTATATCAGCACCGAATAGACATTCCATGTACATTTGTTTTTCAACTTTTTTCAGAGCAAGTGAAAATTCTGCCCTGCATTTACATCACCAGGGGTTTATGTTACACTGATTCTTTACCTTGTAACATGAATAAAATGACTGTAATAAGAAATATTAAATTATTAATAAATCTATTGTACAATAATGGATACAACTTAAGATCACATTTGTCTCTGAAATCTCAATTTAAAACCAGTTCTTGTGTAGCTATATTGGCCATAGGGCAACCAGCCACCATACTGTGAGAATAATCCCTTTAAGATCCCAGTTAGAACAGTAGAGCTGTCCTTGAATTTGCAATAATAATCAGCCTCACGGTTCCATCGCCAAGTTTTTCTAGAAAAAGAGTTGTTTTTGCATGCATCTTCAACAGTCATGCCTGCTTTGCTTAAGGGGGATTTCATTTCCATACCCTATTTTTCTTCTGTTTCCTTCAAGGTGACTATTCTGTCTATGCTGGCTCCTAGAAATGGTTTCTCCTTGACAACAAAAGTTCAATTTCTTCAACTTTGACATCAATCCCATTTTTTCTCATTTCCCTTATATATAGGTTCACTGCTTTTGTTTCACTTTCGATGCCATACTGAAGAGCGTGTTGTAAAGTTTGAATAGAGAATAAACTTCACCTTATTTGAGGGTTCCACTTTGGTTTTGGCTGCTTTTCCAAAGTTTGATGCTGTTAAGAGAGTTTTTCTCTTGTCATACCAAAGATTGTTCTTGTGTGTCTCTCTGTTTCCTGGATCTCTTAGTGGGTGATGGTTAAGTTGGAGACATGTTCATCCACCATTGATTTGAAGTGCTTAGAAGCTATATCATAGCTGTCTGTGAAGGGTGCACCCTCTGATTCCTCCTCTGTCTCTTCAGGGTCAGACTCCTCTAAACAGTTTGACACGACGTCATTAAAAAAAAAATGAACTGGCAGGGAGGCAGTTTTGAAGACTTTTACAAAAGGTTTTGAAACTTTCTCCTTTATTTCGCTGGTTTGGCGCTCTTAGATCAAATTTTGTGATCTTGGGTTGGAGACGAATTGTTTCTTTTTCCAAATCATATCTTTCTAATCAAGACCTGGTCAAGCGGCTTTGCTGCAACACTTTGGTTGCGTGGCACAACCCATACAGACAGCCGTGATGTACAAGATGAAGATTCAGCATGTTTCTGTAATCACCTTCTCATAAAATCTTCAACAGCAAACAACATGCCTCCTACGTGGTTACATTTGCCTTTTCCTTCCAACCCAAGACCGGCTGGACATGTGCACGCTGCTCGCAGTATATCACACTGAGGTGAGAACTCTACTATAACTCTACGGATTCTTTTTCATTGATGGAAGAACGCTGGCTTTTACATAGGTCTGGCCTCTGTAAACTTTACATTCCAATCGTTTGACGTTCCCTTCAAAGAAAAATTGATATGATTTCAGCTTCTTGTAATTGGTATCCTTTAGGACAATATGACAGTACTTGTGTGTGGATACAACAAAGTAGTCGTAAAGCTAAATAAAGTTCAGTTCGGGAAGCTGATGCAGGTCTGTAGACCATCCAAGAGTGGAGATTTGTCTCAGTGTCTCATCATATTCGAAGTTACCACAAGACTGGTTCCTTCAGTTTCCTGAACAATTTCGGGCGGCCTTACCATGTTCTGTATACTTTCAGTACTAAGTCGGCCTCCGTTCCGCTGGCTCTTTCAGAATTGCTCTTCAAAATATCCCTCAGTTCTTTCACTGTGAGCTTCTGTATATCCTCCAGTATCATAATTTCCTTGTCTTTGTATTTTATGACCATTTTGACGGATAATAAAATCAAAACATACCAACGTATGAGCAAAACAGCTGTGATTTCCCTGTTTGTGTTTCCCAGGTCAACGCGAGCCTCAATATCGTGTTTGCGCGGTTGCTATTCCAAGATGGCGCAGGGAACTGTAATAAGGCTATTATAGTTGTTTTCAGTTTCTGCATGAGCCATAGCATTTTACTTGTTTAATACACATGTGTAACACATGTGCAATGTTAAGCTGCATTACTGCACATGTGTAACACTTGTGCAATATATCACACACGTATTTTGCATATTCAACACACATGTACACATGTGTAAGTAAATACAAACAAAGCTACAAAATATTGCACACATGAAATACACGTGTCACATATTGAAACTGCAGTAAGCGAATAGCTCTCGTGGCCGGAAATGACAACACCACCAACAAATCCACTATTCAAACGAAGGTTTATTTGATACGAAGACGTGATTCAAAGAACTAGTTGTACGTGGGTAAGTGGGTTGAAACTAAAAGCAGTAAAAGAGCAAAAAATTACAAGTTGCGACTAAGGAAATTCGACATAAAGAAACAACGAAACTGCAATAAGCGAGGACTGCGAAAACACACTTACATTGTTACGGCCAGAGAAAACTGCTGCTGTAGCGAACTGCGTCAAATGCGACGAAGGCACTTGGAAGACCAAAGAGAACTGCGCTAAGCACCAACTAGAATGAACTGCAAAAATTGCACTGCCAACGGCGATGTAAAAATACGGTTAAATATGCAGAATAGAAAACTAAAGAAACCAAAAAAGGCACTAATAAAGATGCAAAGCAAAGAGGCGCTAACAAGGGGGCGCTAAATAACACTAAGAACTAAACACCTAAATGCGCACAAAGAAACTAAACAGGGATGTAATGAACTATAAGCCTGATACGTACGCAACAAAAGGGAAAAACGAATTATGCAAAAAATCTTACGCTTGGATCTTACACATATGTTCTGCTGTATTATGCCAAATTTACATGTGTGGACACGTGTAGTTTTTGTCGATTGGTCATCAATTGGCCGATGCCAATCAATATCAATTAACTGATTGTTATCGATTTATATCAATTGATCGATTGGGTTTTCAATGATCGATTTTCATCAATTGCATAGGCCGGGTATACATTAAGTACAGTCAAGTCTCTCTATGACAGACACTGTCAGGACTTAGCGGCTGTCGGTTTTCAGTTAAAGCGAAATGACTGACTGACACCATCTTGAGATGATAGTGACACCGTCTTTAGGTGTCCGTGTTAGAGCTGTCTGTTTAGAGTGAGTTTACTGTATTGGAAAATTAATAACTGGAAATTTTCTATGATTGAATTATGGGTTGGATACATACTTCTGCTGAATGACCTAAATATAACCTATGGAGGATCTTAAGTTTCAAAAAGTATAATCTTGACTTATGGTCTTTATCAGTTTGTTCATTGCCTATTGTTTATTCAGGCAAAACTGAAGTAGCATCTTGTCTCTCGGTGTCCTCTTCTTGATCTTTCAGTTTGGTAATCAGCTTACCATTAAAAGGCTGTGTTGTCTTTGTATTGCAAAATGTTTTCTTTGAGGTACATGTAAGCATAAAGGACTTTAGGGAAGGCAGTTGCTGAGAATACTTTTTCGTCCTTCTCAAGACTGAGATTGATGTTCATTTCCATGTAACAGATTTTAGAGCGATTGCAATTGTGGCATTCAACAATTTTGGAGCCTGGTGTGGCTTCAATCGTCTTTCGGCAATCCTTGTTATTGCAAGCAAGGTAAGCGTTCACGCAAATGTTTTAAATTTCTGGGCAGCAAATCCAAGTATCATTCCATTTTTGTCGCACTTACTGACATCTTGGGTGTCCACTTTTGACATTGTAGTAATAACAGAGTCTGCATTCTGTTAACGTGTAAAAGTTCCCTTCTATGAAGGCAATTTGGTCTTCCCAGACCGGGAGTAGAATTGACCTTGAGCTGTCAGTCAAAATAGCATACCGTACTGTTTTTGCTGAATTTTCCAATGGGGATTGAGTTGGACTTTTCCATTTTAGCATCCCTGATACTGTAAATTTACCAGTAGTGCATATCAACAAAGTTTCAACCTTTGTTGGCTTGCAAGGGGACTGGGTTGATTTTTTAAACATTAAAGAATACACAGGGACATCCTGAATGTGGGAACCTTTGTTAAGAAACCTGTTCCTGACGATGATGGTACATGCAAGTTGCTTAATTTCACTGGTTGTTGGGCAGTCATTTTGTCCAACTATTACAACCGCTTCCTGCCAAATGCATCCACCATTCTCCACCCATTTCACCAGTTAGAGGAAAGCAGCAAGGCTAAGCACATGATTAGATCTGAGCAGGTGTTAACGCATTATGATCCAGCGTTACCAGTTAGGCTTGCATGTGATGCTTCGCCAACTGGCATCAGTGCAGTTCTTTAACATGTCGTGCCCGATGGCAGCGAAAGGCCAGTAGCTTTTGCATCCCGATTGTTGACCAAGACAGAATGCAAGTATGCACAGATTGATAAGGAGGTATTGTCCATTGTGATGTTTGATAAATATCCTCTGCGGGATCTGTCGAGCTCTTCCAATCGTTCAAGCAGAATTCCTCGTTGAGTCATGGCAAATTGTCACATCTATTTACACGCACAAATATTTCCACAGCTAGGACTTTCAACTTCCACTAAACACAAGCAAAGACGTTCGTATGGTTTTTACGAAGGTGTCCAGCGGACAAACGCGCTTTAATTCACAAAACAAAAGATCTTGAAAACTGAACTTTAATCGAGCGTTGCACGTACACATGAGCACATTTTCTTTAACACAACAGGTCACATTTGGAGTCTCATCTTGGCTTACAAACTTCACCGTGCTGTAAAAACCTACGCGAGAAAACACTAAATCACTGTCGGGGTGGAATATCTAAATAGCATAAATTACGAACGGATTGGAACGGACTTAACAAACAAACTGTTGTATTGTTGAGGATTGGCCTCAACATCTGGGGAGGTAGGGCTGAACGAGCCCCCGAAATCAATATATGTTTAATGTTCTAAAACGAGTGATGATCAGTTCACGACAATGTTTCAGTTCAACCTTGCAATGTTCAATGCACTCTTACGGCAATCCCGTCAAGTAGCTTCTTCAAGGAGACACAGCTTGGTCACAGGGCGAGTAAGGCAAGAGTCCTTTGTCTTCACTTCAGTGGTGCGGACACGTGAATCTTCACCAAGAAACACTTTCATCACACGGCCTAGCAACCAGCGGGATCTCGGCACAGCTTTGTCCACCACGAGAACCAGGTCATTCACCGCTAAATTTCTCTTGTTTAGTAGCCACTTCTGGCGTTGCTATAAGGTAGGTACGTACTCTTGAACCCAACGCGACCAAAAACAGTTAGCAAGGAATTGGGCATGGTCCATTGCTTGCGTGAGTACCGCTCTTCCTTGGCGAAGACACCGGGGGTATAGCGAGATTTCGTTGCTGTAGAAGCAGATGATTTGGAGTGAGTGGCTCCATGTCACTTGGATCATCACTCGCTGGAGAAATGGGATGGCTGTTCAAGATGGACATAACTTCTGAGAACACTGTGCGTAAGGCCTCCAAGGGGATGGCAGCACCTGGTTTACTCAAAATAGCATTCATGGCTTTCTGCACACTTCTAATAAGCCTCTCCCAGATGCCTGACATGTGGCTCGCGGTAGGAGGTTGGAAACGCCACTTTAGCAACACACATTTGAACCACTCTGTGTCGTGCATATCAGCTCTCTCCTGATTTGTTCTTCATTTAGTTATCGAATCGAACGCCGAAGTTCCTTCTCAGCACCAGTGAAGTTCGTGCCGTTATCTGACCAGATCTCTTTAGGGGAGCCGCGAACAGAGATGAAACGGTGCAGAGCCAAGATGAACGTATCTGTTTCCAAGGAACTGACGTCTTCGATGTGAACCGCCTGACTGTTGAAACACACGAATATGCAGCCATACACTTTGACAACACTTCGAGCATGCTTCACATAGAAGGGACCAAAGAAGTCGAGGCCTGTGATAAGGTGTGTGATAAGGTACCAGTCGTTCCTTGGGCAGGTCTGCCATCACTTGCTGTAAAGTTGGCATGTTGTACTTACGGCAGCTTATACACTTAGTCAAGATCTGGCGCACCAAAGCTCTTCCTCTCAGTATCCAGTAACGTTGGCGGAGAGCGGTCAACGCATGTTCACGCCCTGCATGGCCCAGCACATGGGGATAGTAGCGAATTATCAATACAGACACAGGACTTGACTTTGGAAGGATCACTGGGTGAGCAGCTTCAAAGGCAATCCGTGCACGATGGATTCTTCCTTCAACACGTATAACGCCATCAACTAGGACTGGACTCAGGGTGGCCAGACTAATGCTACATTTCACTTGTCTGCCTTCCTTCAAAGCCATGTACTCTTCATGGAAATGTTGGTACTGCACAAATCGCGTAATTACTTCACTTGCTTGCTGAAGTTCAACAAGGGTAAGCATACTTCCGACGACACATTCAGGTTTTTCTTTTTTAAGTGGCTTGACAAAGCGTAGCACCCACGACGTCACTCTCAGCAAACGGGACCACGATGAGTAACGTTGTAGTAGGAGATCAACTTGGGACGTGTCACTCTTGAGCATGATTGTAGCCGGCCTCCGTATTTCTTTATCATCACTTCAAACATCTTCCACTTGAGCAATGGGCCACTGATGTTCAGGCTGCCACAGAAAACTAGGACCTGACCACCACCAACATCCGAATTGGAGGTGCTGAATAGTAATGCCTCGTGAACCATCATCAGCAGGGTTCATACTACCGAGAACATGACCCCACTGTTTGGGGCAGTTGTTTCATGAATCTCGGCCACGCGGTTAGCTACAAAGGTTTGGAAATGCCTTGTCTGGTTCTTGATATATTGCAGAGACGTCATCGCGTCAGACCAGAAGAAGGTTTCATGTACTTGCAGATCAAGCTCCCTCAGAATTGGGTTGCTTAGCCGTACCGCTAATACTGCCGCTTGCAATTCTAGGCGAGGTATAGTCCACTCCTTGATGGGCGCATTCCTGGTCTTCCCCATAACGAAGGAACAGTGGATCACTCCTTGTTCATCAACAAACCGTAAGTAGGATACTGCTGCATAACCATGCCTTGAGGCATCAGCGAAGTTGTGCAACTGCACAGTGGTTTGCGCGTCGAGGCACTGGGTCTTGTAACACCTTGGTTGTTTTGATTGTAGCAACACACAGTAGCTCCTCTAACCACTTCTGCCACAGGGGATATGATGGCTCTGGGATTTCTTGATTCCACGACAACTTCTGTCTCCACAGCTCTTGTAATCGAATCTTGGCTGAAAACACAAAGGGTGAAAGGAATACCAGCGGATCAAACAGGGAGCTGATGACAGAAAGTACTCCTCGCTTGGATGGCTTATGGGCTTGTAAGACCTTGAACTTAAATGTGTCCCACTGTGCATCCCAGAAGACACCCAACGCTTGCTCTAGGGGTAACTGGTCTAAATATAAGTCTAACTCGGGATTTGCTCTCGATGCGGGAGGAATTGAGGCTAGTAACTCACCACTGTTGCTCGCAAACTTCGTCAGGCGGAAACCTCCTTCACACAATAAGTTCATAAGATCCGAAGCCAGAGGTATGGCTTGGTCTGTGTTTGGGATGGACTTCAGGACATCGTCGACATAGAAGTTTCTATGAACTGTTCTGATCACTTCAGGGGGGTAGTTTTCTTGATTGTCTTGTGCTGTCATGTTTAAGGCCTTGTTGGCGCAGCAGGGTGAAGACTTTGCACCAAAGATGTGGACCAACATTTTGTATTCTTCTGGAGTCTCGTCAATACTTTCAGGCCACCACAAGAACCTCAGAGAATCTGTATCGTTCGGGGTTACTCTAGTCTGGTAAAACATGCCCTCGATATCTGCTGAGAATAATAAAATAAAAATAATAAAATCTTTATTACCGTGTCTATGTATTTAGCTCATAGAGCTAATTGGGGACACCTACTATTACAAAATAAAAAAAATAATTTTGACTCTAAAAAGACTATGTACAATTATATCACATTAAGTAATAATTTAACTGAATAAACTATACATTGAGATTTAAAAATATTTAGATGACATATATGAAAGCTTATTAAAATGTACATAATTGTGAATAATCACATGCTACAAAGGTTGCAGCAGTTGCTGCTGTCTTCCACTAGGCTGGCCAGGTCAACGCTACGGATATTAGCTTTAAACGAGCTAAGGCTTGGTAATTCATTCATACTGTTTCCTAATTTGGACCAGATATATGGTCCTTGGCGATTTCTTCTTCACGAAACCGAATCAACACTCCAGACAGGTCATTTGTCAGACTAGGTCCTTGAAGGAGCTGTTCGTTTAGGGATGTGCCACTGAATCTTGCAGCCGCATCAAACACTACTCTCACCTTGCCTGGTTTGTTCGGATTGCTTACTGGGTGGTGAGGCAGGAACCATGTGGTTTTACTGACTGTAGTTGCTTCCTCCTTTGTAAGTTTTCTTGCATAACCTTTGGCCATACAGTCTTCAATCACAGCTCTATATTTGATTTCTAGTTCTGGATCTCGAAGGAAGTGTCTCTTTAAGAGCTGCAGTCTCGCTTCAGCTAGTGCTCTGTTGTAAAGAAGCACAGGATTATCACTCTTCCACAGGAGGCCCATCTCATAATGGCCATCATGTTTACGGATTGAATTGGCGATCAAGTTCATGGCTCTTTGGTCTCCCACAGACATGGGCTTGGTTTCAAACTTGCTCGTACCATAAGACTCAATTCTCCAGAATTCTTCAAGCTGGTCACTTAGGGTAACATCCTCTCCTTTGATGAGATTGACTTGCACAGGAGTGGAGGAAGGTACGCTGGGACAGCAACCAAGTATACTCCAGCCGATACAGGACTTGATCGCGATCGGTTCATTTGCTTTACCTCTTGTAACTTCAAATGGTATGAAGACCTCTTGGATGTTTGTACCAAGCAGGATAGAAATCTTCTTTCTCTGCACTTCCGGGAAGCACAGTTGCTGCAAATGCTGCCACTGCCCTACAGACCTTGTCACTTGTGTATGCTTTAGGGGAACCGTAGGATCCTTAACAGCCCAGGCAGATTTGACATCAATCACCTGATCATTCGCGCTGTCTCCTGAAGCAATTTGGAAGTCAACCCTCAGGCCCGCTTCTTCTGTATCAGCTCTGTTTACTGTCGTGAGTGATAGCTTACTTGGTGAACCCTTAATGTTCAGCAATTTCACGAGAGATGGATCAATCATGGTTATGTCGGAGCCCGAGTCCAGTAGGCCATAAGTAGTAATTTGGCTGCCAGACTTACTAATCACCTTAACTGGGATGACTTGAAGCAACACTTCACATGTGTTCACTGCCGCCACTGTAGAGCACATGGAAGTAGTGCCATGATCAGGTCTTAAGCCTTGGTTAACTTCCTCACTGTTAGGATTGTCTCTTTGTTGGTTTTCTCCCTCTCTTATTTCAGTGAAGTGTAACAATGTGTGATGTGTCTTCCCACAACCTTGTACCCTGCACCTGATTAAGGACTTGCACTTCTTTGAGTTGTGTTTAGTTGAACCGAGACAATTGAGGCAAATCTTCTTCTGTTTCACTAAGTCATTTCTCTCCCTTGGAGACTTGGATTTAAATACTTCACAACGGTATAACGGGTGACATTGACGGCACATTTGGACAGGATTCACGGTTTGTGGTTGTTAAAGAGTAGGCAAAACCCTTGGGAGTTCCTGGCTTAGTAAAGAAAGGATGGCTCAGCACAAACGTTCTCTCCTTGAGGAAGTCTACGACATCCTTGAAATTTGGCATCTTCTGACCTTTACACTCGAGATTTTTCAAATGTTCGGCAAATTTGGATTGCATCCACTTCGGCAGCCGTGCAATGACCTTCTCCAGATTGTCTATATTCATCTCACTAAGGTATCCCATTGACTCTAAGGTATCATAGGTAACTTGGGCAGTATCAGCATAGTGTTGCAGGCTGTCCTTATCATTTGCTTGCATAGCAGGTCCCTTGGTAAGTGATTCAACACATGCTCTCACTACTTGAAACGGTTGGCCAAAGGGTTCCTCTAGTGTCTTAAGTGCCTTTGCCAGGCCAACAGGCATTGGCTCATCTCTGCACTGCAGTCAGGGCAGGACCATCCAAGAACTGTAACAGACGGGTCATTTTCACTGCATCACTAAGAGGATGGGTTTCAACTAACTGCTTAAATCTCTGTCGAAAGGCTGGGTAATTTTCAGGGGATCCGTCAAACTTCTGAACTTGCACATGTGGTAGATCATAAGAGGCACTCATTTTCTCCATTGAAGACATGATAGCAACAAGACTTTCATTCATATCGAACCCGCAGCACTGGGTGTGGCTGTACAGCAGTTGGTGGTGGTGACACATGGAGTTTCTTCAGTGGGTGGGTCATGAGGTTGTGACTGGGCGTTGTCTCGAATACGGGGCTTAATGGTTTCATGTACTCCCTCATCCACAACAGTAGGGGTTCTTAAACTTACACTTGGCACCTTGAAATGAGTCATCCCAATAGGGGGTGAGTTGGAAGTCTGGGCATTTCCAAATGCTGGGGTCGATGTGTGAGATGGCTTGCTCACTGGGACTTTATTGGCACTAATCACAGATGGTAGAATTTCAGGTGGCAACTTTGAGGGTTGAGAATTTGGGTCCTTTAGGTCAAGGTTTGGAGACCATTTGATACCCTCTTGGCCAATGGGTGAATCAGATATCTCCTGTTCTGCAAGGGAGGCCTCTAAATAGGCTAGTTCTACTTGATTTCTTGCAGTTGTAACTTCCCTTTCCTCTTCTAACTTGGTCAGTTCTAGCTGGTGTTGTAATTCTAATTGAGTTCGTTTTATTTCCATCTCAACCTTTTTCACCTCCAATTCTACTATTTTTCTACTTCTTTCTTCAGCCTGTTTCTGCATTAATGCGGCCTTCACTGCTTCGATTTTAGCTCTTTGCGCCCTAGAGCTACACACTCACAGTAGATTTCACAGATTCTGGAGGGGCACACTCTTTGATTAATTTCACGTCTTCTAACACTTGGCTATTATAAAAGGCAGTGGCACTGACCACAAACTGTTCTATTCTTTCATTGTATCTTTTTATTCTTAATTGTTGAGATGCATGCTCGCTCAAGACCCATTGATATTTTTCACAGTTAATATCGAGTAGGTCACTATATTTATCACAACAAGCACAGAACTGATCCCACGCGGAATTAAGATTAGTTTGTTGAGTTCGTACCTTTACGACCTGACTGAAGTCCTTGAGACTTTCATCCAGCTGGTTACACAATTTCGTGATGTTTGATAAATATCGTCTGTGGGATCTGTCGACTTTCAACTTCCACTAAACACAAGCAAAGACGTTCGTATGGTTTTTACGAAGGTGTCCAGCAGACAAACCCGCTTTAATTCACAACACAAAAGATCTTGAAAACTGAACTTTAATCCAGCGTTGCACGTACACATGAGCACATTTTCTTTAACACAACAGGTCACATTTGGAGTCTCATCTTGGCTTACAAACTTCACCGTGCTGTAAAAACCTATGCGAGAAAACACGAAATCACTGTCGGGGTGGAATATCTAAATACACGAGGTCTGAAACACTTACCATACGATGAGAACTCCGCACTAGCGCGTTACAAAGCACATGGTTTTGTTTCTTCTTTCACAACGACACCGAGAAGCGCGCGCCTAGCATGCCGGGAGCAAAAAATTACAAACAGATTGGAACAGACTTAACAAACTGTTCTATTGCTGAGGATTGGCCTCAACAAGCGCTATGCATTGTTCTTGGCTGGTTTCGATTACAAGATAGAGTACAAGAGTACGACCAAGCACTGCAACACTGATGGACTTTCTTGGCTCCCCCCTTCAGCAAAAATAGGGAGAAAAGGTGTTCCACGCTACCCAGTTTGAGCCACTACCCATAACTTGTGAAGCAGTTGCTAGAGAAACACATTGTGACCCAGTCCTAGCAAGGGTGTATGAGTCCATCGTGAAAAGATGGCCTGCTTGCATAGATGAAGACAAGCCTTACTACGGGAGGCGCAATGAACTGACGGTTGACAATGAGCTGAAGGTTGCATTCTATGGGGAATGAGTGGTAATCCCCAATAAGCTCCAAGACAGTGTTGGAGGAGCTGCACGACAGGCATCTGGGTGTGGTAATGATGAAAGCACTAGCGAGGTGTTATGTCTGGTGGCCTAATATCAGTGGCCAACTGGAAGAGCTAGCGAAAGCCTGCAGTGGGTGTCAGCACAACCACAAGATGCCTACTAAAGCACTACTGCATCTGTGGGAGTGGGCCACAACACCATGGCAATGCATACACATCGACTATGCTGGCCCATTCCAGCACTTGATGTTCTTGTAGGAGGGCCATTATGAAAACTACTGGGTGACCAGTAATTAATGTACTCCACCCTCATTAAATAAAGTTATATTATTATTAGTAATAGTAGTTCTCGATGCACACAGTGACTGGAAGTGATTCCTGTTAGTTCCACCACTTCTTGTTCAACCATCGAAGTCCTACGCGATTTATTCGCCAGATTCGGAATTTCTGAACAAATCGTTAGTGACAATGGTGCACAATTTGTTTCTGAGGAGTTCCAGGCGTTCATCAAGTCCAATCGCATCTGCCATTTAGCATCAGCACCATACCATCCGGCTACAAATGGTCTAGCGGAGAGGGAATTGCAAACTTTCAAGCAAGCGTTACATTCTGCATATCAAAGCTCAAAGCTGGTGAAGGAGAAGTTGGTGAAGTTTCTCATAGCTTATAGGAACACTCCTCATTCCACTAACGGTGTGAGCACAGCACAGTTACTCCTTGGAAGACCGTTGCGCACGCACCTAGATTTTGTGAAAGCCAACTTGAACTGTAAGATGGTTAACAAACATTATCAGCAGAGCAGCAGAGCATCAGGGCCACAAATGAGAACGATAGACAGCATCAACAGTTTGAGGTGGGTGACTCAGTGATGTCACGAGATATAGAGATTACTTCATGGTTGGTGAGCACGTACGATTTTTATTCACGAGTCGGAAGAATCACAAACGAACGAGCGAGTGAGTTTGTGATTCTTCCAACTCGTGAATAAAAATCGTACAAGCGAACCAACCATGAAGTTACTTGTTTATTTTATAAGTACTGAGATTACTTTCAAACAATAATGACAACAGCGATTAGACGCTGAAATGAGCCTTTATTCGCTCAAAAGCGTAAAAGAGTCAACATTTTCTTTTCAAAATGAAGATGAATTTTGTTCACACAAAAGGTTATAAAAGATTCAACATTTTCCTTTCAAAATTTCAACAAATCGAAAAATAATGGAAATAATAAAAGCTACTTTTATTTACTTTGAATTATTCAAAGCAATTTTATTTAAGTCAAGCTTACTCTTCATCACTGTCGCGAAAGGCCTCTCTCTTCTATCCCAGTCGTGGCAAAACTTCAACTTAACATCACCCCAGCACATATCTCAATTGTCTATGCTTTTTGCAGCCTCTGAGTCCAAAATGTATGGTGTTATTTAACCACAGTGTGTTTAAAAGCGCTTCAGGATTTCGTGCACCGAGGAGGCCTTTTTTGTTAAACATATTCAATTCATCACTAGTTAAGCTATCGAAGCGTTTGGCTTATTTCCTTCAACTCTTTCTATTGGGACAGAAGTACTTTCCTTGTCTTCACAAATACAAGGTCATTCACGATACTGGCAGAGTATTTTTTTCTTTAGATGTCGCTCAAAGCTTGCCAATAAACGTCAAAGCGAAAAAAGCTAATAGTCTTTGCCATCTTTGGTTCTGATCGTAATGATGAACTCACATGTATTCGTTCAGCTCAACTGCTGGAAATTCTTCAACTTTTCCAAGTTCATTCTTGGTTTCTAAGTTTGGAAAAGTTTTAAATCTCATTGTTTTTTGTAACGTGGCTTTGTTTTCTTTTTCTGCAATAAAAATTTAATTGTGAACAGAACACGGCGGCGTCTGCAAATCTTTCAGACATTGAAAAAAGGCGGCTTCCCAGTTTTCACACCAAGGACGACGTAGTTTCCTGTACGATCACTTGTCACTAGTGAAAAACATCGTTCATCCAAGTCCGCTGATGTACGAGGTGCTGGGATTATTTGGTGTTGACATATCAACCAGCTGACACCAACGGCGGTTGAGCCTGACACCGTTGAGGTCAGCTGACCACCAGCGTCAAGACAACAGAGTGCACCACCCACTATGGTTGGTACGGTTCCAGAGATACCCATGGCAGATAAACCGGAGATGGTTCCTGTTCCCGCATCTGTAGCTACTGACACTGCTGAAGCGTCTCCAGTCGGTCTTATGGTCTGAGTGTCAGTATCTTCAGAGAGTGGGCAGGGTACCACAGAGACTCGATCTCTGAACTCTTTTTCTTTCTTTAGAGACAGTAGGCTATTGGACACTGTTAGTTGATTCAGTTTGTTTTCTTTGAAATTGTATTCTATTACCCAACGCTCTCTTTCCACGCTCAGCCTGATAAGGTATGGGTAGAAAGTTGATCCAGCGTTAAGGAGGCGATAGCTTGTACTCGTGTACTCGGACACGAATTTTCAGCAAGAGGGTGGGTGAGGAGGGCCGTTCCCCCTTTCCTCCTTCGCGCTGGAAAACTGAGAGACTGAACGAGAAAAACATCGGGTCTTGTATTTATTATTATCCTGGGGTGTGAAATACTCGTGCAATGCCTAATTTGCGCTTATATGGCAGTTTTGTGTGATATCATGCCTTGCGCTTTATTATCAAGCGTTGTGAATAGTATTCTATTACCCAACGCTCTCTTTCCATGCTCAGCCTGATAAGGTATGGGTAGAAAGTTGATCTACGCGCTACCCGCTTCGCTTTACCCGAATTCTCCCCCAGGCCCCCTGAGAGGAAGGATCATCCCACTCTTAATAACCCCAGCCTCATCCTTCCCATACACTTCCCTTACTCACACTCTAACGAGGGTTATCAGAACATACAGTTTATTTTCTTATTTCTGTTACATAAACGTTGTTATTCCAAGCAAGGTCGTTTGTCAGGCGTGTCTGGAGGAAAAGCACATACAAAGCGTTTCAGTTCGTTAATGTCTTGCCAGTCCATGAGGGTATGTTTCTGTCACTGCTTAGGTGGCAGAAGCCCCAGTAGGGTTGAGGACTTTGGCTAGTTGCAAATAGTGCAGGGCGGTGTGGCGTCGCGACCACCCAACATGGTCCATGATCTCCGGCAATTCTACACCTGATAATGCCAGCGTTATCGCACATCCGGACCTAAAACCATGTAGGGTTTCTCCATCATCAGCGCTCATTTCTTTCAGGTATACTTTAAGACGTGCTTCCGCGGTCGAGGAACTGAGTGCCACCTTTGGGTGTAGTTGGCCTGAAGAGATACCCAGTGGTGAAGTTGATCTTTAATTGCCGTGATATCGCCATGTATTGCTCAATCCCTCTCACTGGACATATAGTTGAGTTAGAGTTACGTCTAATACCAAACACATTACTGTCCCCATCCCTTAAAGTTTTACCCCACACATGGTTAAACAAGAGACCGTCGTCATTCGGAAACCTGAGGATTTCAGGGGCTTTGACCTGGCCCATATCGCCAGGTCGGTCCCCACTAAAAAATACACTCTTAAAGTAAGCCTGGTCCCATGCTAAGATGAAAAGTTGTAATGGAGTGGACCCCCCAGATTGAATACATTGGTCTAGATATCTTGCAAGCTGGTCTAATTTGTCCACAAAAAATGGGGTGGCCTGCTTCGGAGTTACTCGTGCCTGGAGTTGCTCAGTGGTAACCAGGCGAAGGTAATCCTTTACTGAACTATCAGCGGCCGGATTTCCTAAGCCTAACCGTAAATCCCATTCCCCGCGTCTGCCAACGGCATGAAATATTGCCCTTAATTTGCCGATATATGAGTCAATTGTGTTATACGAAAGTCTTAAGGGGCAGCCACACTTAAAGGGGCCTTTCTTTCCCAAATAAATACATCCATTCCTATGAACTTGCGTTTTTCCCGACTTATCTTTGTAAACAAGAAAACGGCATATGTCTCAGGGGGGTTGCCGTCATCACTGTCGGGTGACTTGGAAGTGAGGCTAAAAAATTTTCTAATTCTCTCTGGAGGGATTCTTTTTGCTTTGTATACCCAGTCGCTTGGTCAAATAAAGCTAGTTGCTTAAGACGATTATCTAACATTTCTAAATTTACATCGGCGTAAGGGTTAGTATTGGTAGGTGTTCTTTTCCTCTTATAGCCACACATCTGGCAGAAATAAAAGGTGCAGTCATTCGCATAATTGCAGTTTGGGCATCTCACAGACGGTAGAAAAAGCCTTGCCACAGCAGGTAACTCCTGTTGACAGAGTAAAACAAAGTTGATAAGGTATTTGGTTGTCTAAAACCGTTATGAGCTCTCCTATTTTGGATTACAATTGAGATCGGTACAGGCCTACAACGTTGCAACATGTTTTACCTTAGTGAAAGTTAAGGGCGTAAGCCCACAGGTCCCCAGGGAGTCCTGGGTGAGGAACCCAGCCTGCTGCCGATGGTTTCACTAGGGCCTTGTGATCCCCTTTACGAGCTAGTCTAAGTGACTTTGAGGAGTACTTCTGGATAAGGGCCACCAATATTTCCTTGGGTAAACGTCTAAGACTACCATTGTGCAAGATCTATGATGGCGTTCAAGGTGACGTAAGACAGGACCGACTAGCGTCAAAGGTGGGAAAACGTAAGAACATTCAAGAGAGGCAACTTCATCTGAGAGGTTTTGTGCAAACACGTTTACCCCTACGGATTCTGGCGAAGGGTGAGGGGTAAAGTGGGGGAGACTCTACCCATCGAGACCTTTCATCGCGTTCGAGTCGAGGGCCATAAGATCACAAGTATGGCCCCCAGGGCCCCCAAATTCAGATTGGACTCTCTCCTACAATCTTGGACAGAGCATACTATCTATGGTCGATAATCTTCTTGAAAGAGCATCTGCCGAATTTTCATTCGTGGGGATATATGATAGTCGCAACACGATGTTCAGCTTAACTGTGGTAAAGAAGAGCTCCTTAACAGCTCTGTTTAGGGTTACACTCCTGCCACCCTGATTACACCAGGAAAAATAGAGGGCTTTATTGTCTACACCTGCATCCACTCTAGCATCCTTAAGGACATCAGAAAAGGACAAGAGAACTTTGTTAAGAGCGATTGCTTCTCTTGTGTTGATATCATAACCCCTTTCCGTCTCCGTCCAATAGTCTGCGACGCTTGCTGTAGGCACAGATAACAGCTCTCCACCCCATCCTGAGCCCGAGGCATCAGTTGCAATGGATATACGCAGGTGGCGTTCATCCCTCCAGGGCAAAGGGTTATCCCAATCTTCCAGAAATAGCCAGTGAGAGATTTCTTCTCGAAGGGCCTTATAAAGACGGGTGGGCTTATTAGACTGCAAACCTTTAGAAATTGCACAATTCATCTCTCTTGTAAAGAGCAACGCCCCAGGGACTACTAACGCGAACGAGACACACTTCCCAGCCAACCTTTGGAGAGTCTTGACTGATACTACTTGGCATGTGAGGGTTTCGCGTATAAGGGCTAGGAATTTATCCCTCTTCGCAGGAATTAGGTGAAATACCATCCTCACGGAGTCTGACAGGAAACCAAGGTATGGGACTACTTATTGTGGGGTCAATATTAATTTAGAAAGGCCCAGAAAATATCCAAGATCAATCAGGTAATACGCCACAAGAAATATCGCGGATTTTGCTGCTGCGAGATTACGTTCTTCCACAGTCTTGAGTGATCTGTATGGACCTTGGTCAAGGGCGACTTGTAATTGGCCATTATGGTGGTCATTGATGTAGAGGGAGCAGGGGATACCAATGGAGCGGAGAAAGTTCGATGCCATGAGACCTGTAGAGTGATATATGGAGGGGGAGATTTTCCACCCGAATGGTCACGTGTTGTACAGGAAGAGCCAACCGCCCCATTGGATACCGAAGAACAACCTGCTCTGTTCTGTAAGTAGTAAATGGTCGTACCCAGACTTATCGTCCAGGATCGTTTGGTATGTGTTCTGGGCTACATAACGGGGAAGATTCGTTATTAAATCCAGTTTAAAAGGAACATCCCTCATCCACAGATTTAAAAAAACGTGCGTCATGACATAATCTGGGCTTACTCGGTTCAACGGTCAGCGGCAAAACTAGGTGCAGTAGTTCAACTTCACTGGTTTTTCCCATCAACGTTATTGCCCCTGTTTGCAAACGTTCAAGCAAAGTTTCCCTTACAAAGTGAGCAAAAGGCTTACAGGCGGGGCTTTTTTTTTAAAAAACTCTGATGGCGGGCGGTCTGATTGATAGTGACGGCCTTTAAAGCTGCCAGAGAATGGCTGAAAAAATTCAAAAATGGAAACTCCATCGCGAATCCAACTTAATATCTTAACTTGTTCCAGTGAAGGGTTGTCACCCACGATTCTGCACCATTTATCGTAGTGTTTGTGGAGTTCACCTGCGCGAAAGGCGTTTGGATCTCTAAATAATAATTTTGCTGGGTCCGCTAATTCTTCTCCATTTATCACTCTGTGTATGTATTCTGAAAATTCCCGGACTGTCACCCCTGAGCTAACCTCCAGTGACGTTCCCATCCAATCCACCCAGGTGATTGGCTTTTGCGGCATCTTTGCATATTGTGCAACTTTTTCATCGAACTGTGGGTCAAACTCCCATTCCCAGGGGAGACTTGTGGTGATCTAGGTATGAAAACAAAGGAATAATAGAAAAAAAGGGAACCGAGGTTAGCAGAGGGGTGACAGTCATGACCCAGCAATAGACTGGGGGAGTGTGTTTAGATACTCTTTTTCACAACTGCCACTTCTCTACTAGAGGAAAAGGAGGAAGAAAATTCCTAAAACGAGAGGCAAGGGTGAATAAACGTAGAATAGCGATTCATTGCCACATTATACAGTATTTATTGAAATACAGCATTACATAGTCAGCAATTTCTGACGCAATAGTGAACAAATTCTGTTCTTTGCGATCTTAGATATAACCCATGTTCATTTGTTATTGTTAATGTTCCTAGGTTGGGAAGCAGGTTCAGACGGGCGTCCGCGCTGTTCCCTCCTTTTGAAACAATTGACAGCGATATGCCCAAGCTTCCCACAACTATAGCAGCGAACATATGTGACCTTCCACGGGAAAACGGACACTAACGGTTATCCGTTAAACGGCCTAAAGCGTTCGTTCACCGTTCGGAAAGCGTTAAAACTGTTAAGGAAAGCGTTAGAAGCGTTTGAAAAACCATTCGAATTTTCTTCCATGCCGTTAGAAGCGTTAAAAAAAAGCGTTAAAAATTTGTTTATACGCCGTTTGAAGCGTTAAAATTAAAAGCGTTAAAAATTTGTTTCTACACCGTTTGAAGCGTTAAAAAGCGTTCAAAATTATTCCAGGCCGTTGAAAGCAGTTCTATTCTTGTCAAGTATGGCTAACTGCGCCTCCGATCGAAAAATACGCATCTTCCATGTATTAACGAACGTGAGCGTTGTGGTTATAAACTGTAAAATTGAACCTCAAATTGTCAAAATACCTGTGTTAAAACAGTGTTGGCTATGTTTGTCGAACATTTCGAAGCTTTTGGCAATGAAGGAACACCGAAGACGAACGAAAGAAGCCAAAGAAAAGAGTTTGTAATGTCAACAAGCGGCCATCTTGGTTAACCTTAGGAACCAGGCTAAAACATGTGCTTAAGAAATTCGCACGTGACACGCGCCACAGTAAACAAAATGGCGTCTATCGAAATTCGCTTAATGCGATGGCTAAATGCAATAATACAATCACAGTATTTGTTCTGACAAATTCCAATTAATAACAGCATTTAATCAAGTTTAATTTACGAGGAAAAATTGCCTGTAAAATAGCTTTATTTTGAACAAACGAAAACGATCTGTTTCCTTTGCGGTACGCATGCCGCGTTCAAACTCGAACTCGAACTGAAATTCGAATTTTGCAGTGTTAATGATAGATAGATACAATATTTTTAGCTTCAGAAGAACTGTTTGAGTCAAACACTTTTGCCCCCCTTTTCCAACTCACTCTTATAAGCTGAGTAGTTTGCAGAAGTAAGAAATACTAGGGCCAGATGCACGGACGTGATCAAGTCTCAATCACGATCGGAATGAATGGCTTCATCAGCTCTCGATGCTATGTTTGTGCAAACGGATATTTTATCATTATTGTTATTTTTTGTCGTTTGAGCAAAACAGTCAAAAGAACTGTGTGCATTATGCGTGTATATCGCTTTAATCGTAGCTCTTGCTCGGAATTTTTTTTGTCTGTATGAATCCGTCCGTACCAGTATTGACGCGTACTGAAGCGCTTCTGTGATGAATTAAGCTTACTTTGAGTAATCGTTCAGAAAACGAAACTAGAGCGTTAGAAAGTTTTTGTGAACCATTAGAAATGTTGGCTTACCCGTTGAAAGCGTTAGATAATTATTTTGATACAGTGTTAATTTACTAAACCGTTAGATACCGAGGTCAATCCGTTAAAAGCGTTAAATCTCTCTGTTTTAACGTTTATCAAGCCGTCCAGCAAACGGGACTTAGAGCGTTAGAAAACTTTTGTAAACCGTTAGAAATTTTGGCTTAACCGTTAAAAGCGTTAAGCAAACCGTTTGAACACTCTATGAAAGCGTTCGTTGTCCGTTCATTGGCCGTTAATTTTTGCCCGTTTAACGGATAACCGTTAGTGTCCGTTTTCCCGTGGAAGGTCACATATGGGGCATTTGACCTCCTCGCATGTGACAGTGGCATTGGTTGCGGCTGACTCCTGTTGCTCTTCTCAACTTTTGCCATAATACCCAATATCTTCTCATGGTCTTTGTCACCTAGCAATGGCAAGAGAAAACTCCGGAAGATATGGTTAGGCTGGTCCAATTTCGTTCTCAAAGCTTCGTAGGTGAAACGGAAGTAGCCCTCCTTCTCGTGGCGTACATCGCGAGCGGCATTCTTAAGAGCTTCCAGTAACTCTAGGACCTCGTGCTTATTAAACTACACAATGGGGCGGGAGGCGAGATTTTTAATTTTGTTGAGGAGGCTGTCCACTGATGAACTGGAGAAAATATCCATATCCGCTCTCATTTCATCGTACGTTTTCTGTAAGGCCTATAATTTCAAAAGGAAAAGGCAAGATACTCTCAGACGCTTTATAATCGTAGAACTAGTTCATACGTATTCAACATATCTGCGCTCATAATACATTCTGTCACCCGATTGCCAATATTTTTTTTTTTTTACTTCCGCAGCCAATATTATTCACATTTGAAAATCACAACAAACGCCTATAGTGTTTCACTTCCGTCGCCAATACTATTCACATTTGCAAAATAATAACCAGCTCTTTTTGAGTTCCCCTTCCGCGGCCAATCTTAACCACGTTTGAAAAAAAAATCATAACCAACGCTTATAGAGTTTCACTTCCTTGGCCAATAATATTCACATTTAAGAAATCATAACAAATTTTGACGAGTTTCAATCCATGGCCAATAATATTCACATCTTCCAGAACATAACAAACAATTACGAGTCTCACCTCCGTGGCCAATAATATTTCACATTTGCATATAACAATCTCTTACGAGTTTACTTCGAGGCCAATAACATATCACATCTGCATAAACAAGCTCTTGCGCGTTACTTCGTGGCCAATAACATATCACATCTGCATAAACAGCTCTTGCGCGTTTCACTTCGTGGCCAATAACATATCACATCTGCATAAACAGACTCTTGCGCGTTTCACTTCGTGGCCAATAACATATCACATCTGCATAAACAAGCTCTTGCGCGTTTCACTTCGTGGCCAATAACATATCACATCGGCGTCAACAAACTCTTGTTCCGTGGCCAATAACATTTCACATTTGTATATAATACACTCTTACAAGGTTCACCCCCGTGGCCAATACCATTTCACATATCTCAAGGGGTTCCGTAGTCAGCCGAAAATATGACCATTATTTGCAATAACAAACTCACAAGGAGTTCTTACTCCGCGGCCGACGCAATGGCCATTATCGCCAACAATAGACTCTTACGAGTCAATTCCGCGGCCAATACATTTCACATATCTCGGGAGTGCCGTGGTCAATATAAAACATGACCATTATTTGCGATAACAAACTCACAAGGAGTCCTAATTCTGTTGCCTACGCAATGGCCATTATCGCAAATAAAAAACTCTTACGAGTCCACTCCGGGGCCAATAACATTTCCCATCGCGCATCACTCTCAAAAGAAAGTATTACTGCCGTGGCCAACAACACGTAATAAAATAATAATTTCAGAACTAACACGTGTTAAAGCGAAAATTTACCTCAAGTTTTTCCTCCGTCGACAAGCCCTGTCCTTGTGGTGCGGGATTCTGCCCTTGGTGAACCTGTGGCGCGGGATTTTGGCCTTGCTGAACCCGTGGCGCGGGATTTTGGCCTTGCTGAACTTGTGGCGCAGGGTTCTGTCCTTGCTGAACTTGTGGCGCAGGGTTCTGTCCTTGCTGAACTTGTGGCACCGGGTTCCGTCCTTGCTGAACTTGTGGCGCAGGGTTCTGTCCTTGCTGAACTTGTGGCGCGGGGTTCTGTCCTTGCTGAACTTGTGGCACTGGATTCTGCCCTTGTCGAACTTGTGGCGCGGGATTTTGTCGTCGCTGAACTTGTGCTTGCGCTGGGTTCTGTCCCGGTTGAACTTGTTCCGGCGCTTGTTGCGGGAACTGTACATTAGCAGCTCTTCGGTCAGCCATGTTCATGGACAGTGCCAATTCCAGTCGTCAATTCTGCTTGCTGGAAAATTCGTGTTCGTAGCAGGAAAAATCGTTCCCCCTTTCCTCCTTCGCGCTGGAAAACTGAGAGACTGAACGAGAAAAACATCGGGTCTTGTATTTATTATCCTGGGGTGTGAAATACTCGTGCAATGCCTAATTTGCGCTTATATGGCAGTTTTGTGTGATATCATGCCTCGCGCTTTATTATCAAGCGTTGTGAATAGTAACAATTTTTGTGTGGAAATGTTATGGTGTCCCTGTGCATTTACCATATATAGTTCTAAAACTCATTAATAATTCATGAAGTGACCAACCAATAAATGACGTCCATTTGGTCAGATGGATAAGTCCTGATACCCAATGAAACACCAGATGAAAACACGCTGTGTTTTGATATCAAAACACACGTGTGTTTATATCAAAATTACAATAACAAAAGCAAAAATCTCAATACTAATATTTATTGAAATCAACTTACTACTTAACAATACTGATGGCTTTTACATTACTCTTTTTTATTTATAGTAACATTTACGTTACAATCAAAAAACATTCCTGATGACAGTATTTGGCATTGGCCATTTGCACATGCAGCCGAACTAACACTAGCACAGATAGCTGGTTGAGCGCTTTCTCCATCCTTACTAGTTGTAGCAGCCGTAATAGTACTAGAGCAAGGTCCTAGCAATTTAGAAACTTCACTTTGATGATCACTTGGCTTTTGATAACTAAACAAAGCATTGGACCTGTGTCCCGTCCTTTCACAAATCATTTTTTCCTCCACGCCTGAAGTAAATAGTTTAGTGGCGCATGTCACTCTCAAACAGGGGGCAGTTTTTACTTTAATTCTGACTTTCTTGCACATATCTGGCAATATAGCATTTAAAGAATTTACTCCAACAGGTGATTTAATATAACTGAATTTTTTCATACTCGGTCTGAAGTACAGTGCAGAAGTATCTTTCCCGATAGATTGTACGAGGCCAAAATACAATTTATACAATTCGAGAATACATGGCTCATGTTTTTCCCCTACTTCATGGCATATATGCTTGATTGTTTTAGGAACGTACTTAAGATCTGTTATCCCTCCATGAAACGTCTTGCTCAGATTCTCTTCAAATTTAATGCAATTCGAACCAAGCTCAAAATTTATCAAACTTAAATTCCGGTGCTCCCCTCCCTCAAACCAAAAATCTTGCCATTATAGAAATAAATAGTGTTTAACAGGGAGTTAGCTGTGCTTTGCCCTAACAATCCATTCCTCCAAAACAATTGTTCGTCTTCGTCAGATACTGCTTCTTTATCCTCTCTCTTCGTCTGAAGCGCCACACCGGCACGAGTGCCGTCCTTCATCTCTGCGTCCAATACGCGGCGAAATATTTGGAACCTTTAAATTACAGTAAAACAATTTTTTTACTTACAAAGTCAGGTTAAAAATAAAGACAAACACTGGTCACTTTTATATGCACATGGGTACCTTTTATCCTTATAATCCAAAGGATTAAATGCAGATGCGCCCTTCACCTCCTCTAAATGCCTCTTTAGACCGCACACGATACCATACAACGTTCGTGGAGGATACCGGCTGACCTTCTTATTTGCCACCTCCTGGATAAATTTAGCAAGCCAGTAGTTGAGTGATAAAGCATCCATGACCTCCAGATTGTCCTCGACACTACACACGAGGTGAAAGTCATAATCTTTGAAAACGCTTCCAACTTCCAATTCCGGAAATTTAATTCTTCTGGTGCTTTGCCATTCGCGAAAAATTTCCACCGCCCACTTATCTTAGTATTTCGTACTACTTGGTCTACCTTCACTGACCAAAGCACACTCTTCTTCAATAGTTCTTGGAACTCTAAAACGGGAATTACCTGTCCTTGCATCCATCTCTTACAAGCACATGCGAAAATGACTGACCAAAAAAATGACGACGAGGCCAACTTTGAATAATTTACATACTAATTTTGTGAACAATACAATACAACAATACAATAATATATTACAACAATAGATACTTTGAGAAGCCATATCAAAAACTCGTGCTTCGGGTTTCATCAGGCGTTCCAAACACCTCGAAACAATAAAAGCACTCGGCCGAAGCGGCCTCGTGCTTTCATCTGTTTCTCGGTGTTTGGAACCCCTGATGAAACCCTCGCACTCGTTGTTGATACATTACTTATTACATGCGTATGCATAGTTGCGAATAAATGTGCTTGTAATGAACCACCATGTTGTCTGGGTGCGTTCTTGGATCTCCCGTCAGTACATGACCAAGACAGTCTCACAGCATTTTTTTTAAAGTGTGTCATGTTTTTCACTTTTCCGGGATATCTTTTTAAAAGTAGATTCCAATCCTCTATCGAGGAGTCACTATTTCTTGCCCGTATTTGTAGCTGCTGAAACATTTCTTGCTCTGGATCGCAACCTCTGGCTCTTACATTAGTTTCTAACTTGACAACTGTTTGAAATTTGTGGTACAGACAGTAACCCTCAACAGCCAAGTCATTATTTGGTTTGTTATGGTATAGCACCTGGTCAGTTATAGGAGAGAGTTGAGCAATATTACCCGCTAATATTATTGACATTCCCCCCCAAAAAAAGTGTCGTCAGGCCAGTAACTTCTTTACATCACCTGTTGATCCAACCAAACATTTTTTGGCCAATAACAGAAAAATTCATCAATAATTAAATACTTCACTCCATTCAAGTCACCTTGTAATTTGGATAATGCCGAAGACTTTAAAGGACCATTTCTTTTTCTTCTAATTGGTAATAGTGAGAGTGAATGTAAAGTATCCCCATTGACATTAAGTGCTGCAATTCCAAAGAAAGCACAGACTTTGCACTTTTCCTTAAGCAGGCACTTTATTGCACCTAAACATAACTTTTTCCTGATTCTGCTAAACCAGTCATTATCATCAGAAGTTGCTTATCATCTCCATGCAAGAAGTGTTCCTCAACAATGTCATAAGCGATATGTTGAGCATGGTTTAATGAGTTGATGTCAATTATTTTGGTGTAGTTATTGGTTTCTGGTCTCATCCTTTGTTTTTGTTCATGGATCCAAATGGGCATATCTCTAATCTCTTGCAAAGTGTACTTTGTCACACCAAGGAGTAACCCATTTTCAGGTAATGATTCAAGAGCTTCCTTGTCTATTTTAACGTTTTGATACAAATGGTTTGGTTCCCCATTTTCCTTTATACCAGTCAGTCAAAGAAGGGCGATTAGAAACTTTTTTCCTTCTTACCACAAAATCTTTGGAATTGTTATCTTTACCAGAAATTGTGAAAACTATTACTGGAAGGTCCTTTGGACATCTGGGTAATACATCAGCAAGCTGTTGTACATTTTGAGGTAAAGTTATGACATGCCCCTTTATAAGCCTTTTGACCACCCCTTGGTTTTGTATACACATGCATAAGTGGGAATACTCTTGCAATTAACATTTCTTCAAACTGTGTCAATCCTTGCAATTCTTTAGGAACTTGTGATGGTATCATCAAATTTTCAACTGCATTACAACTTCACGCCGCTTTAAGTGTGTCCTTTAGAAATGGGCGATAGCGCTGGATTTTTTGCTTGAAGGCTCAATTATATTCCTTTGGGCATTCTTTTCGGCATCCACCGCGATCCACCGAAAGTGTGTCAGAAAAGTTCGGTTTCGTTCGTGTAGAGTTGTTAACATATCCTTTTGTTTTTAGTGATCAGTGAATCACTGCAGACATTTTACGGATTTAGTTTTTTTGCAATGTATTTTCATCTTTTATTTGTATTTACGAATAAAGAGCATTTTGAGAGCTTTAAAAAGAGATCTTAAACGAGGAGTTTTGATCAGTGCAGGCCGAATTCCTTGTTTTGTTTGTTTGAGCGGTGGTCTCAAGCTGCATGGTTATTTATGCGTAGCCATCTTCTTCCGACGGTGGTTAATTGAACAGGAAACATGAATGCAGAGATCACTTAATAAATTAAATTCTTTCGAGACAATTGCTAGTTTTGTTGGGGGTGGGCAGCGTTCTGAAAACTGTATTTAAAAAGAAATTAAAATGAGGTTTCGTTTCTCATTACGAGCGGATTCATTCATGGTGGTGCCATTTTAGTAGTTTAGATAAGCTTAACTTATTCGAAGCGTCTCTTCCACTTGGAATATATAATAAAAGTTATTGGATTAATTTGAAGCTCGTTTTCTTCGAATAATTTTGTGAACACAGGAAGTCCTGAGCGCTTCTGTTTACAAATAATTGGCAGCGACGATATTTATTTAGCGTTGCGTTGTGGTCGAAATATTCTGACACTCGCAATTCACCCGTGCTTGCAGTTGCTGTTGTCTGTTATTTGTCGCTCACCAACTTTTTGTTTTACTTTTTTTATAAATAAACTTAAACAATCATTTATCAATTGAAAAGAAGTGGATTTGCTATGTTTTGATTCGACCGACTATACACTTGAATGAATAAACTGACTAAATTGTCATGTAAATACAGACATAAGCTTAATGTAGCGTAAATTTACCTCTGGCTTGTATAAAAAAGTTAGCATTTATTTGTGCGATTCACTTTTCCACACACAATTAGTTGCTCGTGCTCGTCATTAAGTTCCTGCGATGGAGTTTACTGTTGGCGCTTCTGTTGAAGCTGTTGATCAGCTGGGCAGTTGGGCAAAAGCGAAAGTAATCAGCAGAGTGGACGATTCTGTTTTTGTAACTTTTCCTCCGTGGAGATCAGATATCATATTAATAGCGCGAGCAATGCGAATTGAGAATTTTATTTAAAAGAGCGCTTGCTTCTATTATCCATAAGATTCTTTTTATAATACTAATTGTTTACGTGTTCTTTGAAGAAAAGACAAAATACGATTGTCTTGCACGTTTTAAGTCGTTCAATGTTGATATGAAGTTGTCACGCGTTCTTCGATGCACAACACGACTGAACGGGATAGGCGTACTTCGACAGAATAAATTCGACTGGAACATGTTTCAAATCTTTGTTTTTAATAGATGAGCGATGTTATTGCCAAACAGAAAGGTTAATGAAAGTGGATTGTCAAACTCGAAGCCATTCCGGTCCCGTCGTCAGATGTTTTCTGCTTGTCGCGGTTGATGCGAAATGATTGACTTGTTTAATAAGAACATAACTTGAGGTCATATTTCGAGCTTTGTCAGGTCTTTTTAATTACAACTAAATACGAGGGTAACAATAATAGAGTTGTAAAAATCGCTCAAGCAACAAACGTGAAACAAAAGAAATATATCGCACCTAACTTCAAAGCACTTGCGCCCGTGTAGAGTCGGCAGCTTCATCGGAAATTGTTAGGTCTGTCAGTGATGAATATTCAATGAGAAAGAACAATAGCGAGCATAATTATATGAATAATAATCGACCCACAAAATGTGGGTACACACTTAAAGCGTGATGAAGTTGTCATGTGAAAACTTTAATAAAAATCGATTTTGGTAAACATTTTAACAAGATAATTAACGATATGAAAACTACATGATGTTTCGATGACTTCATGTCATCATTGTCAAAGGAATAAATTGAGGGTAACGGTTAAGTATATTTATAGGAATAAGGGAGTGAGAAAATAAATTAAATTAGAATGCGTGGCATGAAAGCATTTAAGAAAAGAGTTTCGTGCGAATGGAATCCGCTTGCGTGTTCAGTTTTGGTCTTTTGTTCTTAATAAACAGCATTTCGAAAATCAAACATTCGAGTTTGCTGCAGCATTTCATAAGCACTTTGAAGTTCTTAATTAAGTCGAGGTGTGTCAAGTCATGCTTGTCACTGTAGTGTTTTCCGATCACGGAATGTTTATGTTCATCAACCCGCTGATGAAAGTGGCGGCAAGTGTAACCAATATAATTTACGTTCTAATTCACTACGTTCAAACGAACGTAAATTATTTTCGCCTTAAACAATCTGTAAAACAGACATAAAACAGCAACAAGAATTATGATGGTTGGATTCTCACAAGGAGAATCCAGTTTATTTTAATACAAGAATGCTAATGGTCGATTTACAAATGGGCACAAATCAAAGATAGGCATCTGTTATCTTTCACAAACGTCTTATTGTTCGTACATGTCTTTTGCAGTATTTGTTTTCCAACGGCCATGCAGCTGCAACAATTGTTTGGAAATTGAATTGTTAGTATTACAAACAACTAAGGTAATGTTCCCAGCTCTTAGACTATGTATTTCAGGGTGATATCCTAACTCTTAAGCGAACTGTATTTCTCAACATCTTGAATAGGATAATTTGCCTTTTCTGAGACTATAAATACCTTATCGTTTATGATAAGAGGTCTAAATAACGGCAAATCAGAACGGAAATCAATATAAGCTGCTTTTATGTATTTCATTGAAACACTTACCGGGAAATACTTATCATTTAACTTATTAATTTTGACAAGATTTCCTTCCCTGTACACGTCGGTTTTACTATGAGAAATCGGAATTGTTTGGTGATCCTCAGAACTAAATGCATATGGAGAATGTACAAATTTCATTATATCGGAAAAGACCTGAAAAATCTATCTCACAAATAGCAGCAATCCTAGATCCCTTAAATTAGATACAGACAGATAATATATTTATCTGGTATCCTTATAATCATATCTGAAGAAACAGAGCATTTCTTTGTTACTGGTTTAGATCTTAATCGTTTCAGTATTATCCAGGGGATTAGAATCAGGTACAAATGTATGTATCCACTATAATGCAGAATAGGCTAAAGTGACGGATGAACTAGATTTTGCCCGCTCGAATAGAATGGCAAATAGACATCCAACATAGTGGGGGAGGGGGGGGGGGGAGGAACGGTGTCTGAAGAGAAACTTGTTAAGCGTGGCATCAGTCGAAAAACTTCTTAATTTCGAAATTCTGTTCTTCGGTAAAAGTCTCCAGGAAAGACCTCTTAGTAGGATCTGTGAGCGCGGAAAAGAAATAATACGACAGTTAGTATGCAGCAATAACTAAGTAAACATAGTGTATAGATGGTAGGAAAACGTTACTTATGAAAACAAACTCCTCTCGATGCCAAACGTACATGTAGACAGCTACGTACAAAACGTGGCGGCCAGTGCCATTCGTAACCACAATTCTTTGGCAATCATACAAAGACATACAGGCCAGCGCTATTCATATACAAATAGGCCAGTGCCCAATGAGTATAAACATACAATTAGTATATAGGCCAGTGCCCAATGACTATTGTTTAAGGCCAGTGCCACTCATACCTTTCAACCTGCAGAATGCATATAAATCGACTCAGCCGGTGCCTTACAAACACTGGTGGCGTAACAATATAGGATTAGCCGGTGACATTGAGCGAAATTGTGATCTTTAGTATTTGGTGAAATATTGATTAAATAAATAAATATTAGAAACTAATGAAAATGAGACCGTTCGGCCATAATTTCTAGAAAAAATTTGGGAAACCCAACCGAGAATTTCAATTTTTCCCTGTTCCAAAAATTTTATTCCTATGAATAGTCTATAATCAACAACAAAGCCACTATAATTTCTGCAAAGCAAAGACCTAAAGGAAACAACAGTTGCGACTGCCAACTGCGAATATAAATAATGAAGAACCCTAGTTACTAAATACACTAGGGGCAGCACCAGACAATTTTCGCCTTGAAGCCTTTGAACAACGAAAGTAAAATCTACACCAGAGTAACCCGGATTCCGAAACCTACAACACACCATGGAATTCTGAAATTATAATAATTAGCAAAGTAATCAATAATATGGGGCACCCACAAACTGTCCAGGTGATCAAAAAATGTGTTAGAAATCTGCCAGTCATCTGTATCAATGAAGCGGCTAACAAAATCAGCTCTTTCTGTTTCGGTACGAGGGATCCACTGTTTCCCAAGATGGATTTTATGTGTAATGCAAATTAGAAAAATCTGAAAGCAATACAATGTAAACCCATTTTATACTGCCGACTTCAACAATTCTTGCGGCGGATTGGATGTCAGTGAACCATTTAACACAAGAACCACTCAATAGAGTGGCGCAAAAGCATAAAGTTCCCTCCATGTAGAACTTCTATAATTTTCGCCATACTCTCACATGCCGTGGTGAATATATTCATCATTTAAGCTCATGTGTGCCCCGAACCCGGACGCACCAGCATCAGAGTAAACAAAACGATTTGGAGTTTTATTACTAAAACAGTAACAGTAACAGGGGCTCTCCCCGTAAAGCCCAGAAAGGTTTGTTGAGGGCTCCTGCTCCTTTTAAGACACTGTAATATATCATCTTTGTAAATAATATTATTGGGGCAAATAAATATTGATTGATTGACAGTATATAACATTAGCATAGCCAAAATGTTTGGTTCCAGCAGTAAATATCTTTTCGAGAATACTCTTCTAAAATAAACATTGAATCCCGATCTTGGACAGCGACTGAACCGACATGGAACAATGCCTAGACATAATTCTGCTGTTTATACCAACAACTGCACACGCAGAAATAATCTTTCCGCCAAATGAAGCCAACAATCTGGCAGAAATCTGAAACTTAGAATTAATGACATTATCGACATCGAAATATTTATAACAACTCTATCTACGGTGGGTAATATGAACCATCGCATCGTAGAATTCCAAGATATACACAGCCATTCAATAAGTTGACAAGCTTCCAAAAAGACTTATCGTTGCTACAAAACCGGTACTGGGAAGATATATATAAATACATTAATTTTTGGTTGAAACCCTGAATTCTCCAATGTTTAACTAAAGGTCGTACACGCTTAGTGAAATATGGGGAGCTGTAGATAAACCGAAAAGTAACCGGCACAAAACGCAAAGAAACGGGGTTTTCCTAAATTGCAAGATCCCATGAAAAACCCTAGAAAAATTTAATGTCGATTAACAAAACTCTAAATGATGGCAACCGCTCTTTAAATCGACCGTAAACATAAAAGAGTCCTTTTCAAAATAGCTAAGAGCAATTTACCAATCCTCATACTTGGTGCGTTTTTTTTTTTTTTTTTTTTTATATATAGATATATATATATATATATATATATATATATATATATATATATATATATATATATCAAACATAATATGTTGATGTCACAAGTCAAGTATATAGCTCTTTTACCAAAGGTTGGATAGAAACAGATAAATGATTGACAAAATGTGGCGGCGAGTTAACCTCGAACACGGCCAGCCTTCCGTAATTCCGCTATTGTTTTGCTAACAAACTCATTGTGCAATCTAGCAGACTTATTGTTAAGGAGCTTAATCTTACTAGGTTCCTCAAAGAAGGGTAACTAATAGCCGTCTCTAATGACATCTAATATAAAACTTGACACACCAATATGTTCAAAAAAGTTCCGTTCCTCTTCAAATTTCCTTAAACCGTATTGAAAGCAGTGCTTAGATTCTGGCACTCATATTAGACATACCTCAGAAAGCTCGTGTTCCAAAACAGTGATCAGATGGGTGATTACTTTTGTGCCGTTCCTGATGTAGCGTTTCCTGTTGATGTGGGATAGAAGGAACCTGCTGAATAGCCATGATGGCCGGCGGGAGAGGTCCAACCTGATCTGCCAATCTATTGCCCAATGACTGTACCGAAAGCATTTGAAGCAGCAAAACTTGAAACTTGGAATAGATTCTAAACAGACTGTGAGGGTGGGTGGGCGGGAATGTAATGCGTTATAAACTCGATTATTTCTGCGAGAGAGAGAGGGAGAATGAATTCTGATTCACTCTTATATACACATCTGAAACAATGGAATAACAGACAAACAATAGAAGCACGCTGAGGCGTGCGAACCTCGCAATGTCTTAAGAAACATCTAGTAACACGTGAAAATACATTTACGTTCTAATTCACTACGTTCAAACGAACGTAAATTATTTTCGCCTTAAACAATCTGTAAAACAGACATAAAACAGCAACAAGAATTATGATGGTTGGATTCTCACAAGGAGAATCCTACGAGAAATCACAAAGTAAACGCGCAAACATTGAACGCGAGTAAGAACTCACCAAGCCACGAAAAAGAAACTGATTATCAGCAGCATATTTCGGCTTCTTATCTTCGTTAGGTCTTCCATCGGAGTTGGCCTTTGTTTTCCTCGACTTCTTCTCGTCTTCCGGACCCGATGCCAAGTCGTCTGACTCGTACTCGTTGACTACTAGCCAGCTATGTTTATTCCTGTCGGCAATTCTGATGAACTTTTGCCTCGTGAATAAGGGTTTTGCTTTCAGCAATAAGATTGTTAATTACTGGAATATCAGTCGACGGATTAATAGCACTCTGAATTTGGATCAAAATAGAATTTAATTGAGCGTTAAACTTGAATTGTTTCGGGTTTTCTTTGAATTTGTAATTCGACCGTGTCTTTCTCTATCTTGTACTTCGATTTGCTTCCCCTTCCCTTCAAGCCGTGTGTTAAGATACGATTTAAACAAGCCAAAGACCTGCTGAATAATCACTGGATTTGCCTTGGACAGTCGGAGTTTAAGGCTGAAACCACGAGAAGATTAACCGCCCGTTGTTTCGTTTAACCTTTCCGACCTTCCGAACCTACGCTAACCGAAGAAATGTGCACCGCGAAAAAATTCACCGCGTGTTGAACCGTTTATACTCTCAGAATCGGACATCACGGTAACATAATGTAATGCGTTATAAACTCGATTATTTCCGCGAGAGAGAGAGGGAGAATGAATTCTGATTCACTCTTATATACACATCTGAAACAATGGAATAACAGACAAACAATAGAAGCACGCTGAGGCGTGCGAACCTCGCAATGTCTTAAGAAACATCTAGTAACACGTGAAAATACATTTGTATCAAACAAATCACATTTGAATTCATATACTACACTTTTCTGGTTTATCAGGGGTGGTTTTTCTTCCGTAACTCTCAGATGATCAGCGATCTTTTTGCTTGTGAACACTGGCTGTAGTTGTTGGTTAATTTTCACTCTGAGGTCGCAAAGTTGTCTGCGAACTGTGTCAGCGGATTTCTGATCCTTATATTATTTTGGGAATAATTTTATCATGCGAGCACCTGGAACAGTCATTTTTGTTTTGCTTTGGCTTCGTTCTTAGAGGCCAGGCTTCGTGGCACACAGAACACTGGTAGATACAGAATTTGATTGCATTATAAAATTTTTTATATTTGCTTTTGGAATTTTTTGTTCACGAAGTTTTTCATTATCAGCGTTGTACATGTAGTCATCAAACAATTCCAGCCTGTCATTTGTTTGAGTAGTGTCTATCTCATCACTACATGGTAAGACGGGTTGTTGCCACATATCATTCAGCTGTCAGAACTTCTGACAACCAAAATTCACTTCCTTTTAGACCTCTCTTAGCTTTCATCGCTTTCATAACCTTGCTCTTGGTTTTATGAGATAGAAACTTGACGAGGATTGGTCTGGCCTTCTGCTCGATATTTCCCAGCTCTATACACGATTTCCATATCTTCTTCAGCCACATCTGTTTGTAACTTCTCCCTGAATAGATTAATGGCCAGACTTTCAGGAGTGGTTTCACCATCATCTTCTTTAAAGCCAAACACACTGTTCTTGTGTGTGTATTGTTCAAGGTCATTATGAACATGCTAAGTAGAAATGATGACCTCGATCTTTGACCTCAATTCGTCTTGAAGAATTAAAAAATTGTATTGATGTCTTCTATCTTTTCGTTTTCTTTCTTCAGATCTTCTTTCAACTGCTCTTTTATGTTGTTCCCAGCAATTTTTTCTTCCAGAATGTTGCTTCTTCTTGCTCACTCACGAACTCCTTTTCCTCCTTCTTACAGTTAATGTGAAGCCCTTCTCGAACGCCACTCTTCATTTCAGCATCTAAGCAGTGTTGGAAAAGGCCAAACCTTCAAGAAATAACACAAATAAAATTCCTGCAAACAATGCATTTTAAATCTCTGAAGACCTTGGTCTAAAAGTTTTCAAGCACCTTTTGTCACTCACGTCCAGAGGATTCAAAGCTTCTCGTCCATTTTTCTCCAAATAACACTTGAGGGCACAAGTGATTCTATAAACACTCTTGCAATTGGAAGGGTATCTTTCCCCAGACTTTTTAGTTACCTCGATCATGAATTTTGACAACCAATAGTTCAGTGACAGAGTGTTCATTTCAGCAATATCTGCATTCACAGCTGTAACCTTGTGTAAATCGTAGTCCTTAAAAAGTCCACCACAATCTGTTGATCTATTACTTGACAATACCAGGTTTTATCGTTGATGCACCCAGGTAAATTATGCAAGGATAAAAAACTTCTTTGATGTAGAGTCTTTATTTACCAATGTGCCTCTTCATAAAGTTGTTCAGATTGTTTTGTCCAGAGTTTTATTCGTTGTAATAAGGGGATTCTGATGCATTTGACCTTGGCTTTTCAAATCTGCTAGAAAATCCCCATCTCCCTTCCCCTGGAGATTTTCTAGGACATCTCTGATGTTCCACAGGTAGTCACCTGTAAACATTTAGCCAAAATCCAAAGCTCACCACATCCCTTGCCCTGGAGTTTCAAGCACATTTTGAATTTCTGCTAAAATCTTCTTTCTCTCGCATTCTATATGTTTATGCCCATAGGCAAATGTTCTAATTCCATCTTCTCGTATTATTCTCTTATCATCATTTGCAGAAAGAGCGATTAACGAAATATAAGAGGACGAGTTATTCATTTCATTTCAATTTATTTTATTTGCAATGTCACTTAATAATTCACAAAAGTGTGCCACAGCGTGGCACAGTTTACTTAATAATTAATTCACAAAAGTGTGCCATGTTGTGGTACAGTTATTTACATATTTTAAACGTTACCCAAAAAAGTACAATCTTCTTCATAGATCTTTTTTATAATTGGTAAATATGCCTTAAAAGTGCGAATTGGCACTGCACAATATTGTAATTTGGGGTACAATTCAAAGAGTGAAGAGAGTGAAATTAAAAAATACATATATTGTTTTTGGAACCCATGTGACTCGTGTACTACCTTGAAATAATTTCTAGAGAGGTTTCCTTTGGCGTGTTTGAGTAAAGTTTCCTGCCTTGCTGCGAATGCTGTTGCCTTCTTTTTATCTCGTTAATGCGCATGCGCATTAAGCGAGATTTCGGAGTCGAGTACAAAAAAGGGACAAAAGTTGTTAACAAAATTTTGTGGACTTTTGTCCGGGGGGGTTTCTTGTCCCTTCTTTATAGAAGCTATATTAGGGCATTGAGGATATGGTTGGTTAAACCGGTTAGGATTTCAAGAAGGGCATCACATACTGCCACTAAAATGTTTGGGGAGCACCCCCGGACCTATTGTCAATTTCCCTAGGGTATTGGGATGTCAGAACTTGTCATGAACTTGTCATATCTCACATTACGTTACCGCAAAGGTATTAGTCCTTCTTAAATTTCGATATCTCACGTTACCTATCAGTTTCAATCATTTGTCGTAAAGCCATTATAGCTACTTTAAAAGGGTAAAAATAGGTCAAATGCGTTTTCTTGGGAAATGTAGTTTGAGAATTTCACGGTGTATTTTACTAATGGAGACGTTATAAGAAAGTTAAATGGGACAGGAAAGTTTGTGTTTTAATGTGAGCGGTATGGCAGAGCAAAATAGCATGAACTTTGCGTTTTTTCAATTCATTGCTATTACGGTTTGATTGTGGTCAGAACTTGTCATGAACTTGTCATATCTCACATTACCTATCAGTTTCAATCATTTGTCGTAAAGCCATAAGGGTAAAAATAGGTCAAATGCGTTTTCTTGGGAAACGTAGTTTGAGAATTTCACGGTGTATTTTACTAATGGAGACGTTTTAAGAAAGTTAAATGGGACAGGAAAGTTTGTGTTTTAATATGAGCGGTATGGCAGAGCAAAATAGCATGCACTTTGCGTTTTTTCTATTCATTGCTATGACGGTTTGATTGTGCAATAGTATGGTAAACATGTCATAGTTTTGTTGATTTTTATCTCGTTAATGCGCATTAAGCGAGATTTCGGAATTACGACAAAAAAAGGGGCAAAAGCAGTTAACAAATTTTTGTGGACTTTTGTCTGGGGGGGTGTCTTCTTTCTTCTTCATAGAAGCTATATTAGGGCATTGAGGATATGGTTGGTTAAAGCGGTTAGGATTTCAAGAAGGGCGTCACATACCGTTACTAAAATATTTGAGGAACACCCCAGGGTTCTCCTTATCAGGCGGTAACCGGAAAAAATTTACCGCTTGAAGCAGCACTTATTACCGCCCGTAACGGCTTGCCCCCGGAAAATTTTAAGACACACAGTTTTCCCTTTACCGCTTAGCAAAAATCCCTTACCTGCTGAGCTAAAATTTAGGGAGAACCCTGCACCCCTGGTCCTATTGTTAATTTCCCTAGGGTATTGGGATGTCAGAACTTGTCATATTTCACATTACGTCACCGCAAAGATATTAAAGTTCTTAGTTTCGATATCTCACGTTATGTATCAATATTTAAAATTTTCAATCATTTGTCGTAAAGCCATTCAAGCTGCTTTCGAGAATGGTAAAAATAGGTCAAATGCGTTTTCTTGGGAAACGTAGTTTGAGAATTTCACGGTCTATTTTTACGAATGGAGACGTTTTAAGAAAGTTAAATTGGACGGGAAAGTTTGTGTTTTAATATGAGCGATATGGCAGAGCAAAATAGCATGAACTTTGCATTAGTATGCAATAGTATGGGAAAGACGTCATAGTTTTATTGGTTTAGCTACCGTGCACAAGGAAAGTTTGCGGATTGTCCGACTGAATTTGTTTAGCGGGAGGAAATTTTTGTGCGTCGGGACAGCTAAAATTTCTGCTGGGAGGAAATGTTTGCGGATTTCAGGTCAAGTATAAATAAAATCCAAGGCATCGGTATTAAACAATTTTACTTCCTGACCAGAGGTTTGTATAGTTCTCCTAGTTATATGGTTGCTGTTCTGGCGCCAATATGAACATAAACAACGAGAAAACTAGTGAGTGAATTATTGTACGTTGTTGCAAAAATGTATCAGTATTATGATAACAGTCTCTGGTTCTTTTGAGGACGTGTGTGGGGTTGAATCGGGAATACAGATGACTGTTGTGCCGGTCGCCTCGGAGTTATGATAGCAATATATTTGCTGTTGAAAAGTTCTTGTTAAGCCGATATACATCATTAAAACAAGTAATTTTTTTTCTGCGCGAGTATATTTCTGCGGTGGAAAATTTAATACAAAATAAAGTAATACTGCATAATAATGCAACAACGGACAACCTTGCGTGTATCTCGGATCAGAAAAAGGTTTTGAAAAATACTGCGGTCAGGAATCCCGCATGTTTGATTACTTTAGTACAAATTTTATAATTTGAGAAATTGGGGCGCTAAGTTTCATGATGTCACTTTCCGGGAAACTTGATAAAAAGTGTACAGCTATCATGCTGGAGATTCAAATATTTCAAACCGGATGTAATGATGCTATACTTCTGACAATGGAGATACTGCCTAGCTCCGAGAAACACATTACACTTACACGCAGAATAAACTCTGAGGAGCTATTAAAAAACAATTGCAAGATCCCACTATTCCAATATATGACTATCGCATAAGACTTGGATCTTAATAGAATATTTTACGAAATTTTACTGCGGTCGTGACCCGGGGGGTCGTTAAGAAGACACTGTCAACACTATATTTTGAGGTTTAAAGCAGACCCATTTAATTTCTAATAGTTACTAAACACATGATACCAGAAATAGAAAACTCTCGACTTTTGAATAAAAAAAGACAGAACTACTATATATTCGCAAATAACCCATTCATGTATAACATTAACTTATGCAGCCATTTCTTTTTCAACTCTCCACAAAAGAAAAATCAATGTCCGCTTCACTTTCCAAAACATTTCACATCGATATCGATAACAACATACAACTGCGTGAAATATTTCCTTTAACAAGCATTGACAACTAAGCGGAAAACAGATATTTCAACCCACCCACATCTGACGTCTAAGTTATCAAAAGTTTCTTTGCTTTTGTTGATCCGATGGATTATGAATGTTCTGCGATACCTTCTTATCTTTGTGGAATGTCCGGTTTCCGGAAGATTATAAAGAACAGGAAAGAGCGAATCTCAAAACTGTCTTAAAAAAGAAATTAACGTTGGAAAAATATATATTTGCTTAATTCTTTCTTTGAGGAATAGAGGAATTCTAAGGATATGCACTTTTTTGTCTTGACTTCCTGACTGAATTTAAGTCATAAAATAGCAATGAATATGCGTGAACGGACTCTGATCGATCAATGACAGACATTGTAGCGACCATAGGTCATGGATCAGTTCTTTTCTTCTTTAAAATCTCCGTAAAATTCTTAGATGTTTATATCTTATATATAAAGATCTACAAACGTGAAATGTTGTGAAAGTGACTGAAGTTGGTTCATTGAACTCAGTACCTTCATTTACAAACAGATCGGACAAATCACCTGCACAGGGTTGAGTACATTTACAGTAAATAAGCATCACTCCCAAACGCCAATTTCACACCCGAACTTTTCTTTATCGAACTGCAGAAGAAATCTGGAATCTTCAGACAACAATTGTTCACAATGTTCAGTCCACTTGCTATCAAGGACCCCAAGTTTACATTTTCCACTGTCATCATGCAATCCCAATTCTCGTTTCAATTGCTCAGAAACTACTGGGCTGGGAAGCAGCTTCACCTCTGCAGTCAGCTTGGAGTAATTCTTAGGCAGATCTGTTGCATGATGTAGGCTGCTTTGATCTCCTTGATCGATTTCTACCTTAACCACCTCTCCTCTAGAGCTGTGTGGAAACTCATAAGTTACACAAATGAGCTGTTTCCTCAGATTGAAGATTTGGGCTACTTTGGCTATGAACTCAGCCGTCGACGTCTTGAATCATTTTGTAATTCTTTGAGAATGTTTTTATATTCCATACCCTTGACATCACTCAAACAAAAAAAAGACGGAAAATAGAACATACCAGCAATTTATTGTTCAAATGACCCACATTGTACTTAAAGGCCCATCTGCACTTACCGTGATGTACCGCGCATTGTTTATTTTGATTTGGTCCCAGATAAATGCGATTTCTCACAAAAGTGAAATTTTTGCCTTATCTCCAGGAAGAAATGAACACTGAGTTTGAAATTTCGTTTAACATTAATTTTAAAATTCATTAGTCCCGAGAAACGGTCCTGTTAGATATCAAAAGCCCATTTAATGTTTATGGCGCGCAGACATGAAAACACACACACATTCATTTTGTGGGCATAATTGGGCGAGGAATACGCTGGCAAAGGCTCGGATAGGATAGGACCCACCGACCGGATTGGGGGATGAGGGGCCACGGGCACATGGCGCCATGCCGAGGGGGTGCCTCATGCCTGTACTGCAAGGTGGGCATAGATGCTGGTATCCTGGGCCTAAGTTAACCAGTCCAGTAGAACTCATATGCCCCCTCCCTGACGGGGCTCCAGCACAGGGCTGAAGGGGTGCCGCAGGCAGCAATTCCCCGCCCAAAGCGCCGAGTGGAACGAGAAGTACCCTGTGCGAAGCCCTAGGCCATACTGTAACCAAACCTAGAAACCTATGAATTTGAGGATGCTCTCCGGGTTAGGGTGTCAAATAAACCTCGATCAATGATTGAGGGTACTGATGCCAACTTATAATAGTTCAAATTATTAGGGGTACAGTGTACGAAGGCTGCTGTCGCACTGAGCTAACACTTAAGGCCCTATCTCCACCATGCAGCAAAGGCTGGGAGCAGACGTTGCATGCCCCAAATGTGGAATGGAATGAACACAACTGCATGGGGAGAGAGGGGAGTCAGGGGAAGAATAGGTAATGTGACCGGATATTCTTGGCTTGCACATACGTCATAACATGTTAATCAAAATTAGGAGCATCCAAAGTGTTTATGTAATTGTAGAGAGTTTAAAACCTACACATAGGGCCAAATCTTGACATTAGCCATTTTTGGTAAAATTGTATGGGGCGAGAATTCTCATCACAAAAGATTGGACTCCCTAAATTAACCTACAACTGTCATTTTATTTTTGTTTTGTTTATACGATGTCACTTCCAAGCCAAGAATTGTCAACCAAAATAAACTAAATATAGCATCATTGGAAGGACAATGAGACATCCTAGTGTTCACAAAGTATGTGAGACATTTATACAGTGTTCTCTAGCTAGGATATCTGGAGAGGCAGGAAGCTATTGTGGGTTCTGAGGAACGTTAAGAATAGTTAGAGCTTGGCAGGCTCTTGGAAAGGGTCAGTTCTGCACTTTTTTATGACAACCTAAACAAAAGTGGGGTTGCACAGATGTGGTTGGGATGAGATGTCAGATCTGGGGTCTTGTAATACCATTATGCCCTAAAATTACACTATGGGACCACCAACTGTCAAAACGATTCTGGCTAACCCACTAAGTAGAAAAAATCCCATGTACAGAGTTCACACAGAGTGTGGGAAAAGATGCAGTTACTAGCAGGGAAACCGCTCACGTTCAAAAGGGGAAGGTATCACTACATTCTCCGAGCTAGTGGAAGAACTAGGTTATGGGTACCCGATAATCAAAATCGGTTGCTGAAACAGTGAATGTTTCCTAAAGAAAAATGGAAATTCAAAAAATTAAAAATAAATAAAAAGAAGAAGATAAAATAATGTAAGGCATGATGGTAAGTTCCCAAGTTGTGTGAACCTTGTAATGGGCTGGTACTGATTCAAATGCTTGCCCGCCTGTCACGAAAACCCTTAAAAACCCAGTGGGAAAAAATAAGGGAACGTGTACTCCCAGAAATTGCAGGCTCACCACCCCTAGAGCTCGGGGCAATCAGGTACCAGGAAATACAAAAATAAGCCTAGCTACTGTAAGAATACTGTAGAAAGCAAGATCTCTGCAGGGTCCAAGGCAAGGTCACTACTTCTGACTGTTGGTGGACAGCTACATCTTGGTGGCATGGTCAGTGTTGTACACTAATTTCCAGCGTTTATGAGCCAACCACTCAGTGCTTTCGGGAGATGTCCACTGGATCACGAGGACCAGACTTTTGGAATTGAAGGCCCAGGGGGCAGATTTATGGATGGCACACGTTTGCAAACGAAAATAATATTCAATGCTGTGAGATATGGCACAAAAAATAAATAATTAGATAAAATGAGGTTAATGAAGGTCATGGGTGAAATAATGGTAGGCTGCGATTTCTGTATGGATCCAGCAATCTTCCCTGTCACTTATGACTGCCCTTTTGTTCTCGCTGTTGATGCTGTTTCCAGTGGTAAAAATATTAGACGGCCGCATCGCGGTGTTCCTTTGTTTTCTTGTATGCTTTCTTGCAACATAGTAAGGTTATGTATTATTTGTTTAGGTTTGTTCAGATTTATTGAAGATTGAGTATGCTTATGTTTGAATCACATCTTCTAATATTCAATGTTATTTGCTTTTGACTTCAGTAGAATGTTCCACAATTTCCGCAGTTTTGCAAACCGGAAATATACGTCAAAAAATATGCAACGTAGCTGTCACGCTGTTTCTTTCGTATCGCAACAAATTACAAGCAAATCACTGTATAAAAATTATGTAACGCAGCTGTCACCCTGTTTCTTTCGTATCGCACCAAAACACAAGCAATAGATAGGAGTGACCTTTGGTCAGTTTATTAAAAAACTACGTGATATCAAGTGTCAGTGTTTCGCCGCAAAAGCACAGAAAGCACTAAATAATGCACTGGATTTTTTTAAAATAACGACGCTACGAGTTCGAACTGTGTACGGATTCTTGTTAATAAACAAACATATCAAACAAATTTGCTTCGCACATAGCTGCACATAGTCGAAATCGCCAGTAACCAATTAAAAACTAGCGTGAACTCACTCGAACTGAAGACATATTTAGGTATAGATATGAAAACAAAAGTGAAGAATCGCGGAGAAAACCGGCGGGACACAAAAAGAATGTGATATGAATGTACGTAAACTAAAGGCGAATGTTGTGCTGTGCAGTGAAAAAACACATGGCATTACGGTATGGGAAAGGGTATGCGAAGGAGTACGCAAATACAGAAACAAAGGTAAAATAGCACTGACAAAAGAACGATGGGACAAAAAGGGAAAAAGACATAACAATATAAGCTTAAGCTTAAGCTTAATCGCAAACAAAATTAAAACATATAAAAATACAGGACCTGGCTTTCGAGGAAAGGGACCATGCTGGCCATGTCATCGTCAAGAGCTGGAACGGGAAGGCGGTGATCCAGAATGTTTTGGTAAATCTGTTTCGCCTGTTGGTGCTCTTTAAGGTAAATGATGATCCCTCGGACACATCGAGCTCATCCGCGATCATGCCGATTATAAAATGAGTCAGCTCCGTTGGGTTTGAAGGAACGCCCCCTTCGATTCTTGGTCGCCATTATCATGGAAGAGTCTCGCGGGGAAGATTTGGGCCGGCAATAGTGGATCCTCGTGGATAGTTTTCATGTGTTTTCTGTGCGGGATATGCGAATCCGGCAGAGTCGGCTGAAGAAGTACCGCCGCGTGTTCGAGGCTGCGAGTTAGATGGTGGGGATAAAGATTGTAGCGAGCAAACTTGTGGCCTTCAGAGAATGGGACACTTGGGGAAGCATGGGCATTTTTGTGCTTTGATTGACAGATCCAAATATGGAAGTCACATGGTACCAAAGGCCACAAGGAGGATTGCAGGCTCAATTAGCCACCGCTTGCCAACATTAACTATAATTTTATTCTAAAATATCATATAACATGGCTTGCATTTTGTCTGGGGCCGCTCAACCCACCTTAGTGTAGCTCCAGGCAACTCCAGTCAACAAGGAAGTTTCCTTTGCTTTGAAAGTTCGCATGGAAAACATTTCCACGTTGTGGGACGCAGTAAAGCTGCTATTTTTACCGAAAATTTAAGGTCGATGCCGCTTAACTAAAACGAAACCTCCAGCGAGCCGAGAAATGTTTGTATTTTGTGGGCTGTTCTGTTGGCGTATCTGATTTGCATCGGGCATAATTAATGAGCTCCGCCAGCAGAGGACGTTTTATCGGCTTCAAGAAGTTTGCATCAAAAAAAAGTTCGACGGCTTGGGACGGGGAAAATCTCCTTCATCTTCATGGAATATTTCACATAGTTGCTGCCAAAAACGACTCCGCCGGCGACCCGAGAAGTTCAAGCTTTTTCTGGCTTTTACATCTCCAGGGGGGCATTTTCCGGTCAAACGGTCACGGTTGTTGTGTATCGCCAAATGAATCAGATATGGTTTACAAACACAACAAAGGGTTTAATCAAACATGGCGGTTCTCTACAACAAGGTGCGCACATGGCATGCGTGCGCATATAATAACAACAAAACCCGCAGACAAAAAGGGGGGGCACAGCATTCCCTCCCCCCAAATCACAATCAATAAGTCACAAGTTCAGTTCAGTCATAACTTCAGTTTCTTTGGCGGTTTCCACAACCGAAGGGAATAACGCCTACATGGCGATGTTGCTAGGCTGCTAATCATGATCTGGCTCTGGTTGCTTGGAAGGTTCTCAGGAGTGTTGCTGACATGCTTGTCTGGGGTAGATGTTTGCTCAAGGTCACTCACAGTATGAGTATGTAGTCCTTCATTTCCAACACTGTTTGTCGATTGCGGAGTTGCTAGAAACACTGCTGGGTTTAGTTGCAGTGTACAGTGTTCCTTGTCAAAGTTCGGGGTTATGGCAGTCGAGTTGATCGACATGCCGTCGCCATACTGTATTTGGTGCGACTCGAACATCATAGGACAAGGGTCCATAGTTGGCCGTAATGACTCCGGACACCCACTTACTTCTGCCTCGGTAGTCTCGGGCAACAACGGTTTGACCAACATCCAGTTCTCGGGTAGGGCTGTGACTTGACCACAACTCTTGATCGTGCTGCTTGTCTTCCACTCGCTTCCGTATATTTGGCTTTAGTACATCCAGTTTTGTCCTGATGTTTCTTCCCATGAGGAGCATAGCTGGCGTCTCCCCAGTCGTTGCATGCCGGGTTGTTCGGTAGGCCATTAGGAAATTTGCTAGCTTCCAAGATATTGATTTATTTTCTGTTACGGCCGCATGAAGGGCTTGTTTGAATGTCTGTACAAAACGTTCAGCCAATCCATTTGTGGCTGGATGGTATGGAGTGGACCTTATGTGCTTGATACCATTGCTTCCCAAGAATTCCCCAATTCATCTTCTGTGAATTGGGGCCCATTGTCGCTAACCAGCTGTTCTGGCAAGCCATGTGTAGCGAACAGCCTTCTCAGTTCCTTGATTGTTCTAGTGGCACTTGAGTGCAACCTTTTGCTACTTGTTCAATTTCTCTGTCCATTCCCGGCCACCACATGTAGCTCCGAGCCAAGGCTTTCATTTTGACAACTCCAAGGTGGCCTTCGTGAATTTCAACTAACAGCTGTGCATGGTACTTGGATGGGATTACTACCCGTGAACCCCACATAAGGCAACCATCCTGTATGGTGAGCTCGTCCTTTCTTCTGTGAAACAGTTCCAGCTCCTTATCACCAACCGATGGCTACCCTTGCTTTGTATATTCCACCACACGTGCAATTCAGTAGAACGGTCCTCCCCCCTCCTCTTCTATTTATTTCATTTCTGTCTTCCTTCCTCTTTCTATTTTTTTCTTCTTTCGAAAGAAATGTAATGTATTATATTGTATTGTAATTAAAGTAACGTAATCTAAGGTAAAGATAGGAAATTCTTGTTTTATGTAAGTAAGGTAATAAGTAGAATTGTATTGTAATTAAGGTAACATCTTCCAATGTAAAGGTAATAAGTAAGATATACATTGTAATATAATTTATTGTATATTACGTTGGAAGGAAAATAAAAAACTTTTTTGGAAAAAAAAAAACATTGTGCGAGGGTTCGAAGGTGCTAAGACTGTTAGCATAACCATTGTGTATATATATGTTTTTAAAAAATATATTTATACAACCATGTTTGAATGGATGAGAATGCCAGAATTAGCAAAGCTTTCAGCAACAGCCAAGGCTAAAGCGATCTCGGACTTTAAAAAGCGTTTCCCGCACGCTGATATGTCCAGATTCAAAACAGAAGTTTCTTTCGACGAAAATCACAAAGCCACAGCAGTAGTGCTTTTCGCAGAGGGACAAGGCTCATGGGCTATGCCTACTAAAATAGCCAGCAAGGATTGGACTCAAACCATGTGAGACGCTTTAGGTGTGCATCAAGACGGAGGTTTCCCCTATCAGCTCTCATTAAGCAATGGCCCAATCACAAAACTAATCCCGGCCGTTGAGTTTTCAAAAACAATAGACAAACAAATGTCACTTGGTGATGTCTTGGACAATGAGTACAAGATCTACATAACGCCAACAGAGTTCTTCTCAACCAAGTTCAGGGGGATTTTCAAGGACTCACAGATTAAATTCACCAAATCTAAGTACGCAAGGAAGTGGCTCAGCAGGCCCAGCATGTCTTTCTGGCCACAGCAGCTGAACTTTGCTTTCTGGTGCGCAACAACAGGCTCTGGGATCTCTCGTGATATTCTATTACCCACCTCACTCTCCCTAGATCTCAGCCCGCAGCTCGGATCTTTTTATCTCTTCGACGTCTATTTCACAACAAGACGAATCATGTTCGAGATGGGTGGAATACAGAGTTTTAGCACTTTGCCCGGCGACCTGACATTCAATAAGCAAGAGAACAAATACGATATCCCATCTTACAAAAGAATCTGTGCGGAGTTCGGTGTAGCCCCTAGCACTGACTTCTGTTTCACATTCCGCAAAAACCATGGCCTAGGCAGTGTTTACATTGGGGCAACAGGGTTGGGCATCATCTCTACTGATTATGTCTACTCAGATCCCGATCTAGCGTTGTTCCACGACGAGCGTGTAACGAACAGAAAAGACCCAAATTACAAGGCTAACGGGATTTCTTACATTCTCAATGACCACTCTGCTAACCAGTTCAAGTACTTTGTGCCAAGCTTCTCACAAGGGTTAACACAGGCAGGCCTGTCGCGAATGAACCAGTCAATCGAGGCCTTTGTCTACTGTGTTCTTGACGCGTAGGCAGACGGGCCAAGGAGACGCAGAGTGATTTCCTAGTTCTCATGGAAGACGCAATCAGAAAGCCAGACATTTCAGAGAGCGTTCAGAGATTTCAGCTAGCCATACAAGAGGCAAAGGTGCGTTTGGACTTTGCAGTAGCGCCAGGATGCTGGCTTATGTCGTCACACATGGTTATCAACACAGAGAGCATGGTGGGCTACAACAACAAGTTAAAGCAGGCAACGGTGTTAATCTGGGCACAAAAAAAGCATCCTTGCGCCCCATGGCCATTGGGGCATCAAAAATCAATCCACCAAACAGGCGGCACAGGCACAGGGCCTGGGTGAAAGGACAACCACCAGTGCGAGCCCAAACCACAACACCATCGACTCCTGCACCAGAACTAACGCAAGAGACTAAGATCGAGCCGCATCACGTAAACATGGCACTCATTGCTGCCGGCGCGCTTGCTTTAGCAGGCTTTGTTGTCTGGATGTGTGCTTTCTTTCAGCATGGTTTTGCCCATGCGTTTAAATGTTTAGATGGACTTTGTCCATCTACATTTCAATTTGCAAGACATCTGTGGGCTCCTTGTTCCCCGAAACATGTCATGTGGCACTCGTGTTTCGGGTGACAAGTGAGTACATAGTATGGAATCTGATATTGTGTACGGGTCATTGTGCAGTCTATTTGCGTTGGCTTTCTTGCTTGGCGACATTTAGATTGTTACACCGTGCTGATGAGTTAACAGAAACAGCTGTCCACGGTTATAATCCTACTTTATCGGTTTCTGTCGTGGTGTCTTGCAAATTTTACTCTTTTGCGTGGTCAGATCAGCCTTGCAGTTCATTGTTTTTGTTCATTCATTTTTTGGCTGGTTAGGTTTCTCATAGATCCTATGTATCACTAGCAGCATTATCGTTTGCGGTCTTCTGCAGTTTACTTTTATACTATATATTACCTTCTGCAAAGGAAGGATGTCTAGTTCCACTGGGGTGGAGTAATCCTTCAAAAGCTCTGCATAGCCCCTTAACAAAGAACAAAGAAATGCAGTTGTAACTATTGGGATTATGAATAAATAACATCTATCGATGATAAACCCAAGGAGGTGGGGTGAAAACTCATCACAGCTGCCCAATTGACCTGTTTCTTTTTTTGCCCTTTCTGTAACTTTTTCTGTAACTCTTGGTGGATTTTGTCAGCATCTTGTACAGCAGTGTCAAGAACTGGTTTAGCAGCTTCTCCACTCGGCTCTTATGATTTACTTTTAAGATTGGTTTATGTTTTTTTTAAAGATACTCCACAGAAGCCTTGGAAGGAAAACAACAAAATCAATCTCAATCAACCATATACAAGTAAAAAGATATATCACCAACTACAGGTCATACAGCAGAAATGCACTTGGCAATTGTTGTATGTATGTTATGGTGATTTATCTTTGGTTTAAAATTGATCAAGCTATTGGATTTTTATTTCCTATTGTATTATATTTAATATCATAAACTGAAACAAAAGAAAATGAAAATCGAACTGGTTTAAAAAATTTTAAACCAAAGATAAAGTTAAATCACAACATCTACAAGTCAAGGAAATGCAATTGAACTGAAGTTACCACTGGAGACTGTTTAAATCTGTCTCTACTTCAGTTTTGTCTACATCTCTGTTTGCACAAAAGAGGAAAACTGAGAGGGGGGTCACGTTGAAAGTTATTGTATCATCTCTAAGAAAAAGTATGTTAAGAGACCCAATCATGTTCCTTTGCAGCACAACCTTGTTTAACACTCGATCTTTCTGGCAAATCATTTTCTTGAGTAGGAGGCTACAGGGAAAAAATCTTGATTTTTGGTAATATACTTGTGGATATGGCTGGTACTTTGTAGAGGCTTCATAATTTTCATGACATGTTTTACAATGGAAAAAATCAAAGCATTTATGGAAGACACCAAATTTGATTCCTGCACATCTTGTGCACTTAAACGTGTCTGGACACGAATCCCTGCAATAAACATAAAATGCCATGGGCAGTACAGGACAAGTGCACTGTCCACGATCAGTTGCACAACAGGCAAGGCAACTTGTAATGATGCCTTTATCAGGATAAAGGTAGAATCTTGAATGGCGATAGTAGCTTTTTAATTCTTGTCGGTGAATAAAGATGTCTCAGCGTTGACAAAGTTGTGTTTTTGAAGAAAACTCTACACAGCTCTGACTCAAAAAATGCTGGCAAACTGTGATATTTGTTCATAAAAGTGAGAAGGAAACAAAGGCCATCTGCATTTGAATTGTGCACCAAAAAACGCAACCTGTCATCTGAGTAGATACCAGCAGCCTTGTCATTTATTCTGATGTCCCTCCCATTTTCAGCCACACCATCTTTACTTTCAATTTCAGCCACATCATCATCTTCACTTTCATTTTCAGGCAATACATCATCACTTTACTTTCATTGTTAGCCACATCGTCATCTTCACTTACATCTTCAGCCACATAGTCATCTTCACTTGCATCTTCAGCCACATCATAATCTTCATTTTCAGGAACATCATATTTAGTTTCATTTTTATCCACAACTTTACTGTCATTTTTGGCCACATCATCATCTTTACTTTCTTTTTTATCTCGTTAAAGCGCATGCGCGCGAAACGAGATATAGGAGTCAGTAGAATATGGGGACAAAAGTTGTTAACAAATTTTTGTGGACTTTTGTCCGGGGGGGTTAGTTGTTTCTTATTTATAGAAGCTATATTAGGGCATTGAGGATATGGTTGGTTAAACCGGTTAGGATTTCAAGAAGGGCGTGACATACTGCTCCTAAAATTTTTGGGGAGCACCCCCGGACCTATTGTTAATTTCCCTTGGGTATCGGGATGTCAAAACTTGTGATGAACTTGTCATATCTCACATTACGTTACCGCAAAGGTATTAAGTTCTTCTTAAGTTTCGATATCTCATGTTACCTATCAGTTTCAATCATTTGTCGTAAAGCCATTTAAGCTGCCTTGCGTTTTTTTTTTTTTTGGCAAACGCAGTTTGAGAATTTCACGGTGTATTTGTACGAATGGAGACGTTTTAAGAAAGTTAAATGGGACGGGAAAGTTTGTGTTTTAATATGAGCGATATGGCAAAGCAAAATTGCGTTTGTTCAATTTTGATTCATTGCTATTACGGTTTGATTATGCAATAGTATGGGAAAGACGTCATAGTTTTGTTAATTTAGCTACCGTGCACAAGGATATTTTGCGGGTCGCGGAGACAGCTAAAATTTCTGCTGGACGGAAATGTTTGCGGATTTCTGGTGAAGTATAAATAAAATCCAAGGCATCGGTATTAAACTGCAATTTTACTTCCTGACCGGAGGTTGTATAGTTCCCATAGTTATGGTTGCTGTTCTGGCGCCAATATGAACATAAACAACGAGAAAACTAGTGAGTGAATTATTGTACCTTGTTGTCAAAACGTATCAGTATTATGATAACAGTCTCTGGTTCTTTTGAGGACGTGTCTGGAGTTGAATCGGGAATACAAATGACTGTTGTGCCGGTCGTCTAGGAGTTCACTGTTATGAGAGTTATGAGTTATGAGAGTTCACCGTTCTGTAAAATGAGGACCGGATGGCGGCGGATGGCGGATGGCGGACGGCGGATATTAAAATGCGGATAACAAAATGCGGATGATAAAATGCGGATGAAAAAAAAAAAACAGAAAAATAATTCCTTACGATTTTTACCAAAAAAACAAAAAACAAAGAAAGAAAAGAAGCAGAAATAACTTTAAAATGGCACGAAACAAAAACACGAAACATAAACTTTATTGTCCAAACTGTCTTCAAGTTCCACTTCATGCCTCACTCAACCCTAGTTGGGAAATATATGAATGTTGCGTTTCGAGTTTGACCGATTGTGCAGTCTGCACGTGTTTGAGGATGGAGTCCGACGAGTGTGACGATTACGGGCTTTTAAAATCTGTGTTTAGGAAACGGTAAGTTAGTAGAGTTCTTAAATTCGATTTAACTTCACCTGTTACTTTGCTTCACAAACAATCTTTTCTGACTTTTTATTCGTGTTTGTATCTGGTTCGTTGAAGAGTCAGGAAGGTGATGCAATTGAGTGTTTTTATCATAGATATGTTAAAAGGGTTAATTACTACACTAGTTTCTGTTATGGATATCTTTGGAATGCATGTATTCAGATAAGACCTTTTTGAGTGTTCCACTGTCACGATCATTCATTCCTGTGTTATCCTTTGTGAAAGCAAGAGCAACAATTCCGACCGCCATTACTGTGTCGATCCAGAACTGTTGGCATGTGCTTGTCTTGATGCTTGTGGTGCAGTGTGTTTTGGGGAATTCTTCCATGCCAAGTTTCCTCCTTTTATTGCTAGTCAATATTTGAACATTAACCAGCTCGAACTGCTTACAATCAGGTCAGCGTATACGCACTGAACAATCAACGTTCAACGAACGCCTTCATGCAGCGTTGTCTACGTGAAATTTGGTTGTTGCTGTCTCTTAACAATATCCGTTTATCTGCGCGTTACATTAGCGGGAAGTCATAGTCTAACGTTTTAGCGGATGCGTTGAGTCGTTCTCACTTAGACTCCTCGTACTCAGACTATTTGCAGCATGCCGTAGCTACCTTGAACCTTACCCAAGTATTTCCTAGCGACTCTATGTTCGTTTTTAATGTATATTAAGTAGCTACTTCCATTTATTTTCATAGATCCTTATTAAGTTTATTGATTTTTCTTTCTTTCAATCTGTTTTTCAATTTTATCTCGCAGATCACATCGATGCTTTGCAGCAGTATTTAGGAACTATCCAGGTCCATGCTTTTTGCGACTCCACAAAGCGCTCTATGAGATGCTATATTCGAACATATTTATTGTTTTGCCAATATTTCGATTTCTTGCCTTTCCCAGTTTCCAAATCCGTTTATTTGCTTTATTTAGTTTTTTTTGTCACGTTCTTTAACGTCATACGGTTCGATCGTTAATTATTTGAGCATTATTTCACATATTAACCGCTCGTGTGGTGCCAGTTTTGCCTTTCTTGACGATTTAATATGACGTTTATCTTGCCAAACGAGCGGTGCGTCGGATCTTGGGTGATTGTGTCGCACGAAAAGAACCGATCACTGTTGAGATCCTTTTACAATTGTCCCGTCTTTTCGATTTAGATAATCATTTGCACGTCTGCATGCGTGCTTTATTTTTAGTAGCCTTCTTTTCTTTTTTACGTATCTCTAATTTAGTAGTCTGAAATTGGCGATTTCCAGGCGTGTTTTTTGACACTATCTAGCATGACTTTCACACCGCAAGGGGTTTTGTTGCGCATCACGCGCACTAAGACACTCCAGTTTCGGGAGCGGGTTTTAGAAATTACCTTGCCGTTTATTCCCGGTTCGCCCCTTTGTCCTGTCACCGCGCTTAGGCAGTATTTAGCTAGTGTACAATTGTCGCCCTCTTCACCATTATTCGTTTGTCAATCTCGGGGATCGTACAGGCCTATCTTGGCTCACCAGTATGCTTTTTCAGCCATTAGGTTTAATCCCGAACAGTATTCCTCACACAGTATTCCTCGCACAGTTTTCGTCGCGGAGGCGCTACATTTGCTTCTTGTAATCGAGCGCCTACAGCTTTTATTAAATCGCATGGCGATTAGAAGAGTGACGCATATTTAATCTATCTCACTCTTTCCAACGAAAATAACTTTAAAATTCTCCATTCTATCACAACCAAACTCTCTCCCACATCGTAACTTCTTCTTCTCAAACCCTTTTTTTATTCTTTTTCCCCTTTGGGTTTGGCGGTTTATTGAATAAACATACGTTTAACCCCATCTACTGAGTCTGTTTGTGGTAGTAATTGAGTGTTTTTATCATAGATATGTTAAAAGGGTTAATTACTACACTAGTTTCCGTTATGGATATCTTTGGAATGCATGTATTCAGATAAGACCTTTTTGAGCGTTCCACTGTCATGATCATTCATTCCTGTGTTATCCTTTGTGAAAGCAAGAGCAACCCCCCCCCCCCCCCCCCACCCCTCACCCGGTTTAGGGTGTTGTTTCTTGTGCAGTATCAATTTGAATAAACATAGTTCAACATCCGTTTAACCCCATCTACTGAGTCGGTTTGTGGTAGTAATTGATAAGAAAAAGTGCGTGTGCTATAGCTTTGAAGTTGTTAACTATTTTCCTCTCGTATGTTATTGTGTTTGGCCATTTATAATCGCCAAAACGGGAATCTGAGTAACTGGTTATATATATTTAAAGTTAACTTGGTCAGGGGTGAAAGAGTTTTGTTTCCTAAGTACTAGAAAATCATACTTTTCATACTTTTCACGTTTTTTAAATTTGGCTTTCTTTACATGTAGTATTTTATCTATTAAACATATGATACATATATTAATTTGAGAATATCAGTATTATAAAAGTGACAGGCCAAACACGACTCCCGCTAGTTGCATAATGTATAAAGAAACCTCTAGAATAGCTTTCCCAAGAAGGTCTACGAGATATTTGTTCCCCTTTGATCACCAAAATAGAGATGTGACAAATGCTCGATGTATTGTATGACTCTTTTATCTTTGGGATATAAATCTCTTTAATGACAGGAGGTCAGTTTACATGCTGTGCACACTCACTGCCATTTATAGAATTATTGTTTCCAGTCTATGCCTTCGTTATGCTAGTTCTCTTGGCATATGTTGGAGCGTCTTTGGCTAACTTTTGTTGCAAGATAAGTAGTGATCGGCTGCAGTTTTTGTTAATTGTTATGAATATGCTTGGATCAGTCAATCTCTGAGGCTCGATTTCCGCCGCTTTCTCTCGTCCGGTCTCTGAGCCTCCAATCTCTCAGCCGGTGATTTAGTGTCTAAGTCTGCGGTGTGCAAGACTTGTGAGAAAGTGGATCTTTATCACGGATGTAAGTGTCCAAGATCAAAGTCTGAAGCTGCCGTATCTCTACTGGAATAATGACTTCTTGCAGTTTATGTTTTAGCTCCTTGTTTTATTCTGTTTTTGAGTAGTGTTTCTTGGAGCTTGAAGAACCTCCTGATCCGTTGTTTCATAATGGCGTTCGGGATTGCATCCCGACATGGCTTGTACAGATATGGTGATCTGTTTTGAAAATCTCACGGATGCTAGTGAATTCTTACGTTTTTCCACAGTTTATGTTTTAGTATTTATCAAATTATTATCCTCAAGCTGTAAACTGCGCATTGTAAATTGGCGTAGAAATAATGGCAAAGTCCCGGGTCGGCGTCATCTAATTACCATTTTGTAAATTCAAATCTCTAAAAATAAACTCACAAACGCAACTTTGAAATCAATAAATATTTTACTATAAAACTGTTCAAAAGTGTTGAATAAATTGGATATTATATTTCGTTATTACAAAACATTGACATTCGAAGAGTGTGAGGTCACCTTCGCATTTCTCCTGGTCTTCAGATGCCAGAGTTTTATCCAGTTGGTCTAAAAGCCAGTCTTGGCTAGATAAATAAACTTGTTCAGCCGAATGGAGGTTACGATAAAAATCGCGACATTCGCGAAGAATATTTTTATCGGAAGTCACGATTGAATTGTTGGCACGCAACTCTGAAATTGAGTCGCGTGTTTGTCGCTGATTTTCAAGCTGGTAGAAATACTCCCGGGAAATACTTGGTCGGTTTTTCCCCCAGCTTTATCCACTGTTTTTTACTGCGAATGATGGCGTTTTTAGGAGATCTTTGATCTCCGCCAAACGCGTGTGATCATCTGTTGTATTTAAATTACCACGAGACAGGACTTCTCACGCTTACGCTCACGGCATCGGTAATAGGGGGTGGCCGGCAGTTTCTGGAGAAGGGTCGCACGGAGGTTCATTTTTTTGTTTTGTAGTGCAAATTAGGACCTTTGTTATTTAAACCTCACTGGGATTACAAAATTTAAATAAGAAAGGAAAAACGAAATGAGTTCTGGTAGTTGTAGTCAAATGACGCTATCGTGCAAATGGCCTATTGTGGTTACAGGGGGAGTGTCGTTGCTGGTTGCTGTAGTGGGGGTCGGGAGGCCTCTGGTGTCCCCCCCTCCGGGCACTGGAGCCTCGCGGTTCGCCTCGCGGCGTTTCGCCTTCGGGGAGTCTTTAACAACGCGCTCGGAAGACTGGCACCGGTAGCATAGTATTGGCTGGCCAGTGTACTTAAAAAAATAACTCGAGCCCTTGAGTGACTTATTTGCGTGGCACTGCCTTTTGTTAACGTGTGAATTCTACGACACGGATGCCGTTCTCGATGTGCGCGTAGCTTTGAAGCAAAGCCGGCGGACTGCTCGCGCTTTGAGGTCGCCGTATTGTTCCACGAGTTGTAGCAGGTTTTCATCGGGGAATTCAACGGGAATGAAGCATGACACGTGTAGTGCTTTTTGCCGTAAAAGGCGTAAAGGGATAACGCGGCTTTCGCAGTCAAAGCCCGATGCCGCCAACTGCGTGGCCGATTCTGTCCCAACGATTTCTTCCTTAAAGTTCGGTAACGACTGCGCTATACTGAGCGAGTCAAGATCCAGGTTTTCCTCCACTATCAAGCGGACAGTAAGTTCTAGTGTGGGCGAACGGCTGGTGTGCGGTACGCGCGGCCATCTCCACGTAACGCGAGGGTGAGAAAACTCGCGAGACCAAAACCCAAATTGAAAAGCACGCAGTCACCAAAGCGAAGACAGATGGTTACAAGACGCTTTCTTGCTTGTGGTGAAAAAACGGCACCAAATCTTGTGAAAAAAAGCTCTCCTTAGTCGTCGAAGTTGAGGATTATTCTGGCTTTTGGTCTTGAAAAAGTGGAGCACTGATGAGAAAAGATCCCCCAATGCTGTACAGAGAAGTTGTTAGCAGAGGGGCACGGGTTCCCCTCCTTTTGCAAAAAAAAAATAATGATGATGATGATAAGGCCCAGCCTATAACATTTTCTAAACACGTCTATTGTATAACCAAATAATAGGACCCCATTTTAGTTACTAGCGTGAAAATGTAAATAACTTCTGTAAAAATGCAAGGACCACTAGAACAAACAGTAGCAATATATAGCTGGACCGTTACTTGTTTATTAGCCTATCGTGTGCCAGCAATTTATCTTAGCACATTTTAAATATTGTAACCGTTTGTTTCCATCTTCACTAAGCTTTCCTAGCCCCTGATGAAGGTTAGTTTTGTCTAACCGAAATATCGGGCATATCTTATTAAAAGAAATCGAACAAATTTGCTGTCTGATCAGCCTTTTATGTTAAAGTTGTTTTTTTTTGAAAATGTAAAGCCCATTTCGTGAACATAAATTTCTATTGGCTAATATGCATCATGTGATGTTTTCATGTACGTATTTTAAGTAGACTTAATCTAAAGGTGCGCTACAACGGCATCTTTACCATATTCACTATCAATTCTTCTATTTTGTTTTTATTAACCACACGTTCTAACGCTTTAACGAGATGGCTTTAAGAGCCCTTTGATTAGCCACATGATCATCTTTCAATTTCTGCCACACCATAATCTTCACTTGCATTGTCAGCTTCTGTTTCTAACTTCAAATGGTAATCTCTCATCGTCAGGGCATGCATATTCTTAACATGTTTATCTAAATGTACAACCTCCTTTTGACAATTTGGAAACCGGCATACTACACCCTTGAAATGAGATGCAAACTGTCTAGGTGGCTGCCGGTCATTCATTGCCCTGGTAACCCCTTTGTGTGATCTTGTTAGGTGATTGTCTAGTCTTTTAAGCAGTTTTTACCATCTGAGGGCAGCCTGCAATGCGACGAACGCCACTCTTACCCTGTAACAAAAGTTGTGTGTCTGGTCAGTTTGAAGTGTCTACCACAACAAAATGTAATTGGGCCATTCCATCACCAACTATTTGAGATGTTTTTGTAAAGATGGATATTTCCCACCCTCCTTCCCCCTGGAAATTTCATGTATTACCTGGGAGACCCCTTCGAATACCACTTAAATGCATTCACCCTCTCCTATTTCTGTAACATGCCATTAACTTGATTAATTTTTTCTTCTCCCACCCTCCTTCCTCCCAAGAAGTTATTCACCTAAAAAAAGAAGACGGGAGAGGTGCGTATATAATTATGTATCCCAAATTGTATGAAAGCGGATTTCAAAGTACTACAACACACCTTAGATGGAAAATTTCCACGATTTCTTCTTATCCTCTTTGTTCGGTCTGAGCTGCACAAGTAACCATATGACGATAGCTACAGAATCAAAAGTACGCGTGTCATTAAAAGCAGTCAAAAGGCCCGTGCACACTTAATGCTGTGCAATTGCCCCAAAAGAAGAATACTCCTTCCAATTACGTGGCACCTTGTCTATGGCTCTAGGCATTTAGATGGTGAGATAGAGGTTGGATGATGTAATATGGTGATAATTCAACAACAAGATAGAACAGTCAACTAAGACAGCTTTGGAAAATTTACCCTTGCATCATCTAAAACAATACCGCTGGTCCGTGCATGCAGGCGCTGAATTTCTAATTATTATTTGTGTGGGGGGAGAGGCTGCTCATAAAATTGTATGCAATGACAACGTAATGTTTAAAGTAATAAAAATCTTTACATTAATAAAATAATTAGAATAATCTCCTCCTTAGGAATAGCGAGTAACGGGATAAACTTTAGCTATGGCTTGGTGAAAACCGTATATTTCTAGCGCAGTAGTCGAATCTCGACCCCTTTTTTCTGTGAAATGCATGTTTTTATTCTCAGTTCGGAAAAACGGGATGAACTTTAGCTATGGCTTGGGGGAAACCATATATTTCCAGCGCCTTAGCCCAATCTCCACCCCATTTTGCCTGTGAAATGCATGCTTTTATTTTCATTTAGGAAAAACGGGATCAACTTTAGCTATGGCTTTGGGAAAACAGTATATTTCTAGTGCGATAGTCGAATCTCCACCCCTTTTTCTTTGAAATGCATGTTTTTATTTTCATTTAGGAAAAACAGGATCAACTTTAGCTATGGGTTGGGGTAAACCGTATATTTCCAGCGCAATAGTCGAATCTCCACCCTTTTTTCTATGAAATGCATGTTTTTATTCTCAGTTAGGAAAAACGGGATGAACTTTAGCCATGGCTTGGGGGAAATCGTATATTTTCAGTGCAATAGTCGAATCTCCAGCGCAATAGTCGGATCTCCACCGCTTTTTTTCTGTGAAATGCATGTTTTAATTCTCATTTAGGAAAAGCGGGATGAACTTTAGATATGGCTTGGGGGAAATCGTATGTTTCCAGCGCAATAGTCGAATCTCGACCCCTTTCTGTGAAATGGATGTTTTTATTCTCATTTAGGAAAAACGGGATCAACTTTAGGTATGGCTTGGGATAAACCGTATATTTCTAGCGCAATAGTCAAATCTCCACCCCTTTTTTCTGTGAAATGCATGTTTTTATTCTCATTTACGAAAAACGGGAACAACTTTAACAATGGCTTGTTTGGGGTGTGGGTTGTTATTCATATGGAGTATAAACTGGATGTATACAAGTGTGTATGTCAGTTCATTTTCTGCTTACAGAAGCAAATTTATTTGTTTCTATACATGCCGGCATGAATTAATGAGACGGATAATGAAGGGATTGTATAAAGGTTATTTTTAGGGACGTTTTGTTGCTTTCGCAAAAGCTGTTTATAAATTGCGTCATAATTTCGTTATTGGCACGTTAAGCGAATTAAAATTTCAATTTCGGTTTCACTACAGTAGTTGATATTAGCCACTTTTGAGACAGTCCAAATTTCTCCCAGTTTAAGCAGTTCACAAGAATTCTAAAAAATCCTCAAAAATTCGTCGAGTTCCGCCATTTTTCACACAATTGATAATTTCTTCAAATCTGCTCAGTCTATCAGAATTGTGATGATTCTGCTGAATTTAGCTGGTGAAAAATTCTTTGTTAATTGCCTAAATCAGCAGGAAATGAATTGTGTGAAAACTGGGAGAAATTTGGACTGTCTCAAAAGTGGCTAATATCAACTACTCACTACACAACGGACTGTAATTATATACCAATAGGTTTATTTTTCAGGTTTCGGGCGAGCACTGGGACTATTTACAGCAAATAGTGCTACACTGAGACTTAGTGCGCAAAATACAGTATACAATAACTATCTATAACTACATTATCCAATAATCGCCAGTAAAACACTTAATTGAGCTGAGCAGCCACGCACAAAACCACTGTGGCTGGACGGAGGCCAGAAAAAAAACCTGCCTTAAAAAATCCATTAGGAAATCTGAGTAGGAACCAAGGCCCAAGATCCAACACGGCCCATCCTACGAAGCTCTAAATTAATGCTCTAAGTTGCAGTTCCTATTCTTTCTTTCATTTAATAACAAAGTCATTGATAAAGTGAGTGAGAAGCAATGTCGGCCTAGAATGATTCACCACATGCTATACAAAGCTTATATATCTCACAGTACTACCCATCATGCATTATCATCCAACAGGACCCAGGCCCTGTTGCTCTCATGCCGCAGAAATATAATACATTTCAGGCCAATTCGTAGTCACTCAAACGCCTGAAATTCCATTTCCTACGCACGTAAAAATAACGTTAATTTAAACAAAATTTACCAAACTGAACAACGCCTGGTTGGTTTTGTTACAAAAGTATAATCCCAAGAATTTCATTTCATAGCAAACACCAATAGTAATCCAGACAACCGCAATGCAAAGTGTGATTTTAGCATCGGTGGACTTGAAAAACCGTGCTTTTTAGTTGTTAATTAATGTAATATGTGTCAAGCGGCAGTCCACTGTAAAGCCATTCATATTTTATCTGTAAATGTACAACGCCTTTTTTCAAAACCGCTCATCTTTGTTCGTAAGCTTTCCCATACCTCTCTTCTAACTCAATTGCATTGTCTATGGTATATCTATCTGGTGTGTTTCGCCACAGTTAGCAACTGATATTTTTTTACATACAGCTATTTCAATTAATGTTGTCGGATGAAAGCTTAAAGCCAAGACCGCAAGGTAGTATGGGTTAGGGTTGATAGCCATTGCATAAACATCCCATACTTCCTTGCAGTCTTGGCTTTTCGCCTTTTTCATCCGACAACGTTAATTGAAATAGCTGTATAAGAATTTCAAATATGTAGAATGTAGAATGTTTTGTCAACAGAAAAAGCGTGCCTTGTTCTATTTCTGTCTGTCTACACTTAAACAGGGTTTTCGTTTTTGATATACCGTAAACACCGGTGTATAAGCCGCACTTTTTTGCCTAAAATTTTTGATAAAAATCGGGGGTGCGGCCTATCTACGGAAACATCTGCAATTTTGGTACTTTCTGGTGATATAAGTTGACTAGACTTTTTGAGCCTCGAAATTAAGATTTTATTCATTAGGGGGTGTATAACGTGGAACACAAATTCTTTAACTTTAGATGATGTAGAAAAGATTGTTTGTCTAACAGTGTGGCCAGAGCGCGTCCGAGACCAAAATCAGAACAATCCGCATCGAACACGTTACGCACGAAAGGAAAGAAATTTGCATGGTTACCAAGCTTGTTTTGGCTTGAACGAAAAACGATCGATCGTAGAACTGTGGGCTTTTTTTAATACACGATGATTTGATGGATAGATCGAAGCAATGTCTAGCTTATGTTTTGTGGAGCCAATTCTCTGACTTATTTTGACGTTTTTATTTAAAAAAAACTTTTTTCCACTTTTTTCTCATGACCCCAAAATTTGAGCTTCAAAATTTGGGGTGCGGCTTATCTACGAGTGCGGCTTATACACCGGTGTTTACGGTACTTAACGATGGTCAGAAATCTAGACACACTTTCAATCCTGGTCCCTCTGGCAAAGGTTTCAAACCAAGCTCTACAGTTCTCCTGCCTTCATTGAAAGTCAACGATTACCAGGTTTCCAAATGTCTTCTCACTGTGTCCTTCTAGATCCCAAACGGCTTTGCAGAATTCAACAATATTCTGGGATTCAGAAACAATCACAACAGCACCACAAGATGAATAGCTGTGTGTATCTATGTAGAGAAGGTCCTTCTTAGTCATAAAGAAAAAAGACATCTTCTCATTCATTATCAGAAATGAAAATGAACTGTCTTGGGAAGCCATGGCCAAACTAAGTTGAGCGGAAACAGTTGACATCTCGTGAGGATCTTGTAATCGGACTGGCAATGTGTTCCCAACAGAGCATTCAAGCCAAGAGTCCAAGAGGCTTGCAGCTTCTTCAATGGAAAGGTATCTCGAAGGTAAATTGTGCCGGAACAAATCATACACTCGGTTACCAATCTCCATACTGCCGCATACAATGCAGTTTGCAGCGATGGAATCCTGGTTTTGGTCTTGTTAGTCAGGTGGCTTAACGCAGAATTTAGGCTTGATCATGACAAGAGTGATAAAAGCATGAAATTTGGCACACAAATTGCTTATGCCCTACCAAATGATATTAGAAGGGGTGCCCAAGTCAATCTGCTCAGGAGTCCGTTTTAAGGGGATATTTAGTTTTGACAGAAATCAAGATTTGGGTTGCCTGTGGTGCAATTGTCAACACATTTATTTTACTACCATTTAAAAATAAATTTGCATTTTTTTATCTTGTTTTAATCACTTGTATATGTACTACGCTATTGTAACGAAAATTGGATTACAAATAGCGTCAGCAAAGCCTTATTACAGAACTAGTGCCCAGTCTCTGCTCGGTCATAAAAACTGTAGCAGATAAGCAGGGAAAATTGCATGCAAATTGACCGCGTTTTCCCGTACATCAAATCTGGGAATGCTTATGTACATTCCTAAAACCCTCCCAAACGTGCCTTTCCCTTAGCCAATATACTGTACGTTTGTGGACTTTCTCTGCTGTAAAAACCGACAGAAACGCTCGCCATGGCAAAAAATTGGGCGACATTATATTTTGCCTATATAGTATTCACTCGCCACCAGGCTTCCAATTTGACCCTAAAATCGTCGCAAAAAGATCATTTTTTGAAAGGAAAATCAAAATTTCGCGCATTTCTGAGTTACTTTTCTGAAATCCACACTTGGATTCCAGTACTATAGTTATTATTCTATCTTGAAACGTTAAAATATTTTAATAACTTAAAAAAAAAAAGTACCATCATTGTGACCTCGAAGTGAACAATTTCGTATTAAGACTTGTATGGAGTTCGACCACGCGGTCATCGCTTTAAGCGTTCTAACTCATTTAAACAGGCGCAGTGTCAACATCTACACTCAGTTTTGGAAAACTGGAATCTAGTAAACATTTTGGTGAAAAATTTGCTGTGGTTCGAGCAAAAAAAACCTCCGTCATTTTGCACTTTTCAGCTGCACAATGCTTGGACTGAGTGCATTTTGGCTTCCTTTGGTCGGCATTGTGTTTAAGTTCGCTTGCTCGTCTGTCAGTGCATGGCCTAGGGGTGAGAACAGGGGAAATCAGAAGAAAAGAGAAAATCACGGCTTTATCAAGGAAACCCCGCGCTTCAAGGTTACACAATAAACAAGTAATATAGTATAAATATCGGAAGGATTTCGGTTTAACCCCATACATTAGTTATGCATACCGTTCTTAAAACTTAAACAAAAGCTAAAACAATAGAAATCCAAAAGCAAAACAATAGCGCTCACGCCTGGAGCAAATGTCTCGTCTGAGGGATCAATATTTTGGTACGGCAAAGGCGACCTTGTTCTAAGATTTGCTGTCTGGGCAGCCACATTTACACAATGGCATGCACTTCAACTCTTCCTTAGGACACTTGCAGCGTGAACAGCACTCTTTGCAGGTGCACTTGATCAGCTCTCTGCACACAGCCGACACTTTGGGGATAGTCATCCAAACCGGTTGCCACATGGTTGCCCTCTCCTTTGACCCATGAGAACTCTCTGGGGGAAGGAACATGCTGCATTGCTTGTTCTGATGACGTCGAAATTCCACCCTGGTATACTGCCCTCTGAGCATGTAGCAGAAGTGCGTCCTGAAATTCATATTGTTTAAATAGCAAGCTGTAGCTCCACTTTTACCTTGAGTAAAAGTGATTATGTAGTGCTTACTTCCTTATGATCTATTTGCAGTTTTGTTCTATCGAATTAAAACTTTCGGGTTTATCTTAATTGTCGGTACATTATTTTTAACCGATAATCTATCACTAACATTGTGTTTTATTGTCGAACTGTACTGAACATCGCACGAATAATGCACGAGACGAGTATAAATGTGCCGTGATATTCGTACAGTTAGTTATTTGTACAGTAGAAAACCAGTTTGCTTCTGCGCGCGCACTCAACCTGATACACTTTCTCTCATAGAGTTTTCTTTGTTAAACTCGTTATAACAATTTATGTTGCACAATAAATCACTTATTAGATGTTTCGGTGTATAGTATCGCTGTATATTTTTACTTGTTTGCAAAATACAGCACAACTCGTAAAAATATACTCGTCAGCAATACTACACACCGAAACATCTAATAAGATATTATATACCTGTGTCGGAGGAATATTTTCCAAGTCACTACGGTAAAAATAATGAAAAAGACTTAAAATGAAGCGAGACAGAAAGTTCCTTGGAAGATTTCTGGTGCTGGGCACTTACCGTTTTTTTTAGTTTCAGACCAGCAATGATGAACTCAGAGAACTCAAACAGAAGCATTGAAAAGACGACAATAATTCTAAGGTCTTCTAAGATAAGCCACTCAAACCGAAACATCTAATAAGATATTATATACCTGTGTCAGTGGAATATTTTCCAAGTCACTACGGTAAAAATAATAAAAAAGAATGAAACAACATGTGCAAAGACTTAAAATGAAGTGAGACAGAAAGTTCCTTGGAAGATTTCTGGTGCAGGGTACTTACAGATGTTTTATTTTCAGACCAGCAATGATGAACTCAGGGAACTCAAACAGAAGCATCGAAAAGATGACAATAATTCTAAGATAAGCCACTCAAACCGGACTTAAAACCATTCTAATAGATAAACAAATATATTAATTTTTATGTTCTACACATTATTTCACCATATTCAAGTTTTTTGCAAAGAATTATCACATTTTCTTCAGATACTTACAGACTAAACAGATTGACACACAGGTCACCATCTTGGATGACCGAGAGAGGCATGGGTCCCAGCCTATGTGTCTGTTTTTAAAATTCTGCTACTTAAAGGGTCAGTTTTTTCAAAAATTCACAAAAATGAATTACAAAACCACAAAATACATAGATAACTGCTAAAATGCTTATTTGGTATGCATTTCTGGGCGTTTAGCCGATGAAACATATTTACACCACAGGCAACCCAAATCTTGATTTCTGTCAAAACTAAATATCCCCTTAAAACGGACACCTGAGCAGATTGACTTGGGCACCCCTTCTAATATTATTTGATGAAGCATAAGCAAATTGTGTGCCAGATTTCATGCTTTTATCACTCTTGTCACGATCATATCATTAAGCCACCTGACTATGTAGAAGACATATCCGATCATCAATGAGATGACACTACAAGCATTACTTCCATTGCGCCCTTGTAACGACCCTGGCTCATATGACTTGGAAGATCCCAGCAGGAAACAGGTTCCAGAGAATCAACAGTTAATTTCTCTAAGGCATTCATCACAAAATCGGAATGATTTCTGTCATCGGTGCAGACATTCTCCTCATCACTGCAGTCATCAACTGTATCTTCTCCATCACTCCCAACTTCGTCAGACTGGTTTGTGAGGAGCACTTCGCGAAAGGCATTTAGTTCGCAATTTAGAACTGGAGCAAAGGCAACAATCCCGGCAGCGATCTGCTTCATAACAAAGGCGATGCCTTCCGTGATGAGAGCCAGCTTTCCTTCTACCACTTGCATCTCTCTTGACGTTGAGAAGTAATGGTGGTGCTACAAAATAAAATAGAGAAAAATTAAAACCATGCAAGCAACAGAAATCACCTGTACATCTGACTTCAATGGAATAGCCAACACCAACCACCTGACTCTAAGATGAATGCCGGATAACAAAATGAACACATACCCCATCAATGTCAGTTCTTCCCACGCTGGCGTCAACATCTGGAAAGAAAGACAGAAACGATATATTACCTACCAGTATGCAAGTGGCAATCATGCCTTCCTCAGAAAGGTGTTTAAATAATTTCTTTTCGATTCTTCAATGCATTAAATAAGTCACCGTTTACGACATCAGAAGTGTGTGTCTTTATATTTGATAAAGAAAATACATAGCTTCACAACAAATTACAACAACATATCTTACATGCTTGAATCAATAAAGTTCCTCCATGATGGGGTTCTTTTTTCCATGTAGAAACCTCTTCTCTTTCTATTGGATGGTTTGATCAGCATGTATAAAGTTTGGATCCAAGAATCACCTTGAACAACAAAGACATGACTCATTATACTTCTTTCTTTCAGTGGTACGCGGCATGAATTTAAAGGTATTAAAATGTTGTCAACTTGTCAGGTACGGACCATTTGATGTTTGATGGGGTGGGGGTTTGTTACCACCATGCTCATAACTACACATTCACTCAAGTTCAAAATTAGCATGGTCGTTT